>JAZGLO010001100.1:0-294302 GCA_036873155.1 Biomphalaria sudanica
CATGCACTTTAGTACTTGACAGTATGTATGATAAGAGAATAAGAAAATGAAAACGTAAGAGAAGGACCGAATTCATGCATCAAGCCTCCTCAAGCCGACACACTAACCTCTCTGTTAGTGAAGTTAGTCTGAAAATAGAAGATTGCATTGTATTGTATCTTTGTTTCTATAGTCTCGTCGTATTTCATGTTTGTGTCAACTAAGACTCAGACGACAACCTATAAAGAGGATTAATTCAACTTAGACCACTAGTCAAGTACAATTTCTTTCTCTTGAGATACCAAGCAAAATAATAAATTACCAATAGCTAATCAACTTATTGCTTAATTTTTAAAAATTGTTTCTAGTGTTGTCAATTGTGCAAATTTTCAGCTTCATCCCAAATAGGGTGTCGGAGTAATAACGAATGAACATTTTACCTGACAGACAGACAGTCAGACAGGCAGACAGCGTGAGTTGATATAAGCTTTGTAAATTACTTTGTGCTACAATCGAAATGGTTTAGAAATTTAATTGTTCAGTGTTCAAAGATGCACACTATTTTTGATATACATCTTACCAGAGGCGTAGTGAGCAAAGCGTTCGCCCGGTGCAAGTTCCTTTATTGGCGATGAGCATCACATTGAAATATAGGCTGGCATCGTGCCCCCTTGCCCACCCCTCACTACGCCATTGCCTCTTACAATATAAAGATTATAAAAAAAAATTTGTACGCCAGAAATACCGAAATAGCTAGCTATTTTTAACTATCCGTTATAGTTGCAAATCTTCAATAGAGTTTTATTTATATTGAGAATACTAAGTTGGGTTACAATTGCTTCAATCATTTTTTATGTCTTTTTTTTAAATATTTTTTTTTCTAATTTTCGACAATAGTGACCAGAATGTCAAAAGAAGAAATCACTTTCAAGATGTCAGGGAGAGATAAGTGAAAAAGTTCTCCATAAAATAAAATTAAAATATCTCTATTTAACAGCTTAATAGAAAATTTAAGGATTCTCCATATTTTTTTTCTTCTCTCCTTGTTGATGGCTGTATTGAGTTCTGCTCCTCAGCGACCAGTCGCCGGAAATGAAACAGAGCCAAACCAAGTACTACTTGCCGGCCCTGATTGCCAGACTTTCAATTTTAATTAGACTTTCTTGCGATAGAAAGGGGAGGAGTTTCACTCAATTCAAAAGAGGAATGGGAAGGGAGACGGAGTTATGAAATTTGAGAAGAAGGAAGTAACTATTATAATAAATTGATTTGTTGGCCTATAATGTGATGTCAGGAATGTCTACAATAAAAGGTGATAGTTCATTATAATTGATAGGTAGACTCAAAGAATAAGCTTTATCACGTTGGAACAAAAGTTTAAAAAAGCAGCACTGTACTGAGAATTTGACCATTGTTAGTGGCATGTACATTGAACATTGTCATAGCAAAACAGACTCGCTAGATATTAAACTCTATTATGGTGAAAAAAAAACCAACTGCGTTTGAATAATAAGTAATAACCAATATTGAATAATTTTTATTGCCCTTTTGCACTGAAGCCTAGCTTATGTTCAAAGGGCCATATCCCACCCGATTAGTCGATGGGGTGTTTGTGTGTATGTTTCTGACTCAGCTTCTGTGCTTCGGTACAACTATGGAGGATAATTTGGCTTGAGGCTGTAGAGGCTGAATAGAGGCTGAATAGATTCTGTAACTATGAGTGCCACTGTTGTGGAGAATGTAGCTGTAGAGGCGAAATAGATTCTGTAACTATGAGTGCCACTGTTGTGGAGAATGTAGCTGTAGAGGCGAAATAGATTCTGTAACTATGAGTGCAACTATGGCGAGATTATAGTTGTAGAGGCTGAATAGATTCTGTAACTATGAGTGCCACTGTTGCGGATAATAAGATAAGATAACTTTACTGATTCAAACAAATGGAAATTCAGTTTGACTACAATTGACAACCTCAGCGCAACTACTGTACAATAGCAATATAGATGCATGATATACATGCACATACGAACAACATTCACACACGAACAAAACACATAGACACTCATAACCAGCGCTTTATAAATAGACTTCTATGTACTTCTCGATGGTGACAGAATGTTAGTTTTTAATGTTGGTCATCCAGGGTCTATTATTACTGAATGTTTAATTATCTTCTTGGATATAATTATGTTGTCACAGAACTGGATGTACGAATTAACAGTTGTGTTAAGTTCATCTGTCTGGGCTCTTGTTTACAAACATGTTCCAATCTGCTCCAGACAACAGCGTCATCAGACCGTGACTGGATGGACTGTTAAAGTTCCCCTTTCAGACCTTGTGGTCTATAGGGCAGATGATGTAAAGGTCATCTGTGGCCTACGGTTAACGAGGGTGTCATGTGGCCAGCACAACGACCGACCGCCTTTACTTTTCCCCAACTAATGTCAGGTACCCATCAGAGCTGGGTGAACTCAGAGGCGCCCGAAGATCCCGATATTAAAAATCCCAGTCTTCACCAGGGTTCGAACCCCGTACCTCGGTTCGAAAGTCAAGCGCTTTACTGCTCAGCCACCGCGCCTCCAGATGGACTGTTCTTCGGGTTTTGTTGTTTTTAAAAACCGGTTTGTAAATGGGTGGTCCGACTCTCCGAGGGGAAATGACGATCTAGATGTGTAGGCCATTTTAATGTTGCTATAACACATGTCCAATGTTTTATCGTGCTAGTGCAGCTCTAGAGGCTGAATAGATTCTGATGTAGCTACGAGGAAGTCTGTAGAAGCTAAAGTTGTATAAATAGTGGCAAGACAGTTGAGATGGATGAGACGAGACATAGACCAGAGACAGAAAGTCTTGTTGTTTAAGTTAGTTGCAATTTTAAAATTATTAGCTCACCTGTGTTTCTACATACATTAAGCATTGAGGTCAAAAGCTGCATTTTGTCACTAATTAAATTATTTGAATTTTATAAAACGTTTGCATTTAGAGATTAATACGCCTATAACGGTTTAGTTTAGACTGTAACAATACGCGGTGATATCTCTGTCACATCATTGTTTGTTGGACAGTGACAAGTGCTAGCTGTGAAGCACGGGGTACACATGTTTATGGTGATTATGATATTGCACGGGAGAGTTAGGAATTATGGGCAGGAAATCTCGTTCTGAGAGTTGACCACACGGCCAGAAATGTGTCGACGCCATTGAAAGAGAAGAAGAAAGACGTGTCTTGTTAGTAGTTTAAAAAGCATTATTAGTTATGTACTTGATTAATTTCATTTGGATTACATTGTGAATTTATGTGATTTATCGATGGCTGAAGCTGCTAATTAATCCTGAACTGTTATTTTATATTAATAAATCTATATCTGCTAAGCCAGACTTGAATCGGCGAATTTTAATACATGTTGTGTTGTGCTAATTAGAGTAGACATACGCGATATCAAGTAGTACAAGTTCAAGGAATGAAGGCATCATTAATGATCTCACAGCAGACACCTAAACATGCATCATCAAAAATAACACCTAAGAGGTGACAATCTCTCCCATTGAAACGTCTGTCGCAATAAAGAAAGAGAGAAGTGCCGATATTTAAATAGATTTTTTTTTTGGTATTGATTTGTGTTGTTTGTTTGTAAAAATGTTTTGTTTTACATGTTTCGGATGTTCCTTTAGAGTTGAAGCTAGTTTACTTCCTAGTGCAAACCTCCCGCAGGACGACGGGGGAGGGGGAGCGGGCAGGGTTTGAACCCGGGACCATCGATAAATGCAAACGACAGTCCAGCGCGCAAACCGCACGACCAGGCAGCCATCCTTTGGTTTTGTTAGGAGCGCTGAATAATTGTGCAAGGCTTCAGGTTGATCCGAGAACTGGAAGTGCGAGAAATAGCGAGTTCGAAATTTGTACAAAAAACAGAACGAGTGAGTTGATATAAGCTTTTTTTTTTTTTTAAAAATAGTAAGAATTTTTATCGGAAACTGGATAGGCCCTTGATGTGCATTTCAGAAATATATAGATACATGGTCCACTTACCACAACTACTTTGGATTATTGCTATATGGTAATTACGGCCGAAAAGGTAATTTAGGGATATCTAAACCTACTTTTTGTAGGTCAAAATATATCAAAGTACATTCTCGTAACTTCCAGTGGAGTATACAGAATTTGAGTCTACTGTATCTGCTAACACTGCTAGGGGGGGGGGGATAACAATGAATTTCATTTCCTTTCTAAGAATCTCAGTTATTGTTAGAGTAATTGCCCCTGATTAATAATAATTATTATTAATTTTTTTTAAAATTGTTATTATCCCGAAGGCAATGCATTATAGGATCAATAAAATGTGGGCACAAATTGTGTTGCTGTGAAATTTGTTTCCTTAAAAAAAGTTATCAAATATTTACAATGACCCAGAGACATGCGCATCGACACTTTCTAATCACGTGGTATGGAAACAACGTACTACAGTTCGAAGCAAGTAGAGAAAAGAGGAGCACCGGATCGCAGGTGGTGTACCCATCAGAAGTAGGCAGGTGGCTGAAACCAAAAAAGCTCGCCTGAGGAGGCATACCTAAGACTGGTCGTACTAAAGGCCATGAGATGTAACAAAAGGGAAAAGACCATAGACTTAAACGTTATTGGAAATAAAAGCAAAACAAAATAAAAGTTTAAAAATTAAAAAAAAAATTCTTATCCAAGAGGAGAACATCACATTTTAAAATATATCACTCAGTATTTTTTTTTTGTAGTTATCTCCCTTTTTACATCATCAAAATAATTAATAATTAATTATCAATAATTAATTTCGTTGTTTTTTTTTGGGTGTGGGGGGGGGGGGTTGTTTAGGTGCAATAAATAATTGTGGAAAATTTCAACTTGATACGACAAAGGGTGAGGGAGAAATAACGTGTACAATTATCAAAGGGGACGAAATACCACATACGTAGCCATACATATTTATGCTGACAGATCAAACTGCCTTGTTGGTACCAAACAAAATAATTAATCACCAGTAATTAATTGACTTTTTAATTGTTTTTTGTTGTTGTTGTTTTGTCGATGCATGTTCTGTGAGGTACAACAATCAATCAGTTTCGACTTGATACGAGAATGGCTGTGCGTGAAATAACGAGCTCAAACTTTTTACCAGACAGACAGACAGTGTAAGTTCTTATAAGCTTTTTTTTAAGCCATCTAAAAATCCAGCTTCATGGCCTCGTTAAATCCTGAAATGAACTCAGAAAACATTTTGAGTTAAATCAAGAAAAAGAAGTATTACATTTCTTAGACTATCACTTCTTATTTCGGACATTGAATAAATAAGTATGTCTATTTTGTTCACCCTAAGTACAGAAGTACAACATAAAAAGACCTCTCTAAATGACCCCAAAACCTTTTTGTGTCAAATAGTACTTTCAAATCTTCGACCTACTTCTTTAAAATCATGCACAACGCAAACTACAAGTTTCAAACCACGACTTCTGAGTCGTACGAGGATTGCCCACGCTGTCGGTGTGTGATTTTGTGCGTCAACTAGTCATTAGGAGGCAGAATCAAAAGTGGCCGAAGTAAAATGGAAGAACACGTGATTGGGCTTTAGTAAGCCCCAGCCAATCAAAGTGTCACGTCAGAGAACCGGAAGTTACAAAGGAATAAACCGTTTCATCCAACCGGAAGTTTCGAACTAGAATCTTTTCAAGCACTTAGAATGAACTTTCCAAGTTTAAGAATCGAATTGTAAAGAAAAGCTTAAAGACATAACATTCACTTCATTCTAAGCTCTCTATGTCAAAGAGTGTCTTTGTCCTCTCAATAAATAGGTTATAGCCAGTCATAGCGAATAAGATCTTGTATTCTAAATATATCAAACTAGATCAAGTTTAATTTCGTTATCACATGTCACATGAGTTTACTAAAGGCGTATGTAAAATACGGCTACCAAAAATAGATCAATCATATTTCCTAATGTTCTATTAATATTATTTTGAATTTAGTACACTATAACTTTGAAATTCATTGTGATCCAGAACTACGCGGCGCAATGTTGTCCGAGGCTTCTTCTTCGTTGTTTGCCGTATGTAAAACCCCATGAGGCTTTTTTTAAAACCTTAAACTTTCTTAAGAGTCTGTGCGATCTTTTAACAGTACTAGACTAGGTTTTTTTTTTTTTATTCTTTGCGCTATTTACCATTATTTTAGTTTAGTTCCTCAAAATTCAAATGATGAGCTTCTGGGTACAATTATATTCTAGACTGTGTAGTTCTCCGACTTAAAGATTAATAGAGTGCAAAGTCAGAATAGTTGTCATTTTGTTCAAGGTTCCTACATTGTATATATTGCTGGAAATTTTGTATGTCGCTGGAAATCTTGTTTTATGGGAACATGTTGTATGGCGAATAATAAATGTGTGGTTATTGATAGTAAGTGTTCTGATCACCACTAGGGGCGTAGCTAGGAATTTCCATCATGTGGGGGCCCGGGAGCTTGACCTCTTTGACTCTTTGGGAGCCTCTCAAGTGGAAGCCTGGGAGGGTTTCAATTCTCCCCCTCCTCCCCCCACCCTAGCTACGCCACTTGTCACCACACATAAAAGATCGTATGCTACTTTCCGTAAACAAAAGGTAGAGTCTACATTACATTTTCTTCACTAGCAATGGCTACTATATCCACTATTTTATTATATTCATCGCGGCTTCAACCTAAATTAAGTAATTTGTTTTTGTTATACAATGTTTTTGAAATAAAATTACGTATCTGTCATGAGGTAAATGCCCTATTGCTATCTATATACTCGCTCAAAAGTATCGAAACCTGCCTTATGACCTGTATTACTTACTAAGCAACGCGCCCTGGTGGGCCACCCACGAGTTTGTATGAAAAGAAATAATTGTTAACGATGAGCATTAAAGACGAAGCGCATAGCTGTTAACGGGTTACAGAAAGTTTAAAACCTGATTTGTGTCAGATGAAAGGATTTTTTTTTAGCCTCACTTTTTTAGTTACTTGGGTGGGGGGGGGGTGTTTGTGGTTAGTCGTTGTGGGGGCTCCTTGATATTGTCGTCAAACTCTGCCTACTTGAAGAGAAATAAACTCTTTGTTGGTATCCCTGTATCACAATGGCTTTACGAAATAGAACATAAGCATGACATTTCCTAGGTCATAGAATATATTTCTCTTATTACTAACTAGGCTCTTTAACCAGAGCTCCTTGAAATAACTTTTACTTTTTACCTTGAAGACAGCAGTTAAACATCCTCAAGTAGAAGGCTCAAACTCATTAACACAAACTAATGAGAGTTTTTGAGATTATCTAGGAGTATTTTATTTCATACATGAACTATGAGCACACACACACACACGCACACACACACAACGGATGAGACAATATTTTTGAAAATTTAGACTAATCAACGAATTGATCCAGAGCAGTTTAATCACCAATTTAAGTAGAAATATTTTTAAAAAAAATAAGTCTTTTTAATTGCTAAATAATTGTACTCTTACTAGAGAAATTTAAGATGACTCTCAAAATGAGTAGAAAATGAATGAAAAAAAAAAAGGAAACTACATAATATATTTTGAAATCATTTAAAATCTAGATTTTAATAGACTTTATTACGGATGTGGCAAAATATGTATGTCACAGCAGGGGCTGCGTAGCCACAAAAATTTGCATTCCTCATTAATTTTCGGACTCGAAGACAAGCCTTATTGTTATTATATTCAATGCGGCTTCAACCTAAATTAAGTAATTTGTTTTTGTTATACAATGTTTTTGAAATAAATCACGCATAGTGACTGTAATTAGGAACAGTATTTAAACAAGCTGCCAAAACCAAAAAATAAAATGGTACATAACTTTAACTTAATTATTATTTTCCGAATACAGGAATCTGGTTTGGGCTAGCTGGCTCAAAGCTCTACATAATAATAAGGTGTTTGATCCTAATCACTTAGAATTGACATTTAGGAAAGTAATGGATTTTAGGGTAGAGAATTATCTAGTTTGAATTTCATATACTTGTACAATGCTCAGGTAGTTTTCCAGAAATGTGGTGTTGGGGGTCAGGAATATCTGATATTGTGTCGATTGTTCTGGAGAAGAGGATACTTGTATCATTTTTCTGTATCTAGTGGGTTCAATGGTTAGGATGGTTAGGTAGTATGTCTTTGATATTAAATTATATTTCTATTACTATTATTATATTCTTAGGTTAATCACTTTTCAATTGTTTATGATTTAATACTTGTGAATTATGAGAACTTACAAATAAAAACATTAAAAAAAGCCCACAAAAGAGGCAAATGGCCCATAAAAGAGGCACATAAAGCCCAAAAAAAGAGGCGAAGAAAAGAGGCCTAAGGCCTCAGGATTCCTATGATGATAAAGCTAAAATTGAATAGCGCAAATTCTGAGGTTTCCTTTTTTAACAAAAAAAAACAACTCTCTCCTGGAGATGCCTATCATCAAGGAATCGATCTCTTCTTTAAATGTACCAAATTTCAAAATGTTTTAAAACCTAAAGAAAGTTATAATTGTGTCTCTAAAACATAACAAATAATATGTTCTACTTCTATTCATCTGGTTCTCTCCGTGGCTCTGCAGACACTCAGACACACACACACACACATCATATACAACACATACACTAAAAGAAAAAAAAAATGGCGAAAAAAAAACTCTTTCTCTTGTTGCGTGAGAGATGCCTGTATAACTCATATGACTTGTGACAGGCTTCAGAGAACATAGTATTAGAGAAAGTCAAAAGTACCACTTCTCCTCCCCCCCCCCCCACACACACTCCAGGGCCACCCTTCCAGTTTCCCACATCAAACGTAAACATAAAAAGGACGAGTACTGAGATGGTACTCAAACATGGTTTCACTATTACTACGGTGATGTTAAATACATATTCGTGCTTTGGTGAGAGAGAAAAGGTTTCGTAAGACTTTGAAGTGGATAAATAGTAAAAAAAGACAACACAACGTGTGAAGAATGGCTGCGACAGTGAAATAGCTCGTGTTAAACGATCTCTTCTTATTCTACCATGTTGACATCTGTATGACATGACATTGTATTGAATCACATACAGCGGTATCCCTTTATGTCAGGTCTTGGGGATACCACTTCTTTGACACTACTGCGGGTAAACCCGCTTATAGTGATATTCGTCTATGATATAGATTTATTGCCTTTTTTTGTGTGTCGTCTATTGTCATTCTTATTCTTGAACTTTCAGAAATTAATTTTGCGGTAGTTAATAAATAAATAGTTTATGTTTAAATATAAATATATAAACTTAGAGAGAAGAGAATAAGTTATTAAGAGTTATCCACTGAGCTTTAGTGTGATCTATTCATTCATAGCGTGCCTTTCATAGTTAGCTAACTCCCTCTGACAACATGTCTGTTTGTCCAGTAAAAACTTCCCATTCCCAGATCAAGTTAAAACTTTGCACAATTATTCATTGTCATTAACAAAACATGAATTTAAAAAAAATTAACAATTAATTACTTGAATTGTAATGATTGTCTATTTTTGTTTGCTAGAGAAAATTGAGATAAATCTTACAGTATTGAGTATTACGACAGCAAATGTGCAGTTCTTTCCCTTTTAAGTAAGCTTTGCTTTTTAAAAAAGTATTTTTATATTTTGCTTGTTTGACATTCTATTAAAATATTCTCGGATTACGCTGGTATATTGCTTATACGCTTATAGATTTCTGCCTAGAATTACTACTTTGTACTAGCCACATAACATTATCTATAAAGTTATCATTTATATAGATAACTTGTGCTAAATAACTTTCAGTGCCAACCGTTAAGTATGCTTCAAACGACAGTGCTTTCTGCCCCTAAACAGTCTGCCTTGACCTCTCCCCACCATTGCACGCGCTTGGCGTGTGCTTCCAACTTCGGTAGCGATCTGGACGAGACACAGTTGTTTGTATTTGTGGTAGCTGTTGGGTCAGACTTTCTCGTTTGGCGTCAACGTTTTCAAAGTCAATGTTTGAGCTTCAATCAGCCTACACTCGTGCAAATTAGCAAAGTCTATAGAGTTTTGACCTAGCACAGGATTGGGAACACGGCACACGGCAAGTCATAGATATAAATAACGTCAATTATAAGAAGACAAAGTGTAAATAAAAAAGCTTCTACTCAGCGAAATTGTATCAATTCATTTAGATCTGTCATGTATTTAATTTTGTAGTAGATCTGGAATAACAATAATGAATCTGTGCGATTAGAACTATTTTTACCAATTGTTTTTGTTTAGAGCAAGTTATAGCTTTCCCAATACGCTATGATCCTATCACTTGTCTAGACCAGTTGGGAAAAGGAGGCGGGCGGGGGGGGGGGGTGAAGGGGGATAACTGTCGATATTACCGTGATCACTTTTTAAATGCATTTATAAAAAAAAAGTTGGAACGACCTGAATTCGAACTTGATGGCTCAAGCCTATTTAAGCCTTCTCAAGCTAACATACTAACCACTGTGCCAAGGAAGTGCTTTTGAGAATAGAAGGTTTTATAGTTATCTATTGTTAGTTTCAAACTGCGGCCATTTATTTATTTCTATTTAGTTTAAAAGGGGGGGGGGTAGGCAATTTAACCTATACCACCACATAAGTCAAGTACAATTTCTTTCCCTTGTTCGAAACCAAACAAAATAATTAATTACCAATAATTAATTAACTAAGTAACTGTTGTTTTTAAAATAGATTTTTGTGTTGTAAGGTAAAAGAAATAATTATGCGAAATTTCAGCTAGATCCAAGATTGGGTGTGGGACAAATAACCCGTACCAACTTTTCACCAGAGTGAGTTGATATAAGCTTTGTAAAAACGCATAAATCATTAACTTCCAATTTAGTGGCCTATTGGCAATATTGTACCCCAAATTTAGACCGGTAATAAGATAAAAAACTCTTTAACAAAGTTATTACTGTCTTAGCACGTCATGATCGTGTAGTTACGTCCTGTATCATTCTGTAGCAGAAGTTAGGTTTGTATAAGTTATGTTTGTATGATACAAGTACCATTTAGTCAGTGTGCTCTTGGATATTCTAAGTGCTGCTAAATGCGGTGATTTTTGTGTCTGTCTATGTTACACTCTATTTGGAAGGCCAAACGCTACCACTTTATCAAGCCAACATACAGACACCGCTCAGTACAGTTGACAGCCACCGCTGGGCTTCACCGACTATCTCTCCGGTTCGATTACATCCGGGGATCGATACTGGGTGAAATAAAAGAGAGTAACGGAATGTCTATGATGTTTATCTAGTGTCACGGAATACTGCATGCAGATATAATATTGTGTTAGACGATACCCGCTCGTGATACTTCATGTTTGGACTGGGCAGTGTCCATAACGAGGCTAGATGGAGAAGGGGAAGGTAAAAAAAAAAAGAAAAGAAAAAAAAAAAAAGGTCAAATCGGAGATCGATATGTCAAAAAGGGCGGGATCGACACGGTAGCCATCGTTCAGTATGACGTCATTATGCTTGATCTTGAGCTGTGGTGGGTTGGGGGGAGGTTTGTGAGGGCTTCGGTTGAAATATGGCTTAAATACTTTTTAACATCTAACACACAAAAAAAAAGGGTTGCCAAAACGTTTTGAGGCCAGACATAAAGCGGGAGGCAAATTACAATCTATAATTAGCATCACACACAACACACATGCACCTCACATACACAGTACCCACAGAACTCACTCACACAACACACAAAACACTCGACATTGCACACACACACAAAAAAACACACTGACAAAACTCATATTTCACATACACTACACAAAAATACACACACACAACACTCAAAACTCGCCAGTTACACAGCACACAGAACACATAAGAAGATCTACACAACACACAAACACATGCGTTCTAGGTGTGGGCGTTTTTCTTTAAATCGAGCAACAACTATATTCCAAAGATGTATAGAATGTGTCAACTCAGTACGTGAAACACAAACACTGACCAATCACGTGATTCCTACTACATATACCATTGGCTGCTTTGACTATTAAATGACGATAATATGTGACACTGGTATTGAAAGGCTTGTACAGCTCCGTATATTCTTATTTTCTGATACAGACGTTCATTCAAAGAAGATAATTGCTTCTAAGTCCTATGCGAAGTCTAATAACGCAACACAGTGCGTAGCCAATGACGTAACAGAGAATTAGCCAATGACGTAACATGTAGGGTAGCCTGGGATACCTAAAGGGGTGATGAAGAAGAAACAAAACTCCTCTTGAAGAATGATTTATTTAATAATAGAAATTGCAACAATGAAATATATAAATCAATATTCCAATTAAGAACACAATTGAATTAATTTTAATATAGAATCCACAAAATAGTTCCTGATCATGCTTAAAAATTATGAACCCTTAATATGTCGAGTCTTTAACGAAGAGACATGAACTGTTACATATTTCATGCACAGAAAAACGTGGCACACTTTAGCGCGTATCATAACAATACTAGTAGCAGCTATATACTGCAATATTAAAACCTCTGTGCACCTTATATGTTTTGTGTGCAAAGACAAATGTATTTACAATATTGAACAATATTAAACATTACATTGTAAAATCTGATATTTCAAGGGACTAAGAGACTCGAAGAACAGCAGACAACATTGCCCTAGACTGCTCTAGACAGGAATCCACAAGGAAAGAGAAATTCTGGTATCCCAAGGCAAGCATGGAGGAAAACCACTCAAGAAGCAACCACGGCAGGATGGACATGAACCCAGCTAAGGAGAATTGCCCAAAACAGAACCCAATGGAGAAATGATGTTGTGGCCCTAAGCTCTTCTGTAAGTCATTATCAAAATGACAAAGTCAAGTAAGTCAAGTTTGGAGACACTGATTAAGCAAATCTGGAGTGAATGTCATTGAAAACTACCTTTCCACAAATATTCTGAATGTGTACATTTCGTTAACATTTTAATGTTTAACGTGAAATTTGTTTAAGAAAGTTATCTTCGTTCACACAGATCAACACATGCTATTTGATTTAAAATACTTCTGAAAGCTTAAATTGTACTGCGCCGCATCACGACATCCTTAAGCTCACAAAGCCATTTCTGTATGGGACAGTACCAAGGGAGAGAAGAGATACCAGAGAAGTGATGTGAAGAATTGGTACGGCCTGGCAAAGAAAGAAACATCCTGAAAATGACAAAGTGAAAAAGTGATAGTTGGTCTACAAAAGACCAAGTGACAAGTGAAGGTGAAGTTGAATAATTTACTTGCACTTTTATGTCAAAGTATTTTATAAACAGCACAAGTCAGCTTATATAAATATGTACATATGTCAATACCATAATGAGCCTTTGTCAAGGATTTAGTGCACGATGCGTGGAGCTGTATAAAGAGAAGAGAACTCTTTTTCCAGTCCTTGTTGCACTAAATGTTACCGGATACTGACACAGGAAAGATTGAGTGAGGTCAAAGTACTGGCAATATCATCAATCATAAAACTAAGGTCGTAGATCTACTTTTACTTGTATCATGCAATGTATACTTTAGCCGGTGAAACACAGATGCCCCTTCAAAGAATGGCCACAGAGCTATGTGTTAGTGTAAATAGATACATGCATGAGCACTCTTTATAAGGTAGAATTCTACATAGACACAGACTCATTACTGATTTGTACAAGACATCGTGTAGATAGATAAATAGGATATATAGATAGATACTAATAGATAGATACTAATAGATAGATACTAATAGATAGATACTAATAGATAGATACTAATAGATAGATACTAATAGATAGATACTAATAGATAGATACTAATAGATAGATACTAATAGATAGATACTAATAGATAGATACTAATAGATAGATAGATAGATAGATAGATAGATAGATAGATAGATAAATGGATAGATAGACCCATGTTTTATTTATCTACTGAATGAATCTGCTAATTACATAGATGGATAAATAGATAGATAGACGCATCTGTTTTATTTATCTACGAAATGAATCTGCTAATTACATCTGCTAAATACATCTGCTTTACAGGTTTGCTAAATTCATTTTCCAAATACACCTGCTATTATAATCTGCTAAATACATCTGCTAAACACATTTGCTTAATAGGCTACATTTGATAAAAAAAAATATGCTTAACATATCTACTGCTAAATACATCTGCTAAAACATCTTCTAAATACACACAAAAAAGCTAAACACATCTGCTAAATATATTTGCTAAATACATCTGCTTAATTAATCAGCTAAATACATCATCTGCTAAACACAACTATTAAACCCATCAGTTAATCACGTTTAAATACTTCTGCTAAACACATCTACTAAATATATCTGCTAAACACTAGGACAAATCATGTGTGTCGTATCGATCAAGACACCCCTCCCTATTTCTATCCTTTCCCGAATTAATTCATACAACTGGGAAATCCAATTTCCCACTTATCCTGTCTGGAGTTTGAAAACCTGCTGACCACTGTCCACTACCCTTGTCTGACTGCGAAATAATCCAGCAGTTCTCCCGACCAGGCGTCGACAACATTGTTTCCCCGCCGCTGCTTAAGTCCTTCCCTGTGTGGTCAGCATTAGCCGGACACTTCGAAGCGGTCAGTTGTCATTAAAAGTGTTGCCATGTGGGGATGAAACAAGAGTCCTGGTCAAGATAGGATGGTGCTTTATTAGATCAGATAATCTCCCGCCTCCGTCTCGTCCTGCGGCGAAGATATTGAGATGAGGGCCGTCGCTAGAAAGTCTGGGTTCTCGGGGTCCGTAAACATTGTTACTCATTCTTTCAGTGAATCATATTTTATTTACAAAGTTGTAAAATCATTCAATTAAGTGACTTCTTAAATACTTTTCCGACATTTTGATCATATAGATTTTCAAAACAATCCACAAATATCTAGCTTTTGGTGTATACGGTATTTAAAAAATACTAACATATAAGCAAAGCATTTTAATATATCATATAATATTTTTTTGTGCAATTTCATCACTTTAGAATCAAATTTTATTCTCTTTTGCTTGTATTATAAAATAATTTGTATAAGTTAGTTGGCAACAGCGATTTTCATTAAAGCGTCCTTGACTTTTTTCATTTCAAAAGTCCTCAAAAATTTCCTCTTTTCGTTATGCATTTTACTTTTGATTCCATTATATATATTAAAATATAAATACAATTACAGCCACAATGACAGATACCAACACAAATACAAGCAAGAGTGACAGTGAGATTATGTTAATGACTACTCCAGTAGGAAAATTTCAGAATTCTCTGTTTTCAAAGAAAGTTCTGTCTACATAATAACTAGCCAGGTTGTTGTTTTTTTGTGTGTGTACTTTTATTCTTAGGGTTAAAAAAAATATAAATGAGTGGAAGACAATGTATTTACTTCTGCTTGAATGTTTAGTTTCGAATAAAAACAACTTTATTTCTTCTCTTAATAGTCCAAGCACTTCTGCCTCTGTAACCCAGATGAAGTGAAATTGGACACTACAACTGGAAAAAATGACGTCATCGGACACCGTCTGCTATTCACTAAGGGAGACTATTGAAAAGACAGCAGAAGTGAACTCAAAAAAAAAAGTATTCCTTTAGGTTCCGAAAAGTCTTGTCAAACAAATGAAAAAAAAAAGTTCCTGATGTGTCTTGTGTCTTGATGTCAAAGGTACCCTAAATTGCGCAATGGTAAAATCTATTTTTCTTATGGATAGGGTATGAAGTAATAAATGAGCTTGCAGTCCTTAAGTTTGGTCTGGAAAGATGCTATTGGTTTACCTCTGATGAGGTACAATATACAAAATATTAACTTTTAAGAACCTAACATATATATACTTGTTCCAAATACATTATTCTAGATGTGTTGTCCATCATGTATTCGGCTCTGGTCTAGATATGTGATGTCCATCCTGCCTTGGGCTCTGGTCTAGATATGTGATGTCCATCCTGTCTTGGGCTCTGGTCTAGATCTGTGATGTCCATCCTGTCTTGAGCTCTGGTGTAGATATGTGATGTCCATCCACTTGGGCTCTGGTCTAGATCTGTGATGTCCATCCTGTCTTGAGCTCTGGTCTAGATATGTGATGTCCATCCTGTGTTGGGCTCTGGTCTAGATATGTGATGTCCATCCTGTCTTGAGCTCTGGTCTAGATATGTAATGTCCATAACGTATTGGGCTCTGGTCTAGATATGTGATGTCCATCCTGTCTTGAGCTCTGGTCTAGATATGTGATGTCCTTAACGTCTTGGGCTCTGGTCTAGATATGTGATGTCCATAACGTCTTGGACTCTTGTCTAAATATGTGATGTCCATAACGTCTGGACTCTGGTCTAGATATGTGATGTCCATAACGTCTTGGGCTCTGGTCTAGATATGTGATGTCCATCCTGTCTTGGGCTCTGGTCTAGATATGTGATGTCCATACTGTCTTGGACTCTGGTCTAGATATGTGATGTCCATAACGTCTTGAGCTCTGGTCTAGATATGTGATGTTCATAACGTCTTGGGTTCTGGTCTAGATATGTGATGTCCATCCTGTCTTGGGCTCTGGTCTAGATATGTGATGTCCATCCTGTCTTGGGCTCTGGTCTAGATATGTGATGTCCATCCTGTCTTGAGCTCTGGTCTAGATATGTGATGTTCATCCTGTCTTGGACTCTGGCCTAGATATATGATGTCCTTCCTGTCTTAGGCTCTGGTCTAGATATGTGATGTCCATCCTGTCTTTGGTTCTGGTCTAGATCTGCGATGTCCATACTGTCTTGAGCTCTGGTCTAGATATGTGATGTCCATACTGTCTTGAGCTCTGGTCTAGATCTGTGATGTCCATCCTGTCTTGGGCTCTGGTCTAGATATGTGATGTCCATCCTGTCTTTGGCTCTGGTCTAGATCTGTGATGTCCATACTGTCTTGAGCTCTGGTCTTGAAATGTGATGTCCATAACGTCTTGGGCTCTGGTCTAGATCTGTGATGTCCATACTGTCTTGAGCTCTGGTCTAGATATGTGATGTCCATAACGTCTTGGGCTCTGGTCTAGATATGTGATGTCCATCCTGTCTTGAGCTCTGGTCTAGATATGTGATGTCCTTAACGTCTTGGGCTCTGGTCTAGATATGTGATGTCCATAACGTCTTGGACTCTTGTCTAAATATGTGATGTCCATAACGTCTGGACTCTGGTCTAGATATGTGATGTCCATAACGTCTTGGGCTCTGGTCTAGATATGTGATGTCCATCCTGTCTTGGGCTCTGGTCTAGATATGTGATGTCCATACTGTCTTGGACTCTGGTCTAGATATGTGATGTCCATAACGTCTTGAGCTCTGGTCTACTGTGATGTCCATACTGTCTTGAGCTCTGGTCTAGATATGTGATGTCCATAACGTCTTTGGCTCTGGTCTAGATATGTGATGTCCTTAACGTCTTGGGCTCTGGTCTAGATATGTGATGTCCATTTTGTCTAGATTTGTGATGTCCATCCTGCCTTGGACTCTGGTCCATCTAAATGTCTGGCACGTGTATCACCGACCACATCGCACAAAAACATCGAGCCCATTAGATTCTTTATTCTGCACTGTGTGCAAAAGTTCAGAGAGGCTAGAGTACTTTGGCAAGATATAGCCCGTTGGCCTTCGAATTGAGATCACTGGTCTAGATCGCAGCTGAGGTCTGATGCGCATAATATCTAATTGTCTGCATTAGTCTGCATTGCCAGATAAAAAAAATTGGACGTAAAAGTTGAACTTGTCTGTTGTTTTGTTTTGAAAAATTTAGGCACGCACAACCCAACTTGATGTAGTCGTAATAGAAAGCGTATTTAAACTAAATTAGATTTATTATAATACACGGACACTATGTGTCCACTACGGTGTTGCTTACTTTCTTTTTCAAGTTGAAGAGCGAAGCCTTTTGAGTATTCGACTTTTTATTTCTGTTTAATCGTTTGTGACGTCATTTAAGAAAACAAGTATATAATTTAATCAGGTGCTTGATCTTGAACTGTGAATAAATACATTTTTCTTGAATTTTTAAAAGTCATAACAAATGAAACGAGAAACATCCGATGGTGTCCAAAAGTGTGTATGTGAAACATTTAATTGTGTGTTCTCTCAATCACGTTATCCTGATCGTGTTGAGTTCAAAACCAGAATGTGAGTTATTTCCCTTTCAAACTGGCTCAACTTGCTTTTCCATTCAGAAAAGGTGTCAACAATGTAATGATTTTTTTTTTAGAGAGTTGAAAGGAGATTTTGTTGCGACCCAATTGATTTGAAATAACACTTGAATCCTTTTTTTAGACAAAATACTAAATATTTATTAACTTAGAACGAGTTGAAACTAATCACTTTAAGAGAAACAATTCTTGAAATGTTCAAAGTCTTAACCGATCTAAGTTTCTCATCTATAACAATTGTTTCTATATTATGAAGCAGTGATGACTAAATTACGATCCGCGGGTCAGATTCTGCTCGTAAAGCACTGCTTTTCCGACCCTCAATTCTTAAACCCTCGTTGCATTATGGAACTTCAGAGGATCGGCTCAAATTTGAGTCGAAGGTTTTATTTTTTTTTTTTTTTTTTTCAGTGATTCGTTTATTTTAAGCTAAAATGTGTACATATCAGTATGTCTGGTTAGTGAAGCTGATAGACCGTAGCGGCAATGAGTAGTGAGTGTAGTGGGCTTGACCGAGACCCATTGTTATAGTAGGCCTCAACACTGACGTGTAGTGGGCTTGACCGAGACCCATCGTTATAGTAGGCCTCAACACTGACGTGTAGTGGGCTTGACCGAGACCCATCGTTATAGTAGGCCTCAACACTGACGTGTAGTGGGCTTGACCGAGACCAATTGTTATAGTAGGCCTTAACACTGACGTGTAGTGGGCTTGATCGAGATCTTATCTTCTTATCTTATATAATACAGACGTTACTTCAAAAAAGAAGATGATTACGTCCTACGCGTCATGCATTTAGTCATGCATATTAACCAATCACTTAAATTCTGCCAAGTCACTGGTTTTCCTGGCTAGCTCAGGCAACCCATTCCATGCTCTAATAGCACTAGGGAAGAAGGAGTATTTGTACAAATTTGTCCTAGCACATGGGACGAGGAATGTGCCTTTATCTTTGTGTCTTTCAGAGTATTTTATTAAATTTTGTTTTTGTATTTGAAGATTATGGTTCAGTGTTTTATGTATAATTGCTACTTTACTTTTGAGTCTTCTGTCCTGAAGGCTTTCTTAATTTAGTGATTTTACTATAGGTGTTACTCTAGTCAAATGTGAATATTCATTTGTTATGAATCCACTGCTCTATTTTGTGTCTGTTCCAGTTTCTTAATGTTTTCTTGAGTTGAGGGGTCCCAAATGTAGGATGCATATTCTATTATTGGCCTAACCAAGGTTAAATAACATTTTAGTTTTATGTTCTTATTTGATTTATAGAAATTTCTTTTAATAAATCCTAATGCTTTGTTTGATTTTTTTATAGTTTCATCAATATGTGGATTCCATGACAGTTTTTCATTTATTATAACACCTAGGTATTTTGCGTTTTTAGTCTGTGTTACTGGTTTGCCATGAATAAGATAAGTGGAATTAATTTGTTTTAGTTTTTTTGTTACTCTTAACAACTGACATTTTTCTGGGTGGAAAGACATGCTCCAATTTGATTCCCATTTCTGTAATTCATCTAATTCTCTTTGTAAAATATCTGTGTCTTGTTTTGTTTTTATTGTTCTATATATTAAGCAATCGTCTGCAAATAGTCTGACTTTTGTTCCTGAAGTAATGTAATTTGGTAAATCATTTATGTAAATTAAAAATAGTAGTGGACCCAAAACTGTTCCTTGAGGTACACCTGAGTTTACTGTTATCGGTGTTGATTTAGAGCCATTTATTATTACAGTTTGTTCTCTCCCTATCAGAAAATCTTTAATCCATTACTAAATAATTCCTGATATGATCTAGTACCTCCCTATCAACAAGGATGACCTCAAACGCGTTGGGTCTTATTGAAGGTAAAAGAACAGATAGGATATTCCTATTTCCTAGTTCCTAGATCCTATTATTATGATAAGTCATAAAATAGTCCATCTCCAGCCACCCTTAAAAACACTTAGAAAAATGAAAATCAATGTGGATCCACAAGTTATCAATCACTAACTCTAATTAATAATCAACTTCAATTACTGCTATATCAAAGCAAAATCAATGTACTTTATAATCATATGTATATTATTGTATATATTCAATTTGTTAATTATAACTTACAGACTCTTCTCTTGTAGACTAGTGTAGATTAATCCTCTTCTCTCTTGTAGCTTGAGTAGTTCAATAAAAATCCATGTAACTTTAAGTAATCCAATTAAGAATACACATCAATATGAGCATCCAAGTAATAATAAAATAATCCAGTTCTATGCCATAAGATGGCTCAAGTGCTCCAATTTACAATTAATACAAGTTCTGTCAAGTGGTCCAAAATAATAATCCACAAAATAATCCACACAGGTTAGAAAGTTCACAAATAGGCAATCCAAGATAATCACTTGCTAGGGGCTTCTGTTAGTTCAATATAATCCAATTCAGGCCCGGCGCCATATTATTCAATTTGTGGGGGGGGGGGACATATTTACGCAGCCCAGAATTAAAAGCAATAGTAATATAAATTTTCTTCTTAGCTGATGTAGTTAGAAGAAGTTAATATAAATTTTCTTCTTAGCTGATGTAGTTAGAAGAAGTTAATATAAATTTTCTTCTTAGCTGATGTAGTTAGAAGAAGTTAATATAAATTTTCTTCTTAGCTGATGTAGTTAGAAGAAGTTAATATAAATTTTCTTCTTAGCTGATGTAGTTAGAAGAAGTTAATATAAATTTTCTTCTTAGCTGATGTAGTTAGAAGAAGTTAATATAAATTTTCTTCTTAGCTGATGTAGTTAGAAGAAGTTAATATAAATTTTCTTCTTAGCTGATGTAGTTAGAAGAAGTTAATATAAATTTTCTTCTTAGCTGATGTAGTTAGAAGAAGTTAATATAAATTTTCTTCTTAGCTGATGTAGTTAGAAGAAGTTAATATAAATTTTCTTCTTAGCTGATGTAGTTAGAAGAAGTTAATATACATTTTCTTCTTAGCTGATGTAGTTAGAAGAAGTTAATATAAATTTTTCTTCTTCTTAGTTAGAATCTACATGGAGATATAAAAATGGTGTCCAAAATCAGACTCTGACATTTAGTGTGTCTATATTTGACGTACTTCCCTTATATATATAAATTTTCCATGTAAAAGCAGTGTTAACCCAATGAAATTTAATGTTTTTGTACATTTTAAAAAATGCACAAAACCTACTTTTGAGCAAAAATTTAACCACTTATCCAGATGTAAATGCAAATGCAAATATTATGCAACATGCAAATAGTATTGAATAATCAGGTAGGTAGTTCATTGTTCAAACAAACAAACTCTATGGGGTATGTAATGAAGTCATGTACAAAAATTCAACATTTTGAAAAGTAGCTAGCACGTTGCACTTTATGACTGATGAATTTTTTTGCCGTTGATTTGAGATCTAGCTTATCAGTCCGTTCCTTGTGGATGTTTAAAATCATGACATGGTTCAATCTTTCTTGTCCCATTGTTGCCCTTAAATAGGACTTAACACATCGCATTGTTGAAAATGATCTCTCAGAACATGCGTTGGTTGCATGTATGCATGCCATCAACTTCCACACCGTAACAACCTCTGAGAAAAGTGATATCTGAGGAATTGAAAATCCAATAATTTCCTTTTTTAGATGTGAAAGGTCCAC
This sequence comes from Biomphalaria sudanica, assembly GCA_036873155.1. NCBI lineage: Eukaryota > Metazoa > Mollusca > Gastropoda > Planorbidae > Biomphalaria > Biomphalaria sudanica. The sequence goes on from JAZGLO010001100.1 coordinate 21,801, forward strand.
ATGATTCATTTGGTTGAAAAGTGATGGTAGAAGTAGTAGTTGTATTGTATGGTAGTTTTTATTGTTGCAAGCGTAAAGCAACAGATCTTCAGAGTATTTTAAAACTTTGGATCCTTCTTGAGTGAAACGCGACCTGATGCATGCCACAGTTAGCTCTAGAACTTCAAACTATAACTGTCTGTAATAGGACTTAACATCCTGATGATGATATGCATCACCAGTAGAAATCTCATCTCTTTTTGGCATGTTTCGTTTCCGTGCTAGCTTTGGTTCCTCTATTTCATATTCAGTTGACAGTCGAACGACTTTCTCCCAAAACAAATTATACGAGCTTTCATCTCGCATTTTGTCTAAGGTAGTGGTAACCAAATCTGCGAGATGTTGCCCTTCTGTTGCTGACACATTTTCAGATTGCAGGGAACGACTTAGATTATCCGTATGTAGGAAAATGATTTCTGCAATGAGCAATCCAAATAGAAAAGAGAAATTTTCCATATGTGATCTGACACCGTTTATTATAGCTTTTACTTCTGAATCCAAGTTCCTTTGTTCCAGACATTCATACCACAATCGAAGTAGGACAGAATAATTGGTTTCAATGCTTTTGAGAGTTTCTCCTCTAACAGTCCATCGGGTCGAACTCATAACACGAATTCCAGAGTTATCAAGTTTCATCTCTTGGCGTAATTTATGAAATGCGGTTTCTCGTTTAGGGGAGAATTTAATTAGTTTTGTTATTTCAAAAGATGTATTTAATGTATCTCGGAACAAAGCAATATCTTTGAAAACATCGGATACAGCTAAATTCAAGGAGTGACCATAACAGTGACTGAACGTGGCTCTAGGTTCTAGATCTTTTATTTGTTTTGCAACGCCCTTTTTACATCCCGACATGTTTGCAGCTCCATCAAAACATAGACCTCTGCATTTTTTATATCAAGATTGAGTCTGCAAAGGACGTCCATTAAAGCGCTAAAGAGTGTATCAGACGATATATTGTCTACCTGATACAAGCCCAAAAAGTCCTCATGAGCTGTGAGTTCCTTGTCGATCCACCGAAGACAAACTGTGAACTGTTCTTTGTTGCTTAGGTCCGTACACTCATCAGCAAGTATTGAGTAATAGTCAGATTGACAAATGCAGGATGATAAATTGCGAATTATTTGGTGACTCATTATTCTCAAACATTCATTTTGAATTTCAACTGTTTTTTATTCATCCATTCCGACATCAATTGATCACCTTGATTAAAGAATAAGAGAGCTTGTGTAAAGTTGCTGTCTGCTTCATCACCATCTCCTCTTAACGGTAGTCCTTGACGTGCCAAGAATTGCAGTGTTTGTAAAATTTTAAGGAGCATACGACTGTGTTGATCTTTTTCCTCCTTGTGTTGCTTACTTAACAGTTCTCCAATGTCTGATTTAAATAATGTCTGTTCATATGCATTTCTGTGGAATTCGCTCTTTTCATGTTGTCTAAAACTCTCCATAGCTTTTTTTCAATTACGGAAGCCAGTTTTTGTAAATGCATGTTCACTGTTTTGTTTTGAGGCTGTGGAAGTGAATTGTATGCAGGTATAACAGTATGCAGCATCACTTTCAATTGAGTAATGTAGTCAGTCATGTGTTTCACACCATTCACTGCGAAAACTGCGTTTTTTTGCAGACTTGCCAAATTGAGTAAGTGGAAAATGAAAGGACTTATCTGGATGGACCTTGTCTGTTTTAGGATCAATAGTACATTTAGTAGAGCCAGCTGATGTTGATCTATATTCCCTGGTAGAATTAGCTGATGTTGAAGTAGATTTAGTAGAGCCAGTTGATGTTGAAGTAGATTCACTGGTAGAACTAGCTGATGTTGAAGTAGATTCACTGGTAGAATTAGCTGATGTTGAAGTAGATTTAGTAGAGCCAGTTGATGTTGAAGTAGATTTACTGGTAGAATTAGCTGATGTTGAAGTAGATTAGTAGAGCCACCTGATGTTGAAGTAGATTCACTGGTAGAATTAGCTGATGTTGAAGTACATTCCGTAGAGCCAGTTGATGTTGAAGTAGATTCACTGGTAGAATTAGCTGATGTTAAAGTAGATTCACTGGTAGAATTAGCTGATGTTGAAGTAGATTCACTGGTAGAATTAGCTGATGTTGAAGTAGATTCACTGGTAGAATTAGCTAATGTTGAAGTAGATTTAGTAGAGCCAGTTGATGTTGAAGTAGATTCACTGGTAGAATTAGCTGATGTTGAAGTAGATTCACTGGTAGAATTAGCTGATGTTGAAGTAGATTCACTGGTAGAATTAGCTGATGTTAAAGTAGATTAGTAGAGCCACCTGATGTTGAAGTAGATTCACTGGTAGAATTAGCTGATGTTGAAGTAGATTTAGTAGAGCCAGATGATGTTGAAGTAGATTCACTGGTAGAATTAGCTGATGTTGAAGTAGATTCACTGGTAGAATTAGCTGATGTTGAAGTACATTCCGTAGAGCCAGTTGATGTTGAAGTAGATTCACTGGTAGAATTAGCTGATGTTAAAGTAGATTCACTGGTAGAATTAGCTGATGTTGAAGTAGATTCACTGGTAGAATTAGCTGATGTTAAAGTAGATTCACTGGTAGAATTAGCTGATGTTGAAGTAGATTCACTGGTAGAATTAGCTGATGTTGAAGTAGATTCACTGGTAGAATTAGCTGATGTTGAAGTAGATTTAGTAGAGCCAGTTGATGTTGAAGTAGATTTACTGGTAGAATTAGCTGATGTTGAAGTAGATTCACTGGTAGATATAGCTGATGTTGAAGTAGATTCACTGGTAGAATTAGCTGATGTTGAAGTAGATTTAGTAGAGCCACCTGATGTTGAAGTAGATTCACTGGTAGAATTAGCTGATGTTGAAGTAGATTTAGTAGAGCCAGATGATGTTGAAGTAGATTCACTGGTAGAATTAGCTGATGTTGAAGTAGATTCACTGGTAGAATTAGCTGATGTTGAAGTACATTCCGTAGAGCCAGTTGATGTTGAAGTAGATTCACTGGTAGAATTAGCTGATGTTGAAGTACATTCCGTAGAGCCAGTTGATGTTGAAGTAGATTCACTGGTAGAATTAGCTGATGTTGAAGTAGATTCACTGGTAGAATTAGCTGATGTTGAAGTAGATTCACTGGTAGAATTAGCTGATGTTAAAGTAGATTCACTGGTAGAATTAGCTGATGTTGAAGTAGATTCACTGGTAGAATTAGCTGATGTTGAAGTAGATTCACTGGTAGAATTAGCTGATGTTGAAGTAGATTTAGTAGAGCCACCTGATGTTGAAGTAGATTCACTGGTAGAATTAGCTGATGTTGAAGTAGATTTAGTAGAGCCAGATGATGTTGAAGTAGATTCACTGGTAGAATTAGCTGATGTTGAAGTAGATTCACTGGTAGAATTAGCTAATGTTGAAGTACATTCCGTAGAGCCAGTTGATGTTAAAGTAGATTCACTGGTAGAATTAGCTGATGTTGAAGTACATTCCGTAGAGCCAGTTGATGTTGAAGTAGATTCACTGGTAGAATTAGCTGATGTTGAAGTAGATTCACTTGTAGAATTAGCTGATGTTGAAGTAGATTCACTGGTAGAATTAGCTGATGTTGAAGTAGATTCACTGGTAGAATTAGCTGATGTTGAAGTAGATTTACTGGTAGAATTAGCTGATGTTGAAGTACATTCCGTAGAGCCAGTTGATGTTGAAGTAGATTTACTGGTAGAATTAGCTGATGTTGAAGTAGATTCACTGGTAGAATTAGCTGATGTTGAAGTAGATTCACTGGTAGAATTAGCTGATGTTGAAGTAGATTTAGTAGAGCCACCTGATGTTGAAGTAGATTCACTGGTAGAATTAGCTGATGTTGAAGTAGATTTAGTAGAGCCAGATGATGTTGAAGTAGATTCACTGGTAGAATTAGCTGATGTTGAAGTAGATTCACTGGTAGAATTAGCTGATGTTGAAGTACATTCCGTAGAGCCAGTTGATGTTGAAGTAGATTCACTGGTAGAATTAGCTGATGTTGAAGTACATTCCGTAGAGCCAGTTGATGTTGAAGTAGATTCACTGGTAGAATTAGCTGATGTTAAAGTAGATTCACTGGTAGAATTAGCTGATGTTGAAGTAGATTCACTGGTAGAATTAGCTGATGTTGAAGTAGATTCACTGGTAGAATTAGCTGATGTTAAAGTAGATTCACTGGTAGAATTAGCTGATGTTGAAGTAGATTCACTGGTAGAATTAGCTGATGTTGAAGTAGATTTAGTAGAGCCACCTGATGTTGAAGTAGATTCACTGGTAGAATTAGCTGATGTTGAAGTAGATTCACTGGTAGAATTAGCTGATGTTGAAGTACATTCCGTAGAGCCAGTTGATGTTGAAGTAGATTCACTGGTAGAATTAGCTGATGTTGAAGTAGATTCACTGGTAGAATTAGCTGATGTTGAAGTAGATTCACTGGTAGAATTAGCTGATGTTGAAGTAGATTCACTGGTAGAATTAGCTGATGTTGAAGTAGATTTAGTAGAGCCACCTGATGTTGAAGTAGATTCACTGGTAGAATTAGCTGATGTCGAAGTAGATTTAGTAGAGCCAGATGATGTTGAAGTAGATTCACTGGTAGAATTAGCTGATGTTGAAGTAGATTCACTGGTAGAATTAGCTGATGTTGAAGTACATTCCGTAGAGCCAGTTGATGTTGAAGTAGATTCACTGGTAGAATTAGCTGATGTTGAAGTAGATTCACTGGTAGAATTAGCTGATGTTGAAGTAGATTCACTGGTAGAATTAGCTGATGTTGAAGTAGATTCACTGGTAGAATTAGCTGATGTTGAAGTAGATTCACTGGTAGAATTAGCTGATGTTAAAGTAGATTCACTGGTAGAATTAGCTGATGTTGAAGTAGATTCACTGGTAGAATTAGCTGATGTTGAAGTACATTCCGTAGAGCCAGTTGATGTGGAAGTAGATCCTGTTTTACATATAAATTATGATATACATTAATAATGATATACATGTAGTGGAGGGGATACCTTTTCAGAAAACACCGGCCACCCCGATAGCCACGTGACCCTTCCCCCTAGATGGCACCTTGTGTCCGCGCATAACAAGGCAGACCAACGTGGGCACTGTCCATTCGACCGGCATCTCTTGTCGCTGTAGTGTCCGTACGTTACTGGACCTACGTCGTCTCCACTCCCTGTTTGTGCCTGGTTCTACACCATGTGTTTATGGATGGCTGCAGGTAATTACATTTTATTTATTAAAATTAGATTGTAATTTTAATTAGTAGTTTATATAGAATATCACTACCGCGGTTTTTGTTCAAGTTGGACTATTCTTATTTTTAGAAGCCAGCATGTAGATGAATTTATTCATTGAAATGCGTACCTGTAGTATACTATACGAATTAGATCATATATAGAATGTTAAATGTCCATCTTGTAAGGGAATTATTTTGTCATTAATTTATATAATGTTTCTGATGTATCATATCCCTCCTTATGTTCTGATAAGAGATGATTGGCTTACATTATTAGATTTTCTATTTGTTGATGTAGTATTTAGACCTGATTTTGTGTGTACAACCATTTAGGCTTATTAATTATGTTTAGTTTATGCCCATGTGTAATTATGTTTTATGTTTGCCTTTGGCAGGTCTTTAATGTATAATAAACAGTTTGGAATCGTCCTACGAGTTGCCTTCGTCATGTCATTTAGTTTGTTCGGTGCCATACCCACCACATACAGTTTACATAAAACCAAAATAGAAGAAAACCTAATTAAACTAAAACCTTGTTATATACACACAGGGTGGTAGGTGATAGGATCATCAAGGCTGAAGGACTAGTTCACTTTCGACTGAGTAGAAACGTTAGTTTCTACGAAGTAGAAAGTCTTTACCAAAAATGCCGCAATGGCATATATACCAACGAAATTATTATACAATACTCGAGTGCAAATGAATTAATAACTTACCAAAGAAACTCGTTAATTTTGGTTGCTGATTGCTGTAATTCCGCATGTCTTTTTTCTCTATCTTTTTGTGCACCTCCTTTTTGCATTTCGTTTGCTAAAGTAAGTAAAATTGAGTGACTGAAGTACTGATAAAAATAAGTGAGGAATGATTATAACAATAAATAAGAACTCCTCAATAAATGAAACTATTGTACTATTTTTAGGTAAGCCAAATGTCCTATTAATACTGTCTATACCTATGGTCACCGTAGTTAATCACAACTCCGCCACCCCACTACAGACTCCAGCATACTGATGCACGGGAGAACATTATAATAGTTTGAGAGATGGAGAGTCCATATTTTAAAAAACAGATTTTATTATCGCCGTTCTCGTATTGCGTATTCAAATGGAGATATAGCCCTACCAGTGGCGCATTTAGTGGGGGTGGGCATCTTTTTTCATTTAATGAGGGCCATGACCCAATGGACATTGCACTTAATGGCCCCTCCATCGTGCCTCCAACCCTTGAAGTGCTCCCCTCCTCCTCCCTTCAAGAAACTCTAATTAGAGCCCCGCCATTCATCTTCATTTTTTAAATCTATTTCCGGGACTGTATAGTGAAGTCCACCAGCGGCCAGGGGGGGGGCACGTGCCCCCCGCCCCCCCCCCCTTTTGCGCCGGGCCTGCAATTCTTGGAATGATACAAGATAAGAGATAGAGCTTGTGCAGGTACTTGTATATTCATCAGTATGCTGAAAAAAAATATTGACCATAAGTAGAAGAGTGTCTCAACTGAGAGCAATCTTTCTACAAGATTTGAATGGTAGTGACCATGTCAGAGTCTGAGTGTGCCAATAATGAAAGATGGCGAGCACTCGATGATGAAGCGGTGTATCTGTCATCAAACAATGTCTTGAGTGGTGTAGCTCTTTTGTTCATACAGGTAGCTCTAGGAACAGGGTTGATGGTGTAGTTGATGAATCTCAGCATGCAGATGTGGAATAGCTTTGGCAAAGCTATTTACGTTACTTGACTGGCTCAATCTGCCGTAACTGGTGTTGATGTCTAACTAGTTTTTGATAACCTAGTTAGAGATGACCTGAGTTTCCACGTGTTGGAATCTTGTTTAGACGCTGGAGGTTATCAGTTATGCGAGTGTGTTTTGTGGCGTCCTGCGTCTTGACCCAGAATGTCAGCCGTTTAGCTTTGCTAGATCTAGTGATGATGTTTTATAGCTTGCTTTATTACAGGTTGGACTGCAATGTCTTGTAAATACCTTACTTGCCTTGTAGATCTTGTGAGCATTCTGGATTTAGTCCCTGATTAGTTTGACGCCATATTGAGAAAAAAATTTTTCGGTCTAAGGTGTAATCTTGCGCCAAACGAGAAGTGTAGGCTCATTGTCTTTAAGACACCTTTACTGGCCACAATATGTCACAGCCTGTTTCTTGGTGTAGGCTTGATGACGCGAATGTCTCTGTGTGTTGTAGATACCTCTTCTGGTACTACTATAATGTTCTTCTTCACTAAATACTTTCTTACACGCACTAGATTTACAAGTGCGTAAGAGCACTAACATACTGAACTCTCCAACGACAACATTTAGAATCATTAATAAACACACTGGTAGCAGACATGGCTTTTATTACATAAAATAAATCACAAAAGATATTGGCGACTTCAGCCATTAGAAATTACATATCCACAAGAAATAATTCAATAATAATCACTATCTACTTATACTTTCTACTCCAGGAGTTAGCTACGCTCCTCTCTCTACAAGAGTCCAAGATCAACTGATGTGTCCACCTCGTGGTCAGTCCCCGACCAGGAAAAATCTCGTGCTAACTGCACGGAATAGTTCAGTGACTACTAGTAACCAAATATTACAGGGGTTCTAAAACTGATATATGACAGGCGTGTAGTGGGCCTGATCGAGATTCATCGTTATAGTAGGCCTCAACACTGACGTGTAGTGAGCTTGATCGAGACCAATTGTTATAGTAGGCCTCAACACTGACGGTGTAGTGGGCCTGATCGAGACCAATTGTTATAGTAGGCCTCAACACTGACGGTGTAGTGGGCCTGATCGAGACCAATTGTTATAGTAGGCATCAACACTGACGGTGTAGTGGGCCTGATCGAGACCAATTGTTATAGTAGGCCTCAACACTGACGGTGTAGTGGGCCTGATCGAGACCAATTGTTATTGTAGGCCTCAACACTGACGTGTCGTGGACTTGATCGAGACCAATTGTTATAGTAGGCCTCAACACTGACGGTGTAGTGGGCCTGATCGAGACCAATTGTTATAGTAGGCCTCAACACTGACGGTGTAGTGGGCCTGATCGAGACCAACTGTTATAGTAGGCCTCAACACTGACGGTGTAGTGAGCTTAATCGAGACCAATTGTTATAGTAGGCCTCAACACTGACGGTGTAGTGGGCCTGATCGAGACCAACTGTTATAGTAGGCCTCAACACTGACGGTGTAGTGAGCCTGATCGAGACCAATTGTTATAGTAGGCCTCAACACTGACGGTGTAGTGGGCCCGATCGAGACCAATTGTTATAGTAGGCCTCAACACTGACGGTGTAGTGGGCCTGATCGAGACCAACTGTTATAGTAGGCCTCAACACTGACGTACAAGCCAGTGACGTGGCAACGAACTATTTGTCTCCGCTATCCACAGCTTGCGACATCGCATGTCTGTGTTTGAGGCCTACCCTACTGTAACGATTGCACTCGGCTTGATTCCTACACTGGCCTAATAATTTCTATTAACATCTAAACAATGAATTTATAGTTCACTATATTCTTGGAACATAAAAAAGTAATTGATTTATAAAAAGAAATATATTTTCATTTTTATTACACTATAAGGACTTTCGCGCGAAAAGCTATTTGTTTCATAGCTAAGTAAAGCTTTGATTAGAGACTGTGACGTGACTATTAAAAACAAGACTAGAATAGAAGAATAGACAAAAACAATCCATAGTTTCGATGGTCTAAGGCGACCCCTGGCAAATCGTCAATCTGTATTATATAAGAGAAGATAAGAAGAACCCTAAGGGGGTCGCGACCCACAGGTTGAGAACCTCTGGTATAGACTTATCTGCACAAGACACAGTGTGGAGGCGCCTAGTATTATATTACTCGTTTTCATGTGAACATTTTTTGTTCTCAAATAAACGTAATTCTCAAATATTTGCCTAGCAGGTCAGAAAAAAAAGTCTATAGGTAATTATTGCAAATAGAAATCTTATTCTAGAAATTATCCGCTTACAAGTGTTTTTGTCAGTTCGTACATTAATTAAAATATTTTAAGGCCATTTCACATCTTTTCGTTCCATCCCGTTGTAGTGGCGGCGTCTGTTGTTGTCAAGTCAATGCGGCAAATGAGAAAATAAGATCCTAATTATGGTAACATGTCTAGGGCATGCTGTCAGATGCCGTCTCATTACCAATGCAGATGTCTTCAGGTTATTATCAAAACCTTTTTTTTTTTTTGGGGGGGGCGGGTTGGTGATGGGAGGTGGTTGAAATTATAGTGTCAATATGTTGTTTTTTTAAATCCGATGTCCATATGGCTCATATTTTTTAAATAAATGCACAGGGATGTTAGATATGTTCTTAAAACTCAAGATAACAAACATCGAATAGAATTTTACTTATATTAAAAATGGATGCATGGGCGTGGTGAGCAAAACGTGCGCTTAGGGCAAGGTATTGTTTTTGGCATTCCCCCCCCCCCCATTTTCCATAGTCGCCTTTCTGCGTGTGGCGACCGACCCCCCCCCCCCCAGGTTGTGCCCGGGGCATTGTTCCCCTCTTGCTCTCCCCTCACTACGCCACTGGATATATACGATCTAACCCTAACCCTAACCGCAAACAAAATTAATTACTTATACATAAGACTGATTGATGAACTAATTGTATGGTCAATCTAATCTTTTCATGTGTTGTCATTGAGCATAAGGTTGTATGCACAATTTGATGACGACTGAATGATGAGATGTGATCGAAAAATCGATTGCGAAAATCCAAACATACAAAAACCATACAGAGTGATTTAATATACACGTGAAAACAATTATTTCGTGCTACAATTGAAAGAACTTAGAAATTTGATTCTACAGTCTGAAAACTGCAACAAAAAAAATATATTTGTTCCATTAAAATACTTCGCTTATCAATACTTTTGCATTCTGTACACTGGAGACTCCAAAAAGCTTTATGGATTCGCCTCCATGTAGGCTTTGAAAATCGACTTTATTTACCTAGTAACATTAGTTCATTGTCTGCCAGAATAGAAACCAATAGCACTACCTCTGGTACTCTAGCCAACCCAATCAGCCCCCCTCTCCCCATACATTCATCTGCTTGAAATGTTAATTTCCCCCTGTGGCGTCACTAGGGCAGCACTATGCAGACTATATAATAGAGGAGGAAAGGCTTCTATTATACGAATAGGTCTGTCATGTTGTTTTTTTGTATGTGTATATTGAAGATTGAGGATACAATAGAGAGGGTGAAGAAGAAACCAATCACCAAGTAACAAAAAGAAAAAAGAAAAAAAGGGGGGAGGGTTGGGTGTGGATGGAAGATAGTCAATGGTTTCTGCTTTATTGTTTGGGATTTTTTTTTATTCCAGATTGTTAATGTTCAAGCTTTGTTTGTTTTGTTTTTTTATCTGAAAATGATGATGTTGTATGTTAAGGTTTCAATATTGATGTTGTATGTTGATGCTGTGCTGATGTTGTGTGTTGATGTTGTACGTAAGTTGATGTGTGCTGATGTTGTACGTAAGTTGATGTGTGTTGATGTTGTACGTAAGTTAATGTGTGCTGATGTGAAGTGTTGATGTTGTACGTAAGTTGATGTGTGTTGATGTTGTACATAAGTTGATGTGTGCTGATGTTAAGTGTTGATGTTGTACGTAAGTTGATGTGTGCTGATGTGAAGTGTTGATGTTGTACGTAAGTTGATGTGTGCTGATGTTGTACGTAAGTTGATGTGTGCTGATGTTATGTGTTGATGTTGTACGTAAATTGATGTGTGCTGATGTGAAGTGTTGATGTTGTACGTACGTTGATGTGTGATGATGTTGTACGTAAGTTGATGTGTGTTGATGTTGTACGTAAGTTGATGTGTGCTGATGTAAAGTGTTCATGTTGTACGTAAGTTGATGTGTGCTGATGTTTACGTAAGTTGATGTGTGCTGATGTTGTACGTAAGTTGATGTGTGCTGATGTTGTACGTAAGTTGATGTGCGCTGATGTGAAGTGTTGATGTTGTACGTAAGTTGATGTGTGCTGATGTTGTACGTAAGTTGATGTGTGCTGATGTTATGTGTTGATGTTGTACGTACGTTGATGTGTACTGATGTGAAGTGTTGATGTTTACGTAAGTTGATGTGTGCTGATGTTGTACGTAAATTGATATGTGCTGATGTTGTACGTAAGTTGATGTGTGCTGATGTTGTACGTAAGTTGATGTGTGCTGATGTTATGTGTTGATGTTGTACGTAAGTTGATGTGTGTTGATGTTGTACGTAAGTTAATGTGTGCTGATGTAAAGTGTTCATGTTGTACGTAAGTTGATGTGTGCTGATGTTTACGTAAGTTGATGTGTGCTGATGCTGTACGTAAGTTGATGTGTGCTGATGTTATACGTAAGTTGATGTGTGCTGATGTTGTACGTAAGTTGATGTGTGCTGTTGTTGTACGTAAGTTGATGTGTGCTGATGTGAAGTGTTGATGTTGTACGTAAGTTGATGTGTGCTGATGTTTACGTAAGTTGATGTGTGCTGATGTTGTACGTAAGTTGATGTGTGCTGATGTTGTACGTAAGTTGATGTGTGCTGATGTTGTAGGTAAGTTGATGTGTGCTGATGTGAAGTGTTGATGTTGTACGTAAGTTAATGTGTGCTGATGTTGTACGTATGTTGATGTGTGTTGATGCGGTTTGTTGGTGGTGTACGTAAGTTGATGTGTGCTAATGTTGTGTGTTGATTTTGTACGTAAGTTGATGTGTGCTGATGCGGTTTGTTGGTGGTGTACGTAAGTTGATGTGTGCTGATGTTGTACGTAAGTTGATGTGTGCTGATGTGGTGTGTTGATGTTGTACGTAAGTTGATGTGTGCTGATGTGGTGTGTTGATGTTGTACGTAAGTTGATGTGTGCTGATGTTGTGTGTTGATGTTGTACGTAAGTTGATGTGTGCTGATGTTGTACGTAAGTTGATGTGTGTTGATGTGGTACGTAAGTTGATGTGTGCTGATGTTGTGTTGTGATGTTGTATGTAAGTTGATGTAGTATGTTAATGTCGTATGACGTTCTAAAGTTTTATGTTGTTGTATGTTGATCTCGTTTGTAAATTATATTGATGTGATATGTTCATGTTGTAGGTCTATGTTGTACGTTTATTTTGTTTGTAAATAATACACATAGCTTTCATTTTTTGTACTGAAGATGTTTAGTATTAATTATGTATGTAGAATTTTGACAGTGTTGTATATTAATGAATACAATATGTAATTATGAAATAGTCTGCGATGGCATTATAATTAACAGCGCTCACCGCAAAAAAAAATACAAGTAAAACGTGATAAGTTTGATTAATTACTTACAGTCCGTCAACGCTATTGGAGTATGGGTCGAGAACAATAGACCGCATAATCCCCAGTCCTGGTCCATTCTTTCCATCTTGTTCCAAATGTAACCAAACTTCAGAGTGTCTGTCTCTGGTTACCGTCGCCTGGTTACTGATTCTAGCTCCGTCGGTGGAATCGCATCTCTTGCAAGAGTGTCCGCAGCTCCGAGAGCTGCGGGATAGTTTGTCTCCAGAGTCACTTGAGCTGTCTGGGAACGAAATGACACTACGCCTAACAGCAGAGTCTCTCGCCAAGGCTCTACAGGAGGACTGATCCTTCCAGCCTTGTTACCAAATGGAGTTCATCTCTCAGGTTACCGTGGCCAGGTGTTTCAAAGACGCCCTCTCTTCGTAGGGGTGTACACCCTTCAATGTTAGCTACCTGTTACAAATAAGTGCAACATGTTTGTACAATATTTGGTAAAGATGAGCTTGCAAAAAAACTAGCAAGAGGCAAATTATAACGAGAGAAATAGATAGAGAGTGAAAGAAGGAACGAGTAGACCTACTTCCTTCTTATCCAAAAAAAGGCAAAGAGAGAGAGAAAGGTAAAGAAAAAAGCTAATAATGAGAGAGATACATAAAAAAAGAGGAAGAAATAGAATACGAAGGGAGGAGGTGAGTGCGTAAAGGCAATTGAAATTCTAACCTAGATTCACTTTCCGTTTGAGTTCACACTCCCATTAAGAAAGAAAGATGTGCATCTCTAGCTCAGGCCAGTGGTAGATGCCATTTGTGGGTCGTTGGCTTTATTGGCCTCGGCAAAGAGCCACGCTATTAGGCTACCAGGCTGAGATGAAATATGTAGCAATCTGATCTTGACAGTCGAAAATACACTTTTGATACAAAAATATTGTTAATGCTTCCTCCTTTTTTTTTTAGAGATGTACTAGCACAAAGGTCTAAAACAAATCATCATCCGTTTTAAAAGCTGAAACCCAGAATGAACCAGTTATTCCAATTTTTTTTAATTAACAAGCAGTAGAAAAAGAATACTATTTAAAAAACAACCCATTTACTTAAGGGAAAGAAGCGATAATTACTGTCATTTACTGAAAATTGCAGAGTTTAGCTCCCTTTCTGATATATAAATCAAAATTAAATAATTAGTAATAAATGATTAAATAATTGGTTAATTTTTGGATTGATACTGTACTGTAATCGATTAGGAATAATTATGAGAAATTTCAACTTGATTCGAGAATGGGAGAAAAAAACATGTCAAAAATTTAATAAGGGAATTAAATCCATTTATACATCCACATCTCTCATTTATTGGCATTCACGTTTGATGTTTCGATATCAACAAAATAATTCATCACCAACAATTAATTAAATAATTGTTTAATTTTTTTTATTGATACATTTCTTGTCAGGTTAAATGAATATTTGTGCAAAGTTTTAACTTGATCCGTGAATGGGAAATGGAAGAAAAATATATTCAAACTTTTTACCAGACAGACAGTGAGTTCATATAAGCTTTGTATAAATCCTACCTAATACGATTTATTATTTTCCCCTGTCAAGACCGAGCAATTCTAATTAAAGGCAGTCTGGTACTACGTGTGTTTTACTCTTCTATTGTCGTCACAATGTTCAATAAGTGAATTATTATGAATGACAACGTCTTCGATTCCAAAGATTAATTATGAGTGAAGTGGTTCACATGTTTCACAGCAAAGCCAGCTTCGACCTGCATATTTTCCAAAATTTAATGCAGTTAAAGACGTTGTCCGGCGGGGGTGTATTCAAGTTTTTCTTTTAGTCTTCTGTGTCAGTTTACAAAAAAGGGATTTTCTTTTGGCCTCAACTGTGGGTCCCGCGGCCTCCAATTGTCACTTTCAGAGGCCATCTGCTGCCAGCTACTTTCCTCTGTCAGTGAGGGCAAAATGGCGCCTGAGTTGATCTTTATCGCGCTTACGGTGGGCAACTCTGTTACGCCATCCTCCATTAAATTCGCCAAAGAAGATCGTCATCAGCATCCGGTCGTCCCCATGTGGGATCAGTGTCCGACCCACCACAGCTGTCAGAATGGTTATTAGTGTTTCTCTTCTGTCCGAAGCATCCCCCAAACAGTAATTATATTAATTACTTCAAAGCTGTATCCCACTTAGATAGACGCTGCAGACATGTTACTTCGTAGTATCTCGGGAGTACCGTGTTACACTATTTGTTACACTGTTTGTTTGTTATGGGATTTTTAATTATCGGAATATTTGATCGCCTCTGAGTCCACCCAGCTCTAATGGTACGGTACCTGACATTAGTCGGGGAAAAGTAAAGGCGGTTGGTCGTTGTGCCGGCCATATGACACCCTCGTTAACCGTAGGCCACAGAAACTAATGACCTATACACCACAAGGTCTGAAAGGTCTTTACTTTACTTACTTGCTTATTTGTTATATTATTTGTTATATTATTTGTTATATTATTTGTTATATTATTTGTTATATTATTTGTTATATTATTTGTTATATTATTTATTAACTGCTCTATTTGTTTTTAATTTGTTGCACCGAAGGCTTGTTACAACGTTTCTTTGTTAGACTAAATGTTGATTACACTAGTAATTAGTTGCTCTATCTATTATTCTGTTTCTTTCATTGCTTGTTAGTTACACTATTCGTTACAAGTTATAATCATACATAACACAAAACTCCTTCCTGCTGAGTGCTAGACGCAATAATAGAGTTTTCCCTTTTCGCCTTGGATAATTTTTGTCTATATGACCAGTCTTAGCTTCCTGATCAGAGCATTTTTTTGTGTGTGTATTGCCCTTGATGGATGTGTCTTTCTTGTCAAAAATCTCGGCAGAATGGACCTAAGTTGAAGGGGGGGGAGGTGGTAGCCTGATATGGGGTGGAGTGGGTTGGACTGGAATGAAGAATCATAGACATCAGTTAGGAGCTGAAAAATATGGCGGGAAGACAGTATAATGATGTATATTTGGAATCGCCAAAAGGGTCAATAAAAAAAGATAAAAAAGAGGGTTCTTCACGGTGAGTAGATAATCTGAAATGAGACTAAGTATGAGGTCTGATGTTTTATTTAATCACGTGATACACGCGAAGAAATACGCACACACATACATATACATATATTCATTGATAAATACACTTGGATACACACGCGTGTATACTACACACAGACACATTGAGAAGCAAACATATTGTGAATGAATAAAAAAAAATACTCGCAAAAGTTATCCATTTTCTCCTGTTATATTTAATATGCAGACTTTGTCTGGCCCACTTTTTATATTTCTGAAAAAAATGGAGGCCCAATTTAAGGGTCAGGCCCTGAGTAGTTACACAGTATCGTACTATCGTCAATTCTCCCACTGAATAAAACAATGATGTTTTGATAAGTTTTCGAGAGTTCTAGAAATATATTTCAGTACAATAACGGTAGGCCTTCTTTTTTATTATTAAACTAAATACATTGCTATAGGCCAAACACCATTTTTTTAAACATAGGTAATAAGCTTTAAGTCAGCAAGATCATAATAAGTTTAAAGCACAAAGATCGTCCAATATTTAGCAGCCCCCGAAATTGCAAATGGCCAAGAGCCGCTACTCATTTTGGATGGTCTGTCTTTCCGTCTGTCACATTTAGAGCCCAAAAACTAAAATGCTATTAAAAAACCTACTTCACTATATTTTGTAGCTAAGTTTAGGTGTAACGGCTACATTTTATGGTAGAAAGCTTATATTAACTCACTCCGTCTGTCAGTCTGTCCGTCTTGCAGAGTGCATCCTTTTACCTTTTTTTTTATTCCCTCCCACTTCACGTTCTCTAATCAAGTTGAAATTGTGCAGAATTATTCATTCTCGACGACAACAAATCAATCCAGAGAAAAAAAATGTAACAGTTAGTTAATCAATTAGTGATAATTAATTTATTTTATTTTATATAGAAAAATGGGGGATAAAACTTGGAATATTGAGAGATATAGCAGCATTTTAATGATGTGCTCTCTTCAATATAAGCTTTTTTCTTTTTTTTTTTTGTCGTTTTTTTTTAAAGTATCTTTAAAATATTTTGTTTGTTTACAGTCTGGGACAGGCAGTTACAAAGAAAATATCGTTTTATTTTTTTATCATTAAAGTTTAAACCAAAAGGCGAAACAATGTTTCCTATACAAAAATTGATGACGTCTTTAATTGCATTTCCCCACACCTATTGCGAAATACTCTCTGAAAAATGGTCGTATGAGTAGTGGCTGAATTTTTGTTTTTCCAAAGCTGCATCTTGCTTGAACATCATGATGACGTCATTAAGGGCCTAGCTCCCTGCTGCCGTAAAGATGTTTATCATCGAAATAGGTCGTCGTCGATGATAGACTAATAACTCCGGGCACTCGTCCAGTTTGGTCCAGTATCGTCCAGTGTATCACTGTGACGGCTAATCATCTTTTAACGAGAAGACGGGATGTGCCCGGACAGGAGAACCATGCCCGGAAGCTAAATGATCCCCCTTGGGGAGGAAACCCTTTCTCGTGTACCTCCCCTTTAAACTGTTTGTACCGAATTAGCGCTGGAGTGACTTCCACCAGAGAGAAGCTTATAAGCCCCATTGTCTCCTGGTGTTATGGCGGTCGGATGATGAAGTGCGGCCAATTACTTTTGTCGGTCGCTTGGTCTACTGAGAGACTTGTTTACTGGAGATTGAAGGACTGAATCCAGATATATCATTGCTACTGTCCTTGTACAGATGATCGCTGGTGATTCACTAGTGTTTCTATTTAAATAAAGACATTTGATTGTCTATTTGCAGAGCTTCTGGTGATTATGGCTTTTCTTTATCTACCATACGATATAGTATTCTATATATATCTTAGTAAAAAAAAATACATACATAAATAGACTAAAAAACACAGCCAAGATGTCTAGGATATCTATGACATACAATGAAGAAAAAGGGTTGAATTTCGTGTGCAAAAAAAGGGGCAGCAACTTCAGAAAAATAATGATCAGGGGAGAGAAAACACAAAATTTAGATAAATAAATAAAAAATATTAACAGATAAATCAAGAGTAGAGAAGAACTAAAATTTAAATATAAGATTAAATAAGAAGAAACTATATACCCCATTCTCAGCTATCATGTAGGACAAATAGAAAAGAGGAACATCTAGTCAAAGCAAGAAAATGTCCCTTTTTCTGCCTTTCCCACTGGCAAGAAATTGATATGCTTATTGTTGTACAGTAAATATAGATCTATCTTCAACGGCGAAACATAACACCATTATAACCGCATTATCAGCGGTGTGCCAAGAGGCCTGTATAAGACATCAGCCCCAAATCACCCCACTAGAAAGGAAACTATATGGAGAGCTCCCTGATCTGGAAACCACTGCGCATTTCATCTCATGTATTGGTCTACTCATCTGAACACTCCAACATAACAATGAGAACGAAGAAGAAGAAGAAGCGGTGTGCAATTCGTATTTACATGCTGCATAGGGGTTGGCTATTGATAAAGCTTTTCAAGACTAATTTGATAAGTGACTAGTGTTAATGACTCTAGGTTATGTATTTTTCCATGTCTGTGGCATTTTACTTCTCGAGAAACGATCTTTTCCCTTTTCCCTGTAACTTCTTGTGTGACTCAATACTCATCCTTGATGCACAGCTGCGGTCACAGGTTGGGCATATGTAATCACCAGGCCCCGTTGCATTTTCACCTTTCTTTCTGCTTCTGTTGTGTATGGCATCTGCAATCCATGACCCTTCCTTCATGCTCGCTCTCCAAGTGGATCTATCCAGTGCTACTTTTTCCCAGCTGCTAGTGTCGATTTTGAAGAGCTTTATGTTGCGTTTACATACATCCGTATACGTAAAAGTGGTCGACCAGCTGCTCTCCTGCCTTCTATTAAATCGCCATGCAGAATGTCTTGTGGAAGTCGACCTTCTGGCATTCTATGAATGCTACTAAAAACACCCTGCTCTTCGAAGCCCTTCCTCATTGGTTATTTTATCTTGTCACCTTATTTTAAAGATCTGCCTTAGGCATTGGAGGTGGAAGATATTCAGCTTTTTTTCCTGCCATGAGTAGGTTGACCATGTTTCACTTCCGTGTAGCTAAGCGCTCATCACACAGATCCGGTAGACTAAGGCTTTGGTATTGTTAGTCAGCAATTTGTTGTCCCACACTCTTTTCTACAACCGTGACATTGTGCCCATTGTTCTGGTTATCCTGTTGTTAATGTATATTCCGAGTCCAAGAAGTCTCTTATCTCGTGGATCTTAAGCCTTGAAACCTCATTTTTCCTATCCAACTATCTTACTAAGCGTGAATTTTCAGACATTAGATCTACATATCTAGGGTCTTATTACAACACCCAAAGCTTTAGCCTATATATGGTTTCAAAAATTTACTAGAATGCTGGACCATAGATATGCTCGGCAGTAGAGCGTCGCTAGAGTGGTACAATCAATGTGAGAGCTTCTAGATTCTTTTCAGAATTTCAATGTGGATCCATGAGTGGCAGATCTAATCAACATTCTTGAGGCCAGCAGCGGTGTCAAACAGGGGTCAAGGTCGAACTTAGATAATTGGAGGCCCTAGGCGAAGTGCATTTGGTGGCCCGAAATGTTAATGACTATAAGAATTTAAATGTATCAATCCTTTTTTAATTTACTTAGTGTTATTATGTTTCTAAAAAGATATATATATAAAAAGCTAAGCGACAATTAACATTGAGACCGATTTCTGCGTCGAACGGCACTGGAGGACTTATTGCGTCTAAATAAGCATCTAAGAAGTTCATTGACTCCATTACTTCTAGTAAGTAGTACCGAGAAAAGAATGTTTTGTTTTATTTTTAAATGTATTGATGCATACTTGATGGCTAGATTTGTTTGTTTTTTTTACTCAATGTAAGGGAGGGGTGCCCACAGTCATATTCTTGAACCCGGGCCTACGGGTACCTTGCTACGCCACTGTCTTCAATGTAACCAGATTGAGGGCCAATACTAAAGTTGGAAAGGTGTTAATAAAGTAACTGCTCACTGTCATTGAAGCTACTCAGCTTATGGCTCAAGTCTCCAGACTGTCTGCTGCATGCCAAAAGTTTTCCTTTTCCAGAGGTTGGCAATTAATGATTACGCAAAATGAAGTGTTTGTATTTTGGGCTAGTAGGCAACTTTGGTTTAATGTTTAAGCCAAACTTCTTAGCATGTGGCAGACAGTCAGCGTTGGATCTGCCATCCCTGAATTAACTTTGACATTCTGAATAGATTTTAATGTCTAGAAGAAATATGGTGCTTTATCTGTGGCCGTGGAAATGTGAAAAGTCAAGTTATAAGAGAAGTTACAGAGAAAGTGATTGTCTTTCGAGACGTCAAAAGCTACAGATGTATCTTATCTTATCTTATAAATTAAGAAGTCACTTCAAAAGAGATATAGGTATATGAACGATCCAACAGAAATTGAGATTTTCATTTGATCCAATTTAGAAATAATTTATTTCTTATATAACGACTATACAATGGAAAGGTTTCTTTGTTGATGGTGTAGAATGATGAAACCATGAGCTGGTCTGTCATAAGTTTTGTTAAGAAGTCACCTGGGTGAGAGTTGAATGGGAGACGAATCAGAGACGCACAAGAGTAAAGAAGTGTATTGGCAGTAAATTTGATAAAGTTTAAATATAATTGCATTGTGTTATTAATAGATCTATATCCAAAGTACCTATATATAAGTTAATTAAAATGTATATTACGTTTTTGTGTTCAGAAAGAAGCTCGTTCTAATTAGTTCAAGTTATTCCATTAAAAATATAATACAATATAATACAATACAAAATATAATCCTAAAACACTTTAGTTGTTTGGAGCTACAAACCAACGACCGACCATCAACAGTCAGTCATTTGACGTTTGAAGCAACAATTGTATTTTGTCTAGTTGCTTTTTCATTACTGTATTTGTCTTTCGATGTGGGGAACCAAGTTAATTAGACAAGTTAAAGTCATCACCTAGTTTAACCTTGTTGAAACCCCACACTGACAGAGGGAAACTGTAGAAGGATCTAGTCCTAGATCGGCCATAAACTGGCAGCCTAGTTCCAATCTCAGGTTTGCGGATGATACAGAGGTCATTGGAGAAAATGAAGACCAGGTACAAGATCTTACTAGACCAGGTACAAGATCTTACTAGACCAGGTACAAGATCTTACTAGACCAGGTACAAGATCTTACTAGACCAGGTACAAGATCTTACTTCAAGTCTGGATGCTGCAGCTAAAGAAGTTGGCATGGATATTGTTGATATGTGATGTAATGCTGTGTGAGAGTTAATCCCCTTAGCGGATTGGAACTGTGTGTTGCAGTTTGTTATCTAATATGGTTGATTAAAGCCTGTGTGTGTTTTGTAAATCGGCCTTGTTGTTTATCTATTTCTAATTATATTTAAGAGTATATCAACAGATATTGGTGTAGAAAAAAACAAACTACTAGTTTCCGTTCTAGATAGTAAGAGGTGTTTATGCTGCTATTTGGCCAAATATTAATTAAAAGAAGTTGACTAATTTAAATAAGTAAGGTCAAACATAACAACAGATTGAGAACCACAAAAAAGATTTTTTTTCTTAAAAAGTATTGAAACATTTGGAAGAGTAATGCCAGATTCCAAATAAAATTAAAATTATACTTCATTAGTAATCTCTGTACTTCTAAAATGTTGACAATATCGGACACTGAACGCTGATTCTGAAAGAATAATTCAATCCTTTGAGCGTAAATGCTACGGAAAACTGTTTGGTATCAGATACCAGGAAAAGAAAACAAAAGTGTTTGTACTTTTATAAGTCAACACTCTACTGTGAAGATGAAAGCTGAGCTGGTTTGGTCATATTGTAAGACATGACTCACTGTCAAAAGTCATCCTTCAAAGTACAGTGGAGGGAGCAGAAAGGAGGTCGTCCAGAGAAAGGCTGGCTAGACAACATGAAAAATATGGACCGGCCTCGCTTTTGATATTCTGCTATGGACAGCTGCTGACCGGAAAGAGTTGCGGGATTTGTTTACGCGAACCGTCACAGAATACTATGACGCAATTCAAGAGACGTGATAATATAAAACTGTAAAATAGTGTAAAATATTAAAGCTGTGAAAGTTGTTTTCAAAGGGACATAGCTCTTCATTTGACTATAACACTAAAAGTAACTGCGATGCTTTCCCTTGTTAACAAGATAGGCCTCCCACGACTCGAAGTCCTAGTTGAAAGTATGGACACAAAATAAAATATTGCATCTGGATCTACATTCCCATACTTACATGTATGTGTTAATTTAATAGTTGTATTAGTTTTTGTTTTGTTTTTTTCTTTGTTAAGGACGTAATCATCTTCTTTTTTGAAGTAACGTCTGTATTATATAAGATAAGATAAGATAATTTATCATTTTTATGCACTTGACTATATAAAAAGGAAAACAATATAAGAAATTCTTCAATATAAGAAATCAGGAATTCATTGTTTGGTGTATCAAGATGGCGTCATACGCGGATGAAATGAAAAAGTTCTTCGAAGCTAACAGCAGAACACGCGATGTGCAAGCGCATACAGCGAAAGTTCATTCAGTAGCATGGAGTTGTGATGGTCGTCGCCTTGCATCTGGTTCCTTTGACAAAACAGTATGCATTTACATGTTGGATAAAGATCGATTGGTAAAACTCTTTTACTTAAATTTTAAATTACACTTCCAGACTCAGCCAGACGACTTCCTCAAGTTCTCGTCTTGATGAAAGTTGATGTATTCAACTGAGTTGTTTTTCACTATTTGTGGGAATGGACATTAAGTCTGACAGTCATAATGAATTCAATTCATTCAAACTCATGACAATGGGTTGCTGAAGAAATCAGCCAGGAAAACCAAATACTTTGGACTTTGCATAGTTTAAGTCCCTGATTCTGATTAACATGCAATAAAAAATGATGCATGACTAGATATACTAGATTGACACATGAAATGATGAAAAAAGCGTCTACATCGACTACGTAGGGTAGGAAATAATTAGATCTATATAGATCTTATTATCTCTCTTGAAGTAATGCCTCTAATTGTAATCTTTAAGATAAGTAGTGATAGAGCTAGACTACTAGTTAAGTACTAGGACTAGAAAATAGATTTTTGAATGCACGCACAGCCTTTTCCAAACTGTTTTTCATGGAAGTTGAACTGCAGCAGAACACTGGCCTGAATACAATATAGATCTAGGTGCTCTACAAACTACTGGAATAATGGGAAGCGTGGTCAAGAGGCTAAGTACGCTTGAACTTGGCTTGTCTTGGCTACCTATGAAGGGGGCTTGAGGTTAGACACTCCACTAAAAACCTTCTCACAGATACCCCACGGTCTACGAATGAGATTGGACTATAGCGCTTTGAGCATGTTATAAGCATGAAAGTAGGGCTATAAAAGATAATAATTATTAACTAGTAGGCCTACACTTCAATTCATCTCTAAATAAAAGCAGAAAAATAAAATTATATTATTTTTTTTTTGGTAACAAAATAACTTTGAACTGATCTGACTCTAAATTGAAACAAAGAAATATAAAGTTCATCCTTTAAATTATTTCTAGTCAAGTTTGTCTGAAGAATATCACAATATTTTAAAACAAGCTATATATCAATTACTTAGCAAAAAAGTCTTGATGCTGCATCCGATGCTAGAATTCAGATTTTTGATATCAGGAAGTTATTAATGCTCTTCCAGGATATTATACCAAAAGTCATGAAACCGTATTATTATAATGCTTAAATAAATATATTTTTTAAAAGTGTCATTCTTGAAAAAATGCTTACTTTTAAAGTTGTTTTAGAATAATATATATATGTACAGCAAAAAAATACAGCAGGCTTAGCATTTCCTTAAATACTCTGAATGTGTGAAGTGTTCCATTATAGGAGAAAGTTTTGGAAACACTGCTATATTGAAAGAGACAAAATAGTCTCATTACTCAGTAGATTTTTTTTTTCTCTAGACATAGAGCTAGTAGACTAGAATATTTATACAGTTTAGGATCTGATCTCTCACTTTCAACTCTATTCTGTCAGTGACATCAGAGTTGATTCACTTTATAATTCTTTATTTAAAGTAAGTTTAAAGTTGGCAGTTTGATGTCTATTTCAATATATGCCAATACCAGTACACTTTCTCACTAATATTCCAGGATTTTGATAAGTTTAGATCAAATAATTAAAAAGCCAACTAGATTAAACAACACATTAGATCTCTTCTTAACCAACAGACCTGGATTAGTAGTTGATTATGATATTATCCCTGGTCTATCAGACCATGAGATCATAAAAATACAGTCAGATAAAAGCAGTAGCCAATACAAAACCCAAAAGAAAAATCTTACTCTGGAATAAATGTAACCTAACACAACTACACCAAGCTGCATTAAACTTTCAACAAACATTCTTATTAGAAAAAGACATTAACCAACCAGTCGATGACCTCTGGAATTTCATTAAAAACCATCTTAAGAGCATTATAGAAAATCATATACCAACTAAATACACATCAAACAAAATAAATAAATGCTGGTTTAATAATAGACTAAAGAAGCTTTGTAAACAGAAGGAAAACCTATATAGAAAATTTAAAGAAACCAAGGCAGAAAGAGTTTACAAAAAGTATCTAAAAATTAAACACCTAACCCAAAAAGTAAGCAGACAGCTGCAGAGTGAATACATAAACAATTTAATATCTAAAGATAACAACAAAAACCTATGGTCATACATTAAGTCTAAGAAAATGGAAACAACAGGCATAGCGCCATTAAAATGATGAACATAACATAATACATAATGATAATGAAACTAAAGCAAACATCCTAAACAAAATACTTTGCATCAGCATTCTCAGCCCCAGGAGACAAAGACATAATTCTTAATTTGAACCAAGTAGACAACAAAGAAGATTTAGTAGTACAAGAAAATGGAATTCAAAAACTATTAGCCAACACCAAACCAAATAAAGCGTCTGGACCTGATGGTATTCCAGCTAGATTACTCAAAGAACTAAGCAATGAGCTAGCCCCAGTGTTCCAAATACTCTTTCAGGCATCGCTTAACCAGGGCAGAGTACCAAAGGACTGGAAAGAAGCTAGTGTCACCCCCCTATTTAAAAAAGGAGAAAAATTTGATCCAGGAAACTACAGACCAGTATCACTTACCAGCATCACATGTAAAATCCTAGAACACATAATATGTAGCAACATCATAAACCACTTAGACAAACATAATGTCCTCACCCCATACCAACATGGCTTTGGGAAATATAGATCATGTGAAACACAACTAATAGAACTAATTGATGATTTTTCAAAAGGTTTAGATAATAGTGAACAAATAGATGCTATCTTACTAGATTTTTCCAAGGCTTTTGACAAAGTTCACCACCATAGTTTGCTTAAAAAATTAAAATATTTCGGCATTAATGGTCCACTGCATCAGTGGATTAAAGATTTTCTGATAGGGAGAGTACAAACTGTAATAATAAATGGCTCTAAATCAACACCGATAACAGTAAACTCAGGTGTACCTCAAGGAACAGTCTTGGGTCCACTACTATTTCTAATTTACATAAATGATTTACCAAATTGCATTACTTCAGGAACAAAAGTCAGATTATTTGCAGACGATTGCATAATATATAGAAAGAGAATTAGATGAATTACAGAAATGGGAATCAAATTGGAGCATGTCTTTCCACCCAGAAAAATGTCAGTTGTTAAGAGTAACAAAAAAACTAAAACAAATTAATTCCACTTATCTTATTCATGGCAAACCAGTAACACAGACTAAAAACGCAAAATACCTAGGTGTTATAATAAATGAAAAACTGTCATGGAATCCACATATTGATGAAACTATAAAAAATCAAACAAAGCATTAGGATTTATTAAAAGAAATTTCTATAAATCAAATAAGAACATAAAACTAAAATGTTATTTAACCTTGGTTAGGCCAATAATAGAATATGCATCCTCCATATGGGACCCCTCAACTCAAGAAAACATTAAGAAACTGGAACAGACACAAAATAGAGCAGTGAGATTCATAACAAATGAATATTCACATTTGACTAGAGTAACACCTGTAGTAAAATCACTAAATTTAGAAAGCCTTCAGGACAGAAGACTCAAAAGTAAAGTAACAATTATACATAAAACACTGAACCATAATCTTCAAATACAAAAACAAAATTTAATAAAATACTCTGAAAGACACAAAGGTAAAGGCACATTCCTCATCCCTTATGCTAGGACAAATTTGTACAAATACTCCTTCTTCCCTAGTGCTATTAGAGCATGGAATGGGTGGCCTGAGCTAGCCAGGAAAACCAGTGACTTGGCAGAATTTAAGTCATTGGTTAACATGCATGACGCGTAGGACGTAATCATCTTCTTTTTTTGAAGTAACGTCTGTATATAATATTTATTATGTTCTCTAGACCTAAATCTAGTTATAAAATGTTAGCAGAAATGTCTGAGGGATACAGTACATATTTTCTAATAAGTCCTATTTAGAAGATAAATTTTTAAAATCTATTTTAAAACTTAAATTATTAAAATTTTTGAAGCATTTGTAATCATGTAATATTCAAACATGGATTTATAACTAAAATCAAATAGACCTACCAAAAATTGTATTTCCCTTGAAAAAAAAAAGATCCAAATGCCTTTGTATTCCCCTTCAGAAAATCTCAAACCTCTTTGGGAGGCACCTTCCATGCTGCTATACCTAGAATTAATTATTTATAATATTTTTTTTTCTCCAAGACTAAAGATTACACTGTGTTTCGAGGCCATGGTGCAAGTGTAGATCAGCTTTGCTGGAACCCGAGAAATCCTGATCAGCTCGCTACAGCCAGTGGAGATAAAACAGTCAGAATATGGGATGCAAGAACTAACAAAGCAGCAGCAACAGTCAACACTAAAGGTTTCAAACACAATTTAATTTTGTCAAGATTGATTTTGAATATTACAATTTGTTTGTGCGATTAGTTCCCAAAATAAAAAACTGCATTTTCTTTTCTTTTTAGGCATGCTTATAGCTCCAAGTTATTTAAGTTCCCTTTTACTAATTATGCAAGCTTTGCACTATAGAAATCATGGCTATTTTTTTTTTTTTTTCTTCAGGTGAAAATATCAACATCTGTTGGTCCCCAGATGGCAGCACAATAGCAGTGGGAAACAAAGATGATCTGGTTACATTTATTGATGTCAAAACTCATCGGTCAAAAGCCGAGGAACAGTTTAAATTTGAAGTCAATGAAATCTCATGGGACAACGAAGGGGATCTATTTTTCTTAACCAGTGGCCATGGAAGCATACATATCTTCAGGTAGGTTTACCTTTGGATCTTTAATTCTTTCTGTCGTTTAGTGGTTGGTTAAAAATAGGGATTGCTTTCCTTAACACTACCCTCATTAGTCACTAATTATTGAATGATATATATATATATATGATAACCAATGTTGGATTTGAATTAAAATCTTCCTTTTGGAAAATTAAAAATGTATAAAAAAAAAAAAAAAGAAAGAAGACAAAGACGTATGGAAAGTATTGGTAAACAAGATTAGTTCATAGAATAATAAAATTATAGGTACTGTGAAACATATTTTTAACGCCAATCTGAAACATCAAGAGCTTATAATGTTTCTAAACTGTTTGGCATGCCATGGATGTTCCTTCAGATTTGAAGAAATTACATCCAAGCTCAAACCTTCAACAGGACTACAGGGGATATGAAAAGATTAAATATCATTTTAAGCACACTATAGAATATTAATAAACTTGACAGCCTCTTTCATGCCTCAAGTAAGGCATCTAATTTAGATGGAGAGAATAGGTATGGTTTTTATACTACTTTTTTGCTGTTATTCTTCTGTTCAACCAAATTTCGTGGAACTGTTGAAAGTGTAAGCATCTGAATGGTATAGGATAAAGTCAGTAAACCAAGGCTGAAGTTATTGAAATTGGCACTGTAAGTAATATTACGAATGTGGATAGTTCAGATTCACATATCACTACTGCAATGTTGTACTGAGGACAATGTTGTACTGAGGACAATGTCCCCAAACTACAACAAATTCAGAACTGCAATGCAGGCATAGTTCTGTGCATACACTCCTTAGGCTTTTACTTGTTTCTTTTATTACCGTACAGGAACATTTATTTTGTTTAAATCAGACATTACTGTATTCAGCCTTCTTGTTTTTTGTTATTTTTGCATTGATTGTGAAAATATATTCAAGATGGCATACAATCACTACATGTGCATCTGAAAGATACAATCCAATACTTTAGGCTGGTACTTTTCATTCCTGTTATATTCATTAAGGTTGTTCTAACCTTGACTCCTCTATTTCTTTCAGTTACCCAGAGCTAAAGACTCTTCATGTTCTAAATGCCCATCCTGCTAATTGTATATGTATTGAGTTTGACCCAACCGGGCACTATTTTGCCACCGGCAGTGCAGATGCTCTTGTGAGCTTGTGGAGTCTTCCTGAATTGGTTTGCATGAGGGCTTTCTCAAGGTCATTATTTTTATTTTTGCATTTTGTTATTGATTGAAATGTTTATTTAAAATAACATTGAAACTTATTTGTACAAAATCTCTATTCAAGTCACTCCTTCATGGATGCTGATATCAAATACTTCTCAAACGATTTTCCTATAATTTAACAATTGATGTATATTGCTGAGAAAAGAATTAATAGCTTGTTGGAAACATGGAAAAACTCTAGTTTTACTGTTACAATTTTTCAAATAAAAATGATAAAAAAATGTAAATTTGGCTAGAGACTAAATCCAGGTCTACATCCAACATCAGTTTTGAATGGACTATTGCATTCAGGAATTTCCTAGTCTAAAGCATTATTGATTCAATTAATGTTCAACAAAATTGTGCGCTTCTTCTTCTAAGTCTAGATTAAAAGGCCTGGATCTACATGAATGGAATTATTCAATAAAAAACAAAAAAAACAGTTGTTTGTTAAAATTTTAAGTTGCTCTTGGTTTATTGATAGATTATCTAAGCTTTGCTTTGCTTATATTTTTACATCTAATAATTTTAAATCTAATATAGATTATGCCAATATTCTACATATAGAATAAGATTTAGATATAGACTAGATATTTAGAAGTATATCTGTATCTAGACTAGATCTCAAAGAGTTCTACATGTAATAAACATACCAATAAATAATAGATTTCTTTTACAATGCCCCCTGGCCTAATTGGTAGAATTGTTAGATCAAGTAGGTTTTTGGTGTCAACAGTACGAGTTTGATAGTCAATTGGAGCTTACAAATTTTTTAAAATATTTTATTTTATTTTAAGTTGTATAATGGAAGTATTGTCTTGTTAAAAAAGTGTAATTTTTAAAATGTTTTTCTTGTTGTTTACAATACTTTTATTTTATGTAGCCTGCCTTGTAGATATTAATTTAAATTGAAACATCTGCAGTCTTTATAGTCAGCCATGAGTTTTAAATTTTGACGTTTGTAGTATGTCAGCCAACACAACTCCCCATTTGTAGACACTGCACCCACCCTTATGAAACCGTAAACCATATCCTTTTTGAATGCCCCTTCCTAATCCACCTTAGGCTGACCCTACTACCACTCCAGCCCAACATAACCAACACCCTGTAGGGCAGTGCTGAACAACTGAAGAAAACAGCACACTATTTTTCCTTGGCACAGTCTGCTTAAGAGCTGACAGCTCAGCAGCAAAAAGCTGGCTGGAAGAAGAAGTAGTATGTCAGCTTATAATTGCTTTACCTAGTGCTTTTATTGGAAAATTTATTGTTTGAGTTATTTTGTATGCTTTTGTACAAGTTATCTAATTATCTCCTCCTTCGAGGGCTTTATTGACAAATTTAATCCAATCACAAAGGAGCAAAATTTAAGCATCGCACTTTTTGAATTAATTTTTAATGTGTTTAATTTCACTTAATTTATAACTTAAAAAATGTTTTTTTTTACTTCTTTTTTTTTCCAATAAATAATTCCTATTTTATCCATTCAATATTAATAAAGGAAATGGCTATTTATAAGTGTGGAAAATCAAATCTATAGGGCAATGATTATTTTAAAAATCATTTATTAGATAAGTGACAACAATTTTTTTTTAGTCCTATAAATTCTGGATTTTTCTTATGAACCAGAAGTTAAATATGAAATTTGTTTTCTTCTTCTTCTAGCCAGCTTTATTGCTGCTAAGCTGTGAGCTCTTTTGCAGATTGTGCCAAGGAAAAAAAGTGTACTGTTTTCTTCATTTGTTCGGCACTGCCGTACAGGGTGTTGGTTATGTTGGGCTGTAGTGGAAGTAGGGTCTGCTTAAGGTGGATTAGGGAGGGGCATTCAAAGAGGGTATGGTTTACGGTTTCAAAGGGGTAGGCGCAGTGTCTGCAAAGGGGTAGTTGTGTGGAGTTTATTTTGTTTAGGTGGTAATTTAATAGTGGTGTGTGTCCTGTTCTTAGTTGGAAGATTGTAGATTGTTCTTTGCGGGGGAGGAAGTTAATACTGTCCAGTTTGTTAGGCGTAGTCATTTCTTTGTACATGGCTCTGCCTGTGTTTCCTGATGCCCATTGGTTGAGCCACTCCTCTTTGTGATTGTTGACTAACATTGACCTTAGGGTGAGGTAGTTAACAGGTCTATCTGGTTGTTCCATAGATGAACCTGCCTTTGATAGCTTATCTGCCTTTTCATTTCCCACGATGCCAATGTGTCCAGGGATCCACTGTAGTGTGATATTGATATTTAATTTTGATATCATCTGATGGATTATCACAATGAGTGTTGTCAACTCTCTTGGGCTGTTTGAGGTGCTGCTGTAAAGTGCTTGCAGAGTAGATTGGGAGTCTGTAAAGACAACAATATCTGATGGTGGTTGTACTCCTTCATATAATTTGTTTTCCACTGTCTGTAGTGCTATGGTAATTGCCTCAATTTCGGCTTGGAAGTTTGAGCAGTAATCGCCACAGGGTGCGCTTATCTCAAAGTGTTTATTTTTAGGGAAGACCAGGAAGGCACCAAGACCAGCATTGATGGTAGCTTTGAAAGCCGATCCGTCTGTATAAATATGGATAGCTGTTTTTTTAAAGCTTTCAATTGTTTCAAGCGTGCCTACTTTGAGCTCCAGTTGATTAGATTCTTTTGTTAAGGTGTTATTTAGTAAATGTGTTTTGATGGTTGGTTGCTTGTAGTTTAGTCCAGGTGTAATGTTTGAAAATCTGGTAATTTTTTCTCTGTTATTGGGTTGGTGGTGTTTTAGGGCTAGTTCGTCAGTAAGTTGGATCAGAGTCCTTTGCTTTTTTTTGGTTGTTTTTCCTTTTTCTCTGTGTTAGTAATTTATTTGGATGATCGTCCTCCAACCTTCTGTATCTCTCAATAGCTTCTAATGCTGCTCTGTTGCGCCTTAACTTAAGAGGTTCAATATTGGATTCTATTTCACAGGCTGCTGTGGGAGTAGTTCTCATACCTCCACTAATTAGCCGCAAGGCTTAGTTTTGGATTGTATCTAATGATGATTGATAGGTTTTGTTGGCAGCTACTTGTATGGAGAGACAGTTATCCATTACAGATCTGACATATCCAGTGTATAACTGTCTTAAGGTTTTCTTTTCAGCTCCCCAGGATGTTCCTGCTAGGTGCTTTATTATGTTTAATCTTTGTGATGCCTTTTCTTTTAAATCTGCCATAAAGTGTTTTAGAGACAGTCTTTGGTCTAGTTTTACACCAAGATATGTTGGATTTTCTTCTTTATTTATTGGATGAGAGTCTATTTTTAGGATGTAGTTTCTTTTTGCAGTTTTGTTGCTGTGGCTAAAGATTGAATAAACTGACTTTTCTTTGTTTATTTCCATCTTCCATAATTTTGAATATGTGGAGATAGTTGTGAAGGCTCTATTTAGTTTGGATCTAGTCAGCACTGGATATTTCTCTGTAGTCCAAATTAAAAGGTCGTCTGCATAAAGTGCCCTATTGACCGAAATGAGGTCCGGGAGGTCGTTCATGAAGATTAGAAAGAGAGTGCAGCTAAGGGCTGAACCTTGTGGTAGTCCTTCTTCCAAACTTTTTTTTACTAGAGATGGCACCTTCGAATCGGGTTTGGATGGTTCTGTTTTTAAAGAATGCCCTGATCCAGCTGTACATTTTTCCATGGATGCCCATTTTTTTCATCTTCAAAAATAGACCTTTTCTCCACACTCTATCATAGGCTTGTTGCAAATCTATAAATACTGCTGTAGTGTGCTTGTTTTCATGAAACCCTTCTACTGTGTCCTGGATAAAACGAAAGAGGTGGTCTTCTGTTCTACTTGCTTTCCTGAAGCCAGCTTGTGCATTGTGGAGTAAGCAAGTACTTTCTAGCCACCAATAAAGTCGGTTATTGATCTTTTTTCCTGCCATTTTGCCAAATGTTGGATGTTAGAGATATTGGTCTATAACATTTATGGTCTCCAGGTGGTTTAATTTTCTTTCAAATGGGTATTATGTTTGCGGTTCTCCATTCCTGTGGTATGTCTCCAGTTCTCCATGTATGGTTGATAAAGTTAAGTATACAGTTTTGGGCCTGTGGTCCTAGTCCCCGAATCATTTAGTTTGTTATTTTATCGGGTCCAGGGGATTTTCTTGACTTGAGGCTTTTTAGGGCAGTATTGAGCTCATGTAGAGTGAAGGGAGTGTCAAAGGTCTGACAGTTGACTGTTGGAGCTTTTTCTTCTTTCTTTAAGATATTACTGAAGGCCTGGTCCAGTTGTTTTCTTGGCTTTGACTTGTTAATGCTGGCAAAATATTTATTGAAGGTTTCAGCCTTTTTAAGGTTTTGTTATTATGTCGTCAGTGCCTTTTATAGGTTGGGGGTTTGTTATTTGTTTTTTTCCTGCTAGCTGGTGCAGAAGGGTCCAGGCCTTTCGACCATCCTTGTTTAGATCTAGTTGTTCGCATGTTGTGGTCCACTTTTTCTTTTTTTCTGTTTTAACTTTGTATCTTATAAGCCCTGTCAATTTGTTGTACGTTGTCTTGTTCTCTCTAGTAGGGTTTTTTTCTACCGTCTTCCTGACCATGTTTCTTTCTTTTACTAATTTATCTAATTCAGGTGTCCAAAAAGGTTTGTATTTCTTAACTTGGCCTCGAGGGATGTGTTTTTTTGTTGCTTGTAAGATGTTGGAGACTATAGTTGTGTAGGTTGAGTTGACGTCTGTCTCAATTATGCTTGATAGTCTTGTGTCTGTTTCTTGTGAAAAAGCTGCCCAGTTAGCTTTTTTTTTATAGTTCCATCTAGTTGTTTTGCTGGATTGGTATCTACCTGGCGTTCCAATATTGAGGATTATAGGCCTGTGGTCACTACCTATGTCTTCAAGTACTGTTATTTTAGAAGAGTCAGTAATGTCTGTAGAGATAAAAAGTTAGGTCAGGTCTGCTAGCTGTGTTGTGTGCTCTGTGTAGGAAAGTTGTAGGTGAAGTTTTTTGTTTTGCAGAAGTTGTAGGTTAGAGGACATTTTGTTACATCCTCTGAAATTTGTTTTAAAAATACACTAAATGTAAAAAAAAAAAAAATGTTCTTGTAAATGGTGGGAAAAATAAATGGAGCGCCAGGTCTGACATCTAAAACTATTTCTATGCATTTGAAGATTTAAATCCACATTCAAATGCTGATTCTTTCTCTCGCTAGAACTACTTGGCTTTTTGCTTACTCATTTTTAAATGCTTATAGAGAAGTATATACCAACAGTGTTGAAATTTTTGAGTCCCCAAATCCTGTCAAGCGACTTTGATATTCTGACAGATACCATGGCTTTGACTACCCATAGCACCAGCTGCTGAGAGATGCCATGACTTTGACTACCCATAGCACCAGCTGCTGAGAGATGCCATGACTTTGACTACCCATAGCACCAGCTGCTGTCAGATACCATGACTATGACTACACATAGCTCCACCTGCTGAGAGATGCCATGACTTTGACTACCCATAGCTCCAGCTGCTGAGAGATGCCATGACTTTGACTACCCATAGCTCCACCTGCTGACAGATACCATGACTTTGACTACCCATAGCACCACCTGCTCAGATATCATGACTTTGACTACATAGCACCACCTGCTGACAGATACCATGACTCTGACTACCCATAGCACCACCTGCTGACAGATACCATGACTCTGACTACCCATAGCACCACCTGCTGACAAATATCATGACTTTGACTACCCATAGCACCACCTGCTGACAGATACCATGACTCTGACTACTCATAGCTCCACCTGCTGCTGGCCAATTTTTGTAAATTGTAAATATAGGAACTTTTACCATTACATTAGATTGATAATGATCCTTAGAAAAAAAACAAAATCAAATGAAATACCAATCCCAAAACAGCAGAAATTATTATTTTTTTAAATTGCTTTTTTTGTAGCATATCTCTCATGCTCTAGCATTCTACTTGTAAAATAATAAAGTGGAGAAACCTTATACTTGATTAGACTTGATTAGGTCAGAACAAGACAAGTGACAAAGATTAGATTGATAATGATTCTTTAAATGACACAAATGAAACTCCAGAACAACACTTTTTTTTTTTGTCTTGAATTTCTTTGATATAGCATATCTCTCATGCAATAGCATACTTATTGTAGAAGGACTACACAAATAAAGCAGAGAAACCCAATACAAGTTTTATTAAGCTAGGGCACCACAGCTGACGAAGAAAGCAGTACACAATGTCAATGGTGTGAACAGATTCTCATAATGTTACCTAAACATAAACAAAACAGTCAAGGATATCACCACATTCAATGCATTCCAGTCCAATCTCATTTGTTGACTTGTGCAGGGAGGGGTGTTTGAGAAGCTTCTGTGCTGACGTATCTCTCAATTGTCCAATAAAAACTTGAAGACCAAATACAGTTTCAAAGTGTTAGCTCCCTTGCTAGGTAGTCGTCTCTGCCACTCACCCATGCCATACCACATTTACAGAATACATTTCACTGCGGTGATCTTTGGCGTTCTGCATTTATAACAAAAACAGTGGTGTAGCTAGGATGGGGGGAGGGCCAATCTGAAAATCTCCCTGCCCACCCCCCACCCCCAAATGAGGTCCCCAAATGAGACATTTTTTTTTTGGCATTTAATATTAAATATTACGCAAAATGCAGGGCCCCAAAGAGGTCAAGCCCCATGCCCTCAAATGATGGCGAATTCCTAGCTATGTATAAATATTCTATATTTATTTAATTATAAGGGGGAAACTGCTGTGTCAGAGACAGCATTGGTGAACCATAGTCATTCTATGGTTGAAAGTGGCAACATGTATGAAGTGCTACAAAATTAGCCATTGAAGTTTTTCAATGCTTTAAATCTTGATTTCCCTTTCTATCTCTGAGGTTATAGTTCTCGTTTTAAACAAACAAAACACAATTATTTCTACTCTACAGTCTTGTTTCTGTTGTGTTTATTTTGACCTTTAAAAAAAAGAAATACCAATAAATATTATCTTTTATTGTTTCAGGTGAAAAACTTCATCAAATCACCTGCGACTCACCAACTTTCACTGTGGCCTGGCATCCAAAAAGGCATCTTTTAGCCTATGCTTGTGACGACAGGCGAGACAGGGATGCAGGGATTGTCCGTGTATTTGGTTTCCCATCAGACACGTGACCTGGTTGTGGCACACCCACAATGTACATAAATGTATTACTGCAGCTGTATGTGACTTTGCTTGAGAGATTCTTGTAACTGGAAATAAGGACTCAATTAAAATGCGTCATTTTAATGACCTGAGAAGCTCAAGTCATACCAAATGAGGCTTGTAAATTGATGTAAAATCAAGAGACAGTGTCAGAAGGTGTAACTGGATAACTTGTTGGCAATGTTCTTGTGGTAAATCCAAAAATCTTTGATCTTGTGTGTGCGATAGAACTGTTAATTTCTATAAACCAGTGAGAGATCAGAGTAATCAATATCATTGTTAATTGCAATGTTTCAAATTAAAGCCTAATGTACACAGAATATTTTAACTACTTCGCCTCTTTCTTCAACTTCTCCTGATGCTCAAACCTAGCCTCTTCCTCTTCCCTATCTCTATCATATTCATCTTTCCGTTCCTTCACATATTTCTCTAACCTTTCCCCTTCGTAGCCCATAGCACGGCCATCACTAATAAACTGTGACGTTACCTTTAAACTGGTTTCCATGGTCTAAATGCCTTACTGTGTTCAGCTAAATCAACTAATACTATTATTATTATTACTATGATATACTATACTATACAGACCTAAGATGTAAACTACAACTTAAAGTGTGTCGTCTGGCAAAGAACGAGAAAACCTATCTGAGCAGTATCCAACGTCGGAGAGAAGAGACGCCTCACTCCAGGCCGATGTGTAGAAAGATAGCTGCTACAGGGACTTCCAACACACCAATACAGGAATGATAGCCTCTAACACCGGTATCAACGGTCAATCCCCACACACTTGTCTGTTGCCGGGAGCGAGAAGACACTCGTCACTCGGTCATAAGTGAAGCACAAAATTACATGAAAGAACAAATTAAATAAATGAATTTAAATCACAATCTTGAAATATCAACACATATAGTAAATATGATGGTGACTTTAAACTAATTAATGATTAATTTCACAATGTTTCAAGTCTCTGCTACTTTTGATGTACATGTTAATAATTATGGGAAGTACACAAACAATTTTTTCCTTCAGCAAATTGTACACAATAACATCACATATAAATGATATATAGGGGTATTAGGCAGTATATTTTTATACGTTTATTCAATGCCTCAAACACATTTTGATATAATCCAACAGGTCTGTGAATAATATCTTACATTCACTCTGACAATTGTGTCTATTGTCGCGTAGTTAAAACTTAATATAACATTTTTTTTTAAATTAAACAATTTTTTTTTTTTCACATCGCCTTGCTGTTTCAAATGATGTGTAACCTTTTTTGGCCTACCGCCCCCTTTCCATATTTTTCCTTTTAAAAACTCCGCCAGCATCCCCAATAAGAGCGTGAGAAGGCCGATTCGAAAAAAATATAATTTATGTATAAATTATTATGCATCCATAACACTTATCCCGCACGGGAGACGACCGCATGCCAAAGGCGATCCTCTTTGGCGAGCTTATAGGAGGACAGCGTTACAGAGGCGCCCCCGTAAGCGCCATAAAGATCTGGCATAGAGGAAACTACCTGGCAGCAGATGGCCTCTGAAAGAGACAGTTGGGTTTGCTTGGTTATGTGAAAAACTGCACTGATGACTGATGTCAAATAATTTCCAGTGATTACTGTCACAGCCTGGTTTTGTTATAGGCGTGATGACGCGAATGTCTCTGTGTTGTAGATACTTTAATATACTTTGTCTTCCTAATTAAATGCTTTCACTCACGCACTAGATTTGCTAGTGCGTGAGAACACTAACATACTGAACTCCATGATTACAATCTTTAGAATAAGTAATAGACTCACTGGTAGCAGACATGGTTTTTATTATATGTAAGATATAGTTTACAAAAGATATTGGCAAATCCAGCCATCAAGAAATATTCACAAAAACATAGTACTTTATAATCCAATGGAATACTTCAAGTTAAACATATACTCAAAAATCAACCTTAATATCTATAAATTACTACACTGGACAAGATATCCATAATAAACCTCTCTCTACGAGAGTCCAAAACCAACTTACTTGTACACCTCGTGGTCAGTCCCCGACCAGGAAAAATCTCGTGCTAACATGCACGGAATGGTTCAGTGATTACTAGTCACCAAATATTACAGGGGTTCTAAAACTATACACTTGTCATACATGACATACGCCCCTTCCCCTGGAAAAGATTTTTGAAAAAAATCTTTTACAAAAGTACATATGATAGTAATGTTCTATATATATGTCTAGTAGCTTAATCAATCCTGTCAAGTTGATCTACTTAATCACTTCAATACTGGTTGCTTAATTATACATAAATATTAATGTCATGTCATTCATTTTAACTATGAATGGTTCCATATACTAATTAACAAATGCATTGTTCAACTTTCAAAATGTTTGCTTAGAAAAATATACATTAGTATGATTACATCTACTGTACAAGTATGTTATTGAAAAAATATCAATACAAGTTAAGACTTATTCTCCTGAAGTATAGTTACATTATATTGAAATGTTTTGCATGAGCATGTTTAATTGCTATGTGCTCCTCCTGTTAACATACACTGACTCTCAATAATGAGAAGTGAAAAAGAAAAAATTTAAAGTTATTTCACATCAAATAATTTCTATGATATAACACAACCAATGTGTATCATTTGACACACTAAGTGAATTTATTGAAGAAGTTCCCAAAAATTTACATACATCTATACAAGTATATTTGTGTTCAGTATTACTTTAAGTTCTGTCACCATTATACAAGGTTACCGTGACATTGTCTATAATTGTTATTAATAGCACACATATGTGGTATTTAAGTTAGAATAACATAAAAAATGATAGCATTCAAATGTGTACCACTTGGAAAAAAAATCAACAATATTTACATTTGTGAGTTTCCAAAAAAAAAATTTAGGTCAACAGTTCAAGTAGTTCACTGATGTTTACAATAGACTTGTTTACATTACTGTGTATGTTTACTAATACTATGTTATTCTCAAATTGCGATAAGTAAATATGTAATGTACAATTTATTAAAAAAATGATAGTACAATAGCATCAATAAAAGAGAAAAAAAATAAAAATATCATGACCCAATAAAATGATACAAGTGTAACAAAAATATGTCATGACCTAGTTACATGATAATTAGAAAAAAATGTCAGCTTGACCTGATTTAAAAATGTCAAGTTGTTTCTAATTGTATTATGAAGTTACTCAGTTAAAATACTTTGATATGTACAATATCATTGTCCTCATTGGTATCTGTTTCATGATCTACCTGTCTTGACAAAAAATCAGCTAATACATTTTCATGACCAGGTACACTTTGTAGGTCAAACTTGTAATCAGATAAAATTAATGACCATCTATTTATTCTGTTATTCTTTAGTTCTTTTCTTTTAAGTGCTAACAATGGTTTATGGTCACATTTAATTGTAAAAAATCTTCCTAATAAATAGTGTTTCAGTTTGACTATGCTCCATACTATGGCTAATAGTTCTTTTTCTATTATTGAATATTTTCTTTCTGCTTTAGATAATGTTCTACTTATATGAACTATAGGTTTTAGATATGACTCTTTCTGTTGCAGTAGGCATGCTCCTATACCATTATTAGATGCATCAGTGTACAGTAGGAGTTGTGAAATAGGATCAATACTCCCTAATTCTAGTTTCTCATTAAACTTATCCTTTAGTTTGGTTAGTGCTTCTCTGCTGCTATCATCTAAGTTTATTATATTTGAATGTTTCTTCTTAGTAAACTCTACTAAGGGCTGAATTAGTTGGGCATAGTTTGGTATGAATTTTCTATAAAAGTTGCACAAGCCTAATAGTGCTCTGACATCCTTTTTTGTTTTAGGTTCCTTAATGTTTTTTATTTTACTTATGTTTGCTTTGGTAGGAGTTATTCTGTTATTAGTAATGTTGTAGCCTAAAAATTGAATTTCATCCTTTACAAGATTTAATTTATTGGGAGAAATTGTCATCTTATGTTGTTTTAGACGAGCAAATATTTGTTCGAGTGTGTCTAGATGTTCCTTTTCTGACTTAGTAAAAACACAAATGTCATCCACATATGAAATTACATTGTCTATGCCTGATAATAGTTTACTCATACATTTTTGGAAAGTGGCTGTGCTGTTAACTAACCCAAATGGCATGACATTCCATACATATATCCCTTCAAATCCAGGTAAAATACATTTGAAAGCTGTGTATTGTTTAGACATTTCTTCCATTTTTATTTGCCAGAATCCTCTATTTAGATCCATGGTGGTAAACAGTGAGGCTCTACTTAGCATATTAATTATAGTGTCTGTATCAGGTAAAGGTTCAGGATCTATAATAGTACAATTGTTTAGTTCTCTATAGTCACAACAGATTCTTACATTATTATCTTTTTTCTTAACAATTACCATAGGTGATGCATAAGAGCATACTTCTGATTTTTCTATCTTGTTTTCACTTAGTAATTTCTTTAGTTCTACCTTTACTAATTCCTCATAGGCCTTTGGGATGTTATATGCCTTTGTTTTAGATGGTAGTGTCTTATTTAAGTGTATTGAATGCTGAATTAGATCAGTGCAGCCTAGTTTCAATGTAATGACATCATTGTATTTTCCTATCAAGTTATCTATATTGGTCCTATCATTACATGAGTCTTGGGTGGTAGTATGAATAGTTATAGTGTTTGCATATTCTTGTATAGTTCCTATTGAATCTGTATCCCTATCAATTACTTCTATCTCTTCAAATTTTCTTTTAGGAAATTTTACTAATTTATCTATGCTCAGTTTACATTCTTTTCCATTTTTGTCTAATTTGTACACTTTGTTGTTTATTTTGCCTACTATCTTATATGGACCTTCATTTCTGTTTTTACTATACTTATTTTCTATCTTGACATATACTTGGTCTCCTATGTTTAATGTCCTTAATTTTCTGTTCTTGTTTTTTATGTCTCTATGTCTGTTTAAGTTTTTATCCATGTTTATATCAGCTAACTTTATTCCCTGCCTTAAATTTTGTTTTGTTTGTGTTATCCATGGATGGAATTCTTCATAGTTCTCTAGGTCTAACATATTATCAGCCCATAGTTCTAGTGGACCTTTAGGTTTCCTATCAAAAACTAATTCATATGGACTGAATTTTGTTGTTTCATGAGTAGTAGTGTTGTAAGCAAAAATAGCATAGTTTAAAGTCTGATCCCAAGTATTCATTGCTTCTGTTTCTAATTTATATATTATTTCTTTGATTGTCTTGTTCCATCTTTCAATCACACCATTAGATTGTGGCGAATAAATTGTACTGTGTACTAGTTTGATGTTGGTCATTTCTGCGAAGGCTTTATTTAAATTTGATTTAAAGTTGGATGCATTATCTGATAGTATTTTATTTGGGAATCCAAACTTTAGGAATATTGTTCTTAGTGAGGTGCATATATCTTCTGCCCTAATATCCCTAAGAGGAAAAGCTTCTGCCCATCTGGTTGCTATATCTATGATTCCCAATATATATTTATTTCCCTTGGTACTTGTATTTAATGGGCCCATAATATCAATGGCTATTTTATCCCAGAAACAATGGGCTTTATCTGATTTTTGTAGAGGTGCCTTAAGTATGACTTTTTGTTTAGTACATTCTGGACAAGAATCTATATAGTTTTTTATTTGAGTCTTCATCTTGGGCCAAAAGAATTTTTCTGAAATTTTGGCATATGTTTTCTTTTTGCCAAAGTGGCCTGCTGTTGGATCATCATGGGCCAGTTTAAGTATTTTGGGTGTTAGGCTTTGTGGAATTATTATTTGAATTCTTGTACTATCTTTACTTCTATTACATCTTATGGCTAGGTTGTTGGCTAAGATATGATGGTTGTTTAAATTTATTTTGTTATAGTCTTTGCTTAACAAATCTTGTACTATGGGATCACTGTTTTGCATTTTGATTAATTCTTGTCTGGTGGTTCCTAACTCATTGAATAGAATATTTGGCAATTCAATCTCTGGCACTATTCTTTTGTGTGATCTAGTTTGTACAGCTGCTATTTTATGTTGATGTAGATACCAATTTTTTTGTCTATTTTTTATCCATGAATCTAGTTGAGTTATTGTCAAATCTTTAACACCATGTGAGTTCCCTATTATGAGGTCTTGGGCAGGGGTATCCATTACAACTACTTTTATCTCGCCTGTAATCCAGGGAGATTCAATCCAGACCTTGGCAGTTTTACATATGTCAAATTTTTGTACATTGGCATAGATCACCTTAACAGTTTCTTTTAAATATTGTTCTGGTTTGACTAGATTGGATCTTACTATTGATGTTGTTGCACCAGAATCTCTCATTGCTTTAATCTCTACTAATTTTACATAGGATGGAAAGACATTTACTTTAGACATGTCTGCT
This sequence comes from Biomphalaria sudanica, assembly GCA_036873155.1. Lineage (NCBI taxonomy): Eukaryota > Metazoa > Mollusca > Gastropoda > Planorbidae > Biomphalaria > Biomphalaria sudanica. The sequence goes on from JAZGLO010001100.1 coordinate 63,542, forward strand.
TGTAAGTAAGCAACATTCTCTTCTCTTTGAACATTGTTGTTATTGTTATTGCCTCTATTTCTGTTTCTGTTTTGATAGTTAGTATTGTAATTAGACTGATGGTTGTATGTGTCCCTCCTTGATTGTCTATTAGTATTATAGTTATTGTAGTAGAAGTTGTTATTTCTAAGGCTCCTTCTTTCTCTAGGGCTTGCACTCTGGTTTGATCTGTAGTTTGTATATTGGTTGTTATTGTTACTAGGATTGTTATAACTATTTTGATTGTAGTTACTAGGGTTGTGGTAATTAGTGTAACTTCTATATCTAAAGTTACTAGTATTAGTTTGTCTGCATTGGCTTTTAACATGACCTTTCTTGCCACAATTAAAGCAAGTTTTTGAGTTAGAAAATTTAAATCTATCATTAGTATTACTGTTTGATGTACTGACTGTTGCGGCTAATTGATGTAGGTCTCTTTTTATCCATGGTATGACCAGGATGGCTATCTTTAAAAAGGTTTAAATTAGTAATGAGATCAGTTTCTGTTTTTACTTTCTTTTCTTTAAGAAAAGTGAACACTAAATCTGTTACATTGGATAGTACATTGTCAATTAGGATCATGTCTAAAATTTGAATTGGATCTTTAATGTCACATTTAGCTAGTTCTAACCACTTAAGCATATTTGCCTTCATGTCAAATATAATTCTATTGAAGTCTCCATCTTTATTTAGTTTAATTTTTTTAAAGAGTTTTCTATAATAGTCTTCACTTTTTCCAAAATGTTCCAAGAGTCTAGTTTTAACAGCTATGTAGTCTTTTTTTTGTTCAGTTGTGAGTGTGCTTATTATGTTTAGGGGTTCTCCAGATAAATTAGCCAGCAGATGTTTTGCCATATCCTCATTGTTTAAATTATAAGTGGATGAAATATGTTCAAACTGAACTATGTAATTTTCTAATGTCTCCTCCTTAATATTAAATTATGAAATTTGGAAATGAATGGTTTGTTAGTAGTTTGCTGGGTCATAATGTTGGGATTCATTTTGGCTGCTTCTAATTTAGCTAACTCTACTTTGTCCTGACTTTTTGTTTTGTCTCTAGTTCTTTTAGTTCTTTTTGATGAGCTCTTTCCGCAGCTCTTTCTTCCCTATCTTTATCCTCTTTTTCTTTTTTATCTATTCTATCTTTTTCCTCCCTTTCTTTCTTTTCAGCCTTTTCTTTTTCTCTTTCTAATTTTTCTAATTCTTTTTTGATAAATTCCTTTTTCTCCTCCCCTTCTAGTTCCATCATCTTCACAAGTTCCAAAATTTTATCATATGATGCCATGGTTATTTGTTAATGTATTAATTTATAATTAATGAGAAGTTAAGGAAGTAAATTAATCAAAGTATATGGTTGCCAAAAAAAATGAGATATGTTACAAATATGTTACACTGGAAGAATGTGTGTGAATTATCTAAAGTGTATTTTTACAAAATAAATACAAGTTCAATGAACTTTCTTAATAGTCATATATTCAAATAATTATATGTATCAAATCAATTATATTCACAAATGCAATAGTTCAAATATTTCTCAATATGAAGCATGTATGGCTATTGTTTATGCCAGTTATAATAGAAAAAAAAAATTAAATTAAAAAGAAGCAAAAATATATGTACAATGTATAAAAAACAAACACAGAAACAATATGAATGACAACACAGTCTGCTATAAAAAGAAATCAATAAAAAGGAGAAATGAGACAGGAGAGTTACAAATATGTAAATACAAGACTTTACACAAACAACAATATAAATACCAATAGAATACTTTGACAAAATACACAAACAAGACTAAAACAACTAATAAATAATTCCCAATATGATGTAGTACCTCCCTACCAACAAGGATGACCTCAAACGCGTTGGGTCTTATCGAAGGTAAAAGAACAGATAGGATATTCCCTAATAGATCCTATTATTATGATGAGTCATAAAATAGTCCCTCTCCAGCCACCCTTGAAAGTAACAAATATATAGAAATATGGAAATTCAATGTCAATATCAATACTCAATATAAAATTTCAATATTAAATAGTTAACTTACATCCTCTTTCCAACGTAGCGTAGTAGTGTAGATAATCCAATAGGTGACTTATCCAATAAGTATAATCCAAATAATCCAATAAGATAATCCAAAAGGTAAGTTAGTAATACAGGCACGTGTTATTTCTTCGGCGTACAACAATGGCTAGGAGAGCGCCAATAGGTACAAGTTAGTCCAACTTCAACGTCAAAGATAAATAATCCAAAAGTACTTGCACATTCATATAAATAATCCAACAGTACTTAAGTAGCAAACTTCAGCTTAGATAATCCAAATATGTAAAGTCGCTGAAAAAAAATATAATGACCATAAGTGAACAGAGGTCTAAATGTAGGACCTTCTGTATAGCAATGTAAGGTGAAACCTCGACAATGCAGGAGCGTGTCAAGAGTTGGTGACGAGCGCTCACGTAGAAACGACGTGTCAACTGTCTTCAAGCGACGCCTTGAATTTTTCACCCACACAAGTGTATCAGCTGTCTTCGGTTTCTGCAGATGGTGCTGTCACGCCGTGCTGAATCTCAAGATATCTACAATAGTGGAGAAATAAGCATTGACCAGGTATACAAGAAGTAGCTGCAAGTCCACATTAGTCAATGACATATGACGAATTAGGTTAAACAAATACGGTTCTAGTAGAAATATCAATTTGTTTCTTTGAATGGTATGTCCTTTGATATAGAGTTGATTCCACCTACTGCAATCTCCACATCTCTAGGAGGCGGGGCCTACGTGGATGTAAACGACGTCAAAGCACAAAGTTTGATTGAGATTCTTCCTTAAAGAGATTACTGACTTGGAGAACATAATAACTTCGGTGTGTAACAGTCACAATTGTGTGTAGAGGTCAACCAGGGAACGAAAAAATGCAGAAATTAACTTCCGTGTGTAGAGGTCAACCGGTGAACAAAAAAAAATTGCAGGCTCTGGCTAGTTCAATCATGATCTATTTGAATACTTGTGACTGGTTTCGCTTGAGTGATATTTGAGTTTTGAGTCCGTGCGTGTCTAGCACACGACATACTGGCCACCATATGTCACAGCCTGGTTTTGTTATAGGCGTGATGACGCGAATGTCTCTGTGTTGTAGATACCTGTTGTAGATACTTTAATATACTTTGTCATCCTAATTAAATGCTTTCACTCACGCACTAGATTTGCTAGTGCGTGAGAACACTAACATACTGAACTCCATGATTACAATCTTTAGAATAAGTAATAGACTCACTGGTAGCAGACATGGTTTTTATTATATGTAAGATATAGTTTACAAAAGATATTGGCAAATCCAGCCATCAAGAAATATTCACAAAAACATAGTACTTTATAATCCAATGGAATACTTCAAGTTAAACATATACTCAAAAATCAACCTTAATATCTATAAATTACTACACTGGACAAGATATCCATAATAAACCTCTCTCTACGAGAGTCCAAAACCAACTTACTTGTACACCTCGTGGTCAGTCCCCGACCAGGAAAAATCTCGTGCTAACATGCACGGAATGGTTCAGTGATTACTAGTCACCAAATATTACAGGGGTTCTAAAACTATACACATGTCATACATGACAATTACACACAAAAATTAATCTCATTGTCATGACTATCTTTCAAATCCTAAGAATAGTCCCCTTTTAAATTATGAACTATTAGGGCCTACTGTCTTTAGGTTTAATTGTAAATTTAGTTTTGTTTTTAATATAAACATTATTATTGCTGAATTCACTGCAAAATGAATTAAGCAAAGCCTAGTATCTACTGCAGTCTGACAATGTTAGAAATTTTCGCTTTAAATTAGCCAATCGTACGCTCGGCAAAAAAAAAATTAAAAAAAAAATGCATTGTCAAAGACGAATGTATTTTCTAATAAAAATATAAATTTTGAAATTATCCTTACCCCCTACCCAGACTGGGCCCCGCACAATCCGTTATGCATTGGGCCCCGCAACTGTTAGGACCGGCCCAGTATATTGGTTTAGTCCTCTGAACCCTCCAAGATAAAAATGAGAACGAAGAAGAATAAAAAGAACCTCACACTTGAGGTCACAATTTTGAACCATTTATTTTGGAAACTTTGTCATTATTTGGTGGAGCTGAAATTGTTCACTTTAACTCGTGTTACAGAACATTTTATTACAATTACAGGAAAATCACATAATTAATTATTCAATTGATTGTTTGTTGTTTTTCTATTTAATATTTACCGTTAGAACTCAATGTTCTTGGACTCACTTTATTATTGGCCTCCTTCAGTCGCAAAAAAAAAAAAAGATTATGGTTCATCTCGAACACTTTTTCATCTGGCTGTGGAGCACTATTTAGGAGAGACTCTCCCATCCACAAATATCGCAAGTTAAGGCGGATTTCGCTTTGGTGGTAGAGGAGCTGGCCATTTTCCTGGACTCAAGTAAACTAATAATTGTTGTTGTTGTTTTTTTTGTTATTACTGAGTATCAGTATCAAGACTTCTATATGCTGTCTACGTTTCAAAGGCGTACACAACGGATGGGTGTTAGCCCGAGAGATCCTTATTTTTGTGATACCTCTTCTGTCCATAGTTTTCTGGACAGACTACAATAGGATGCACTGGCCTTGGCAATTCGCAAGTCAATTTTATTATCTAGGATAAGATAAGATAATTTTTATTGGTCCAATCAAATGGACATTCAGTTTGACTACAATTTGACTACATCAGCGTAACTAGGCCTACTATAATAACAATATAGATGCAAATACGAACAACATTCTCACGTGAAACACATGGGGTACTGTGACTTCTTATATAATACAGACGTTACTTCAAAAAAGAAGATAATTACGTCCTACGCGTCATGCATTTAGTCATGCATATTAACCAATCACTTGAATTCTGCCAAGTCACTGGTTTTTCTGGCTAGCTCAGGCAACCCATTCCATGCTCTAATAGCACTAGGGAAGAAGGAGTATTTGTACAAATGTGTCCTAGCATATGGGACGAGGAATGTGCCTTTATTTTTGTGTCTTTCAGAGTATTTTATTAGATTTTGTTTTTGTATTTAAAGATTATGGTTCAGTGTTTTATGTATAATTGCTACTTTACTTTTAGTCTTCTGTCCTGAGGGCTTTCTAAATTTAGTGATTTTACTAATGGTGTTACTCTAGTCAAATGTGAATATTCGTTTGTTATGAATCTCACTGCTCTATTTTGTGTTTTTTCCAGTTTCTTAATGTTTTCTTGAGTTGATGGGTCCCAAACGGTGGATGCATATTCTATTATTGGCCTAACCAAGGTTAAATAACATTTTAGTTTTATGTTCTTATTTGATTTATAGAAATTTCTTTTAATAAACCCTAATGCTTTGTTTGATTTTTTTTATAGTTTCATCAATATGTGGATTCCATGACAGTTTTTCATTTATTATAACACCTAGGTATTTTGCGTTTTTAGTCTGTGTTACTGGTTTGCCATGAATAAGATAAGTGGAATGAATTTGTTTTAGTTTTTGTTGTTACTCTTAACAACTGACATTTTTCTGGGTGGAAAGACATGCTCCAATTTGATTCCCATTTCTGTAATTCATCTAATTCTCTTTGTAAAATATCTGTGTCTTGTATTGTTTTTATTGTTCTATATATTATGCAATCGTCTGCAAATAATCTGACTTTTGTTCCTGAACTAATGCAATTTGGTAAATCATTTATGTATATTAAAAATAGTAGTGGACCCAAGACTGTTCTTTGAGGTACACCTGAGTTTACTGTTATTGGTGTTGATTTAGAGCCATTTATTATTACAGTTTGTTCTCTCCCTATCAGAAAATCTTTAATCCACTGATGCAGTGGACCATTAATGCCGAAATATTTTAATTTTTTAAGCAAACTATGGTGGTGAACTTTGTCAAAAGCCTTGGAAAAATCTAGTAAGATAGCATCTATTTGTTCACTATTATCTAAACCTTTTGAAAAATCATCAATTAGTTCTATTAGTTGTGTTTCACATGATCTATATTTCCTAAAGCCATATTGGTATGTGGTGAGGACATTATGTTTGTCTAAGTGGTTTATGATGTTGCTACATATTATGTGTTCTAGGATTTTACATGTGATGCTGGTAAGTGATACTGGTCTGTAGTTTCCTGGATCAAATTTTTCTCCTTTTTTAAATAGGGGGGTGACATTAGCTTCTTTCCAGTCCTTTGGTACTCTGCCCTGGTTAAGCGATGCCTGAAAGAGTATTTTGAACACTGGGGCTAGCTCATTGCTTAGTTCTTTGAGTAATCTAGCTGGAATACCATCAGGCCCAGACGCTTTATTTGGCTTGGTGTTGGCTAATAGTTTTTTAATTCCATTTTCTTGTACTACTATATCTTCTATGTTGTCTACTTGGTTCAAATTAAGAAATATGTCTTTGTCTCCTGGGGCTGAGAATGCTGATGCAAAGTATTTGTTTAGGATGTTTGCTTTAGTTTCATTATCATTATGTATTATGTTATGTTCATCTTTTAATGGCGCTATGCCTGTTGTTTCCATTATCTTAGACTTAATGTATGACCATAGGTTTTTGTTGTTATCTTTAGATATTACATTGTTTATGTATTCACTCTGCAGCTGTCTGCTTACTTTTTGGGTTAGGTGTTTAATTTTTAGATACTTTTTGTAAACTCTTTCTGCCTTGGTTTCTTTAAATTTTCTATATAGGTTTTCCTTCTGTTTACAAAGCTTCTTTAGTCTATTATTAAACCAGCATTTATTTATTTTGTTTGATGTGTATTTAGTTGGTATATGATTTTCTATAATGCTCTTAAGATGGTTTTTAATGAAATTCCAGAGGTCATCGACTGGTTGGTTAATGTCTTTTTCTAATAAGAATGTTTGTTGAAAGTTTAATGCAGCTTGGTGTAGTTGTGTTAGGTTACATTTATTCCAGAGTAAGATTTTTCTTTTGGGTTTTGTATTGGCTACTGCTTTTATCTGACTGTATTTTTATGATCTCATGGTCTGATAGACCAGGGATAATATCATAATCAACTACTAATCCAGGTCTGTTGGTTAAGAAGAGATCTAATGTGTTGTTTAATCTAGTTGGCTTTTTAATGATTTGATCTAAACTTAGGTTGTGTAAAGTTTCTATGAAAAGCTCATTTATGTCCTTAAGGTTTTGGTGTTTATCTATGGTTAGTGTTTTCCAATTTATATCAGGTAGGTTGAAATCACCCATAATCCAAAAAACTGCATTTTTATTTGTCTCTTTAAGTGTAGTAATCTGATTACATAGTTCCTGCATGTATTCTAAACTAGAATTTGGTGGTCTGTATCTAGGATAAGATAAGATAATTTTTATTGGTCCAATCAAATGGACATTCAGTTTGACTACACTTTGACTACATCAGCGTAACTAGGCCTACTATAATAACAATATAGATGCAAATACGAACAACATTCTCACGTGAAACACATGGGGTGCTGTGACATACACACTCACAACCAGCGCTTTATTAATAAGACTTCTATTCACTTCTCGATGACGACAGATGACCTTGTAACACTCTGACCGAAAGTGGGATAAAGGAGTTTTAAAATCTTTCTGTTTTAGTCCTAATGGAAAGGAGACGACCACTTCAGATCTGATGTAACAGTGGTTTAATGGGTGCAAGTTGTCTTAAAGAATCGTGTGTGTTTTGGAAAGACATATTTCATGAGAAATTTCTACAAGAGATGGTTGCTGTGATCTAGTGATACTTACATAGACAGGACATACAGAGACAAGGCTTACATAGAAAGGATATACATATACAGGACTTACATAGTCAAGACATACAGAAACAATGCTTACATAAAAGGACATACATAAACAAGACTTGCATAGACAGGACATACATAAACAAGGCTTACAGAAATAAGTCTTACATAAACAAGACTTAAAGAAATTAAGAGTTTTTTTTTTTTATTTGTCCGCAGGGAAGTTTCTGACAAATCTTCGATTTAAACAGATCTAGATCTAGACTAGAAGACTGTCGCTCCAACCTCGATCTGGGTAGGCCAAATGACGCGGTGAACTGCTGTCTTTATGAATGAACTCGTGTTGTATAGCCTCTAAACAAAATGAAACGTTTTATGCATGGTCAATTTCACAAAGTACTCTCTGCCCCTGTCACCTCGCGCATCGCTCAGCAGACGACGAGCAGAAAGAACACTCAACTTTCCAAAACAAGTGGCGGGAAACAAAGGTGTCTAGAAACCGAAAGGTGGAGCCTTTAGGCCTGTCAACTAGCTAAGCCCCACCCATCAACGAAACCCGTCTTCTTTTTTTTTTCATTAATACAAAAAAAATATTTTCTTTCAACATAAAAACTTTATAATTTGTACAAGTAAAAAAAAATATGTGTGAATGTCAATTATTGCAAATTAATGTTAAAGAAAGTGATTAAGAACTGAACAAAATAATCTTTAATCTGGATTAATTAAATTTAGCGGACTTAGTTTAAGACAGGCAGGTAATAGCATTGTTTTATTGTCTTTTTTATTTTACTAGATGTTAACTTTACATACATTTTAATGTGTATTAAAGAGAGAAAGAAAGAGAGAGAGAGAGAAAGAGAGAGAGAGAGAGAGAGAAAGAGAGAGAGACAGATATTGTTTAGTGTTTGTTTAGTCTGTTAAGGAACCCTCTAATTAAGAAAACTTAAAGAAACTGGAGCAGACGCAAACTAGAGCTTTGAGATTTTCTAGGATCTTGTTAGCTTGTTTATAGATGTTTGTCTCAAACAGATGCCCAAATGAGGTTTGTTTTTTTGCCAATGATTTTACCAGCAGCATTTAGGATTCTATAAAGTTTATTTTTATTTTTAAAGCTCAGATTGTCATACCAGGTAGTGATATTGAAACTTAAAATATTGCAGATGTGAGCACAAATTGCATGTCGCCACAGTGCAGTACCATTTTGAAAAAAAAAGGGACATCTAAAGGGCCCCAAAAGGGTCCCATATTTCAATTAGGTTATGGTCTTTTCAAGTCTATATACAGTAATGATTATACTGAGCTTGGGATTTTATCTATATAATGTTTATAAATAACTTTGTGTTAAAACTGTGTAGGTTTGAATTACAAAGACATTAAGGGAATAAAAGAAATTCTAATGCCAATACATACGTTTAAACACATATATCAATGCAATCATTCTAACACGATTTTAGTAGTGAGAACTAGAGTTAAAAGATAGCATTCCTTTCTTGTTGCTTGATGCGGATTAGGTCGGAACGAACCATGATGTGTCAAAGAACAGGGACTATTTTATATTATAGACTGGTTGTGGATCCACTTTTAGTACAGAAGACCTAGTTAGAACAAAACACATTTAGTGTGTGCATCAGAGGAAGTGTGGGAGTTTGGCAATGGAAATAAAATTCTAACTACAGTTCGCAGGGAAATAAATCAACTAACACTAATACAGGCATGTCAGACTCATTAAGGTGTATGGGCCAATTAAAAAACTTACAATGACCTGAGAGGCCGCAGCAAAAAATCAGTTGCAAAATAGCCTACTACTTTTATGTAGATTAGAAACAATACACTAAAATACAATAATTAATGACATAAATGTCTCTTAGCTAAATTTGTAGCATTATTCGGTACTACAAAAATTACTATGATTATGCATTATTTTCTTTGTCCTGATGCTTGACATCTTTTCTGGGATACAAGTTTATTAATGTCATGTTGAAGTTTGTTTGCCACTGACACTTTCATCACTGATGACAAATTTTGATTAGATAATCTCGAACGGTGAGGTGTTTTGTAGATTTCATTATAGAAAAGAACTGTTTGCAAAATAGCTAGAATTCTGGCTGCAAATTTCCGCTATTCAACATACCATTCAGGCAAATAACTGTAAAATTTTGGCACAGCCAATTCTATATCTGACTGCTATTCTATCAGCTCTAGTTGCACATTATCAGCAGCATTTTTAGAAGCAAATGAGAATAGAGAGACACGAAAATTCTTGCTCGTATGAAACGAAGTCACGAAAACGGTCATTGAAAGCATCTACTAACAATTTCAGGTGTAAGACATATTTACCAAATGTTGTTTAATCTTTTTAGTTCCTGACACGTTGAGAAGTGAACAAGATTTTCTCTTCATATTTGATTTATCCACAGTCGTAATTTTGCTTGAAAGCCCTTCACATGATCACACGCAGTTGTGACAATTTTGTCTTTACTTTGAAGTTCCTAATTCATGCCTTGCAGGTGACCAGTGAGATCAACTGCAAATGCCAAATCCTGAACCCATTCTTCAGTTTGGAAATGTTCAACAGGTTCACCTTTCATATTCAGAAACAATACAATTTCCTCACGCTGTGCAAAAAATATCTTCATTACTTTATGACAGGATAGCCAGCAAACTTCGTGTCCAATGTCAGTCAAAAACATTGAACATTGGCGATGTTTTAAGCCACGGGCACGACTGAAACCGGTCTTATGACATGTTGGTACTCTAATTGCTTTGTGCAGAATGCTTCTTGTTTAATGATGCACTGAAAATGAGCAAATTTATAATTAGCATCAGTTTCTCTTATTTTTGCATTTCTAACCCCAATCATGGTTGGCACCCCATCCGTTGCTAGACTAGTTAACTTTACCAAAGATAAATTGTACTGCAATATGACCTCATGTTATTTCTTAAAAACATCCTCATTTGTTATGGTGTTATGCATAGAACAGAGTTCAAGTAGTTCCTCGTGTATCTCAAATTCCTGTCACAGGCTACACCCGTTACATCAGTTGACTCATAGAGAGCCAATTAAAATAATTCAAAATCAGCTATTTTGTTCTTTAATTGTTCACGCAAGCTGGCTGACATGTCATTTATTCTGTCTGCCACAGTGTTCCTAGTTAACGCTATTTCTTTTCCCCTATTCTTTATTGTTTGTAATTTACATAAAACTAGTTGGCTGTTTTGCAACTGATATTTGGCTGCGGCCCCTCAGGTCATAGTAAGTTTTTTATGTGGCCCATACACCTTAATGAACTTGACATGACTGCTATAGATGTTTCCATAAACCTATACATTGACATAAATAACTAAATAAATAAAACTATAATTTAGTTACAGAAATGTTTTGCTAAATAAACAAAAAATTGATAACTTTAATGGCGTTAGTGCACCATAAGCATTTCTAAAACAGTAAACCGAAAAAAAAGCCCACAAAAGAGGAAAGATGGCTCATAAAGCCCAAAAAAGAGGCCCAAGGATTTCTATGATGATAAAGCTAATATTGAATAGCGCAAATTCTGAGGTTTTCTTTATAAAAAATCCGAACAAATTTAAAAAAAAAAAAGGCCACAAAAAGAGTCAAGAGGGCCCTTAAAAGACCTTAAAAGAAGCATCTAAAGCCCAAAAAAAGAGGCAAAGAAAAGAGACCCAAGGATTCCTACGATGATAAAGCTAAAATTGAATAGCGCAAATTCTGAGGTTTCCTATTTAAAAAAAAATCCGCAATGCCTGAAAAGGTGTTCCACGAACTACTGAAATAAATAACCGAAATAATAACCTGTAGGCCACCACGTCAATTAAGGAAAATAATAATAAGTAAAGTGTTCCGCCATATCTCAGAATGGGTGAAATATGCCGTTAATAAGGAAAATTTGGGGACCACTGCTTTAGTCAGTGTTACCACTGAGGCACCACACATGATCTGCCAACTGTCTTCCTCTCGTTCGTTTGATTAAAGTAAAATCTCCTTCAGTGACAATCCTGTCCACTCGTAGCGCAGCGTTACACTAAAGGCAAGAAAATGGATCCAGGAAAATTATGTTAATATTATTTTAAGATGTGCGATAATTAACATGGATGCAACAGTACGATCCTTATATTTTAATATCTGGTGCGGTAATCTGAATTCTTCGTTGTATGTACACTACTGTACAAGAAACATTTCGCTTTCTAGTCACGCATTTCATACATAAAAGTGTTGTCAGAGAGATGGAATAAAATAAACTCTGCTTATCACTATATCAGTTTATTTCATCACTCGTTGTATTTCATAGATATGTGAATTTTTGTAATAATTTCGTATAATTCGAAACATAAGTTTATCCCAAGTGACCCAACTTAATCCCAATCAGTTTGACTATCGGGACCCCACTGTCTTTTCCTACCCGCGCATTAATGCATATCATGCACATTATACGTATTGTCAGCGGCGTATCTAGGGTACCAGACACCCTAGACAGCAAGGCCTGTCGGTGCCAGAACCCCCATCTCCCAACAATGTATTTATGTACATCATTAAGCAATAGAAAAGATACATCTAATGTAAGCAAAAGTTAGCAAATGTAGCGATAGGAATATATGATATTTTATTTAGTGTTTCAATGCTACCTCATTGGCAAGGGGGTTCTCCGTTCCATGCGTCCTCCACATCAGTAGCCCAGGGCGTGTACTTATTGTGAATCTATTTTACTCAAAAGAACAAAAGCTTTGTTTCAAACAGAAGATTAACTTCTCCTACAGGGTCTTGATGAGTACATTCTTATGACCTATGATCATGAAGATGATATTGGTAGTTGGTAGCTCCAAGTCTTTTTGCTAATATTTTTTCATTGACACCAACTTATTTGGCTAATATTTTTTCATTGACACCCACTTATTTGGCTAGTAATTTTTGGTTTGGCTCCACGATTTTTGGCAAATATTTCTCCTTTGGCCTCAAGTCTTTTTGCTATAATTTTTTCATTGACACCAACTCTTTTGGCTTGTAATTTTTGGTTTGGCTCAATGATTTTTCGGCAAATATTTTTCCTTTGCTATTTTCTTTGTCTCGTGACTTGAAACACAGACACTTGATGCTCCAGACTAAAAGGAACAATCATGAGTTATTTCCCCAGTCGTGGTGGTCGATTTCCCGTTCCTTGAGAGTATATCTTTGTATTTCATGTCAACGCCATCCGCTGCACAGCTTAGTGTTTGGTATGACTAAAAGTAATGTACGTTTAGGAAACATTCCAGAAATTTTTCAAATCATATGAGGATTACTGAAATACTGCTACGAATCTCCCTATCCAGGCTCGCTGCAAATTGCACTAAACGACACCACCAACTTAAAGAACTTGACAACTCTGGGCTTCAAAATAACGTAATAGTTTAATGTCAATAAATAACAGCCAACACTGTACAATTGGCAGCACGTAACACAAGACTGTACAAATATCTCTCCGCCGTATCAACTCTTGCACTGGTCTCTCTGTCTCGCCTAGGACTTGTACTGAGCCGTTGTAACGAACTGTAGATCGGGAAGTAGTGACTCACTGGTCTCTGATACCTTCGCTTTTTATATAGGGTCCCTGCTGGCCTTCTAGAACCGGACAGAACGTCGCTCGACCATTCTGGGTGGTCAGATGACTACATCCCTCGTGACGCTCCTGAGGTCTGTTCGCGACGTCGATCCTTCCCGAACCATCATGTTGACACTCGTCTCTGCCGACCGAGATACATTATTATTATTATAGCTTTTATATAGCACTACTTTCATGCTTATAGCATGCTCAGAGCTCTTTTGGTCCAATCTCATGTGTGGACCATTTACCATTGGAGGGGGGGGGGGGAGGGGGTATCTAGGAGTTGGTTTTCCGTGCTGCCTTTAGGCTCGAACTCTGCTCGAGTCGGGTGTCGAACCTCGAGCCCCCTTCTAGGTAGCCAAGACAACCCAAGTTCAAGCGCTTTACCTCTCGATCACGCTTCCCATTGGTAGTGAAAATCTTTCAATTGCAATAGTAATTTATAAGTCAATCCGTGGTTACTATGGTGAGTGATTTGGTGTGACGTCCTTTGTTCACATGAAACACCTTTTGTCGTCTGCTTTTTTTCATGGTTAGTCTGTCTTGATTATCTTATCTTATATTATACAGACGTTACTTCAAATAAGAAGATGATTACGTCCTACGCGACATGCATCTAGTTTGGCATATTAACCAATGACCTAAATTCTGCTAAGTCACTGGTTTTCCTGGCTAACATAGGCAACCCATTCCATGCTCTAATAGCACTAGGGAAGAAGGAGCATTATGTAACCATGGACTGACTTATAAATTGCTATTGCAATTGAAAGATAATCGCTTCAAATATAATCATGATTATATTTTTTTTCGTCGTCCAGAGCACTAAAGGCTTTGCACTATAACAAATATAATATATATTAAAGCAGTTTAATAAATATGTAGATTTTGAGCCTTTTGTGTTTGGGACAGGAAGTATTATTATTATAGCTTTTATATAGAGCTACTTTCCTGCTTATAGCATGCTCAGAGCGCTTTTGGTCCAATCTCATTTGTGGACCTGTGGGGGTGGGGGGAGGGGGGTATCTAGGAGTTGGTTGTCCGTGCTGCCTTTAGGCACAACTCAACACAACACAACTCTGCCTGAGTCGGGTGTCGAGCCTCGAGCCCCCTTCTAGGTAGCCAAGCCAAGTTCAAGCGCCTCTCGACCACGCTTCCCATGTTTCCATGTTCGGATGTTCCTTCAGAGTTGAAGATAGTTTACTTCCTAGTCCAAACCTCCCGGAGGACCACGGGGGGGATGGGAGCGGGCAGGGTTTGAACCCGAGACCATCGATAAATCCAAACGACAGTCCAGCGCGCAAACCGTACGACCAGGCAGCCTTCCACATCCACAGTCATTATCTTCAACTCTGAAGGAACACCCGAACATTTTTTTATATAGTGTGAATGTGTATTACAAAATATGTATTTTAAAAAGTTGCTTTAACATCAAATTAAAATGTTCTATACGTAGACCAGTAGTAAATATAAACACTTCTAAAGTCCATCCACTTTTTGAATAGTTTTTTTTTTTTTTTAATACTGTGCTCTGTGCAGCTGCTCCGGTACGATGAATGTTGATTATATAGCGTTCGGCATGCTCTATTTCTGTTGATTCTAGTATATTACCTTATGCCAGGGGTTCTCAACCTGTAGGTCGCGACCCTTTTGGGGGGTTGCCTAAGACCCATATGAACAAATTATTTTTTCGGCTTAAAAGAAACATTGTAAAAACAAAATTACAGTGGTAGCTACTCTTTTTTTGCTATCATTGGCATTTACGGATAGATGATAAGACAAAAAATAGATCAGAATCCTTTCTAGCATGGTAATCGTCGCAGCAGTAACATTTGTAACAGTTTCAATTACTGTCCATCAAACGGCGCGGCGAAAAGTATCGTTGCGCTATTGCAAAAATCGTAAGTATTGCCTCTATGGCGAAAATCTACCCATGGTGTAAAATAGAATACCCGTTTATTACCCAGTAATATGCCATCATGTTATTGTAGATTATATTCTTATAATGAAACCACCCATGAAAATAGATCTCTATAACATTAGAGACAACACATAGTGTTGGGGTCGCGGAAATAAAAAGGTTGAGAATCGCTGCCTTGTGTAAATTTAGCTTTAGACAAATACCAAACACAAGAACTTATTTAACTGAGACGTAGGTCTTCCAAAATGCCAAATATTTAACTCTTTCTCTCCGTAATTATTTACCACATTCAGGTGGAATCAACGTTGGTATCCTCTGTTAGGAGAGAAAGAGTTAAATACCACTGAGTGTTACCTAAGTCCTCCGTAAACATAGTACGTCCTTACTCTATGAACTCTCTAGCATCATTTATTTGTCCGTTGATTTTGTCACCTAGCTAAATCGCGTTATATTTTTTAATCTATCTTTACGTCTTTTGGAAAATTCCGATTATGCTACTTCTAAGCACCAATTTTATCCATGTACATTATATATTTTGGTTAGAAAATGCAAAAACTATAAAATTGTTACATAATTTTTTTGCTTATATAGTACATAAAACACTAACTTCGAAGTAGACATAGCTGCACCTAAATTCTAAGATTAGTGATTTCATGTTTATAAAATAATACTTGTGTACAATAGAATGAACTTTTAAAAACCTATAAAAATAAACCCAAAGAAAAGAGACCTAAGTCCCAAAGATTCCTATGATGATAAAGCTAAAATTGAATAGCGCAAATTCTGAGGTTTCCTATTTTAAAAATAAATGTATTCATGTTCGGAGGTGGCCTGTGAGTCTTCTTTAAATGGATTTGATGGATTGAAATAGTATGTCAAACTTGAAAAAGCTCCATCCACATTTTAATTTTTGCCAAGAAGAGAGTGAAAATGGGTTCAGCCGACCTGTTCATATTCAAATATAAAATACCGTGGAAACGGGTTTACCCAATTTGTTAAAAACGTTTCGTTATTTCATAGAGATACTTTTCGTCTATTTTTAGGGCCCTCCGGTTGCGGGAGGGACATTAAACATACCCTTCGGTCCTCGCCATGATCCAAGAAACGTTTATGCCAAGTTTTATCAAGATTGGTCAAACGGTTTTGATTTTTACTCGGGACATACATACATACATACGTACATACATGGGCGTAGCCAGGATTTTTTCCGGGGGGTGGGTGGGTTTGGGGGGGATTTTTCTCTCCCCCCCCCCGCGAATTTTTTTTTATATGTATGTATGTGTGTGTGTGTGTATAATCTTTATTACATTCTGACCCATCATTCTTTCGGAAGACGCTTATTTTGCCCTAGAATAGGTTCTTCCTGGAGTTAGTGGGAAAATTGTAGACTCCCCGCGATTGCAAGCAAGGCAGTCTGGGAAAGCGCTAGGAGCTCTTCCAGCGCGGAGCGGAGCCCCGCCGCCAAGCACTATTTCTGATATTAAAAGCCAACAAAATGCATATTCTGAGGTATCTAAAGTGCATTTTCCTGCTATTAAAAATTGTATTTTAAAAACCTAATGTGCTATTCTTACTGACTTAGATCCTTCTGCGCCGTTCGGCGCATTTGCCGTCAAGCTGTTTCCACAAAAATCTGTCACTGGTAATGTCTGAGTCCTCTTCCCACCTGCTCTGAGGACCTCCATGAATTTGTGGCGCCAAATTGTACTAGGATGTCATCGCAACTCTTGTTATGCCTAATTCATTTTGTCGGAGAACTTGTCCCGCAAACCTCATGCGACGCTCTGTCACAATCTTACTAAGTTGTCGACTCCCAGTTCGGCATAGGATTTCTGTAACTGACTCCTAAAATCTGTCTTAGCCATCTTTGTTGAGCCACATTTTTAAATTTCGGAAGAGGACTATTCACTGGGCTTTATTAATTGAGCCCCACCACTGGTAGAAATGTGTAACCTCTCTTGAATCTATCTATGGCCTCCTTCAGTCGCGAAGCGACTATGGATCATCTCATGGAAATGAGATGAATGCCTGGGCATTAGCTGTGGTCGGAACGATGTCGCCCACACATCAGTTCTATCCTCTACACGATGCTGATGTATCCAAAGGAACGGCAGTGCCTATACAGCTCTTGGAATTAAGTGACTGTAGTTTGCTTTGGATTTTATTTCGAAAAGTGAAGTTTTATCGTCAAAATCATCTGTTGGGGGTTTTAAACTAAAAAATCTCTGAAGTTATTGTGTTTTTTTTTATTCAAAACTCCATTTAGCTACGGTCATAGAATTTAGTGAGTGTAGTTAGCTTTAGAATAATAGTGAAGATAGAGGTTATCTACCTCAAAACGCTCTGTAGGGGAATTTTAAACTCAAAACTTTAAAAAAAGCCATCTGTATGAAAGGGATTTAAACTAGAAACCCCCAATAGTCTTGGCTACGCTCAAATAATTTTAGTGTGTAGTTTGCTTTTTCTTTATATTGAAGAGGTATTTTTTAGCATCAAACCCCTCTGAAGGGGGGTTTAAACTCAAAACTCCTTTTGGCAACGCTCATAGCATTTTGAGTGCGTAATTTTTTTTAGCTTCAAACCCCGCTTACGGAGGGTTTAAACTCAAAACCCATTTGGCTACGCTCATAGATTTCTAAGTTTGTACTTTTCTATTTTTTTTTATATGGAAGAGGTATTTTTTAGCTTCAAACTCCACTGGAGGGGAGTTTAAACTTAAAACCCCGTTTGAAGACACTCATAACATATTGAGTGTATAATTTGATAATTTACTTTGTTTCTATTATTGAAGAGGTATTTTTTACCTTCAAACCCCGCTGAAGGGGGAGGGGGTAAACTCAAAACTGAGTCAAAATCCATTTAGCTACGCTCATAACATTTTGAGTGCGTAATTTGCGTTTTTTTTTATACCAGGCATTGAAGAGGTATTTTTTAGCTTCAAACCCTACTGAAGAGGTGGTGGTTGGCTACGCTCATAGAATTTTGAGTGTGTAATTTTCTTTGTTTTTATATTGAAGAGGGGGTTTATTGTAAATTTTGGAGAGGGTTTAAAAATCAAAATCTTCCTTAACTGTGCTCTTGAAATTTGGGGCCTTGTCGTTTGCATTTTTTGTTTGTTTTGTGTTATAGAAGACGGGAATAGATGCACTGAGACAAACTACCTGGTTTTTGGTTCTTTCTTGAGTGTCTGATGTGACTAAAGTTGATTCTGGAGCGTCACAGTTTGCCACAGCTCGTGCATGTGAGTGCAACTGTTTTAGGGCTATCTGATGTGCGACTTTCTTTCTCATTCTCAAGGGAAAGGTCGCGTTGCTTCTTTAGCTCTCGGCGACGTACGTACCAGTATGCACAGTCTGTCTCCAAGCTGTCCGATCTTTCACGATTCTTTCACGGATATGATAAAAGTAAAGTTCCCCTTTCAGACTTTGTGGTCTATAGGGCAGATGATGTCCTCTGTTTCTGTGACCTACAGTTAACGAGAGTGTCATGTGGCCAGTACAACGACCAACCGCTTTTACTTTTACCCAACTAATGTCAGGTACCCATTAGAGGTGGGTGGACTCAGAAGGGCCTAAAGATATTGATATGATACATGCCTATAGATAAGCAGATGACGCATATTATAAAACTGTCCTAACCCGGCTAGATATCTTATCTTATCTTATCTTATCTTATATGATATAATTTAGTTGTATGGTTTGCAAGACGTTCTCGTGATAAGCCCTAATGATGTTTTTTTTTGTTTTTATGTTTTTTTTAAAGTTTTCAACATAGGGATTCCATAATAAGCTTTAATTAGCTGTGCTTTGCAACCGGTAAAACTAATGTATGCATTTCTGATTTCAGATGGATGAAATTGAAACGGTCGAAGATAATGCCAAGACAAAGTGGCCAGGTTACTGTCAGACATTTATAGTGAAAGGTGGGTCAAAGGTCATCTCATTGTAAGAACATTCACGTGCATTCTCAAACTATGTCATAACTCTCTAGAGCTAGCTACTTTCGTTCAATGATATTCCAATCATGAAATAACTAAACTTTGGGCAGGAAGAGCTCGTTAGACTTGGGGTGGGCCACCCAACCAGGAGTAGGTAAACTACAAATTCAAATAATTTGCTTCCGCTTCCATGCGGCTATAATAAAACATTGGAAAGTCTTCGGGAGTCAGCCCTGAGGTCAAATCAGGAGTCGGTGACCTTTAGGCAGCTAGGAGCTCACAGTGCTTTACCCTGGCAGAACCTGCCATGCTGCTGATTTCACACTGAATCGGCTATTCGCCGGTCGTTTGAATAGATCAGCTGGGTAGGTAGGGAAGAATAGCTGTGTGGGCGACATCGTTCCGACCATAGCTAATTCCCAAGGCTTTCACCTCATTTCCTACAAATAATAATAAACATAAAATCCTCCACTTTTATACAAGTAGCGGTTACGTATCGCATTGACATATGTTCCTGACGTCTTTTATGATTTACACAAGTCCAATGTGTATTTTTTCTTCAGTTAATTTGGTTCATAGCGGTGCAGACGATTTCATGAACCAATTGACAAAACATTGCAATGACGTAAGACAAGGTCCAAGAGTGAGGTGACAAGGTGAAGGAGGGGCGCCATTTAAAAAAAAATCAAAATGCGAATTGTAATTTTAGTATCAACTGCCCTAGTTGATTTATTTATTTCTAAATATACGATCAAATCACTTGTTATAGTACATTCAGTCCTATGTTTAACTAGATCTACTAAACTAACTCGAATTAAAATAATCTAGCTTCCAATTTAAAGTTCATTACACTTGTATTTCCAATTGTGTGGTATCACCTGGTCTCCCGTGAGCTGCGCTGAGGTGCTAAATAGCTATTCAGGATCATGCTCCGCTTGGCTTGCTAAGCGCACCAGAAGTGGGAGACGCTCGCGCGCACAAAAAAAGCGAACGTGAAACGTCGTCGCAGTGAGACTAATTGACAGTCTCACTAGTGACACCATTTTAAGAGGCATACAAGGTAAACACAGCCGCTACTTAAGGATCGCGTGCATTTCTTCACGATCATATCGCACAATCAGTCCATTTCATTCCTTCATGCTTTAAAAAGATCGTCACGCGACGGCTGAGACTTCAAAAGGCAGCACAAATTTGCCACTTTCAATTGGCGCGTTTTCTGGGTGCAAACGGCTTGAAAAAAGAACGGCTCTAGCTAAGGGTTGTCAACAAATTAATTTAAGAAGTGTATTCAAGTATGTACATCTATATTGGTATCGGAATCATAAAGAGAGATTGAAAAGAAATTTGATTAGGTTTTTACGTTTGACACCTACAATTCAATTAAAGGGTCGTTTATAATAGGAAGGTTACGATTAAGCTAGGCCTAGCAGATTTGACTATATACATCAATGTATTGATTGTACCAAAATAGTGTAAACAGCTTTTGTAAAACACACATATGAAATCGTTGCCTTTCGCAATCCACGGTGGCTGAGCGGTAAAGCACTTGGCTTCCGAACCGATGTCCGGGGCTCGAATCCTGGTGAAGACTAGGACTTTCAACTTCGGGATTTTCCGGCGCTTCTGAGTCCACCCAGCTTTAATGGATATATGACATTAGTTAGGGAAAAGTAAAGGTGGTTGGCACGTTGTGCTGGTCAGCAACCGTATAGGCCACAGAAACAGATGACCTTTACATCATCTGTCCTTTAGACCACAAAGTCTGAAAGGGGAACTTTGCTTTTTTTTCTTTATCCACTTCAGAGCAGCTCAATGGGAAAACATTATTGTAGTACAATAATTAAACAAAAATTGAGCTCCAGTTATGAGAATTTGCAGTCCTACTATGCTCATCTTCTGATTTTGTGCAATAGGAAATCGAAAACTCCTTTCAAGAATAGATCGGCCAGTAAATTACCTATATTAAAATAATAGACAATACACAAAATTCTACATAGTCAAGTAACACAGGTGAATAAAATTTCTTGCTACGAGGTTCGCATTTTTTAATTAATTGTATTTTGTCTTAATGTCTTTTCTTAAAAGCGAACTCACTTGAGAAATAATTTACTTCATTACACAAACTGATCACCATAACTCCTGAGCAATTTCAAAAGTAAATATACTGCTATTTTTTCCGTGCCTCTGGCCCAACTTCTTTTGTAAAATATGTGCTAGGAAGTAATGTCTGCAAGAACGTTTCCCTGCTGGGTATAGGCGCTCAGCGAATACATTCATCTCGAGTCAATTCTCCAAAAAAAAAAAAAATCCCTAGTCTACACCGGGGATTCGAACTCAAGCCCCTCTCAATTAGGCAGTTTCCCATGCCATATCTTCCATCACACAGAACAGAAACGAAACCGTTCACAACCAAACACCTTTAGAAATGAACTATTTATCCCCTCTCATCTAGAGCCCAATGGTAACATCAAAGAACTGGTCTTCCCTAAAGCGTTAGACTTGGACCGGCCCAAAAGGGAAAGGACTACATTTTCTAATAGGCAGCTTCAGCACCTCGAGGAAGAGTTTAACAGCAACCAGTACATTGTAGGGAAAGACAGAACACGATTAGCCAAATCTTTAGGTCTCTCGGAAACACAGGTAAGCACTTAAAATAACTTGTATGCCTAATGATAATATAGATGTAGCAACCTTTATCTGATATCTCAATACCTATTAAACGAAACCAATTAATAAGCATATTGCACAATGATCCTATCACTTGTCTAGGCCAGTTGGCAAGGGGGGAGGGAAGAAAGGGGTATCGTTGTGAATGTGTACATGATCGTTTTTTAAATGCATAAAAAAAAGTTTCACTACGGGTTCAGAAGACTCAAGCGGACTAATTAAACTTATACTGCCACATCTGTCTAGTAATCAACTAATTGTTGTTTTTTTAGTTGAGTCTTGTGTTGTCAGGTAAAAGAAATACTTGTGCAAAATTTCAGCTTAATCCGAAATTGGGTGTAGGAGAAATAACGCGTACAAGCTTCTAGTCAGACAGAGTGAGTTGATATAAGGTTTGTAAAAAATATGCCTACGTTTTCTACGACAAAACGCATTTAATGTTCTCGGTTTCCAGTGGCGTAGCTAGGGTGTGTGGGGGGAGAAGAATTTGAAAATCCCCACGGGCTCCTACTTGAGGGGGGGGGCCCCATGTGAGTTTTTTTATATTAAAAATTAAATGTTACACAAGATGCCGGGTCCCAAGGAGGTCAAGCCCCCTGACCCCAAAATGATGAAAGATTCCTAGCTACGCCCCTGTTAGTTTCATTGACCATGGGGCAGTTGGGATGCACTGGGCTTTCTAAAGACCTTTTGTTTTGCCAGCTTTACTGTGTGTGCATTTACGAATGATGTTTAACATAGTTCCTCTTATAGTTACAAAGATTGATCTAGTTTTGGTTTTCTCTTTTGTAGGTCAAAGTTTGGTTTCAGAATCGTCGAACGAAGCTGAAGAAAGACAACGAGCGAAAGGACAATCTGAACGATCCCCAGGCCGAGAGCAAGGCAGCCCAGAACGTCCTCAAATTATTATCCTTCCGAACCAACACTGCGTACCCCAACTTTTATAACCGGCTATCGCACCCGCCGTCCATCTTAGAGGCCGTTTTATCTCCCCCGAGAAGAGAAACTTCAACGCCTGAGCTTAGATGTCAAGGAGCTCAAGGATTGGACGAGTCCTTCACTGCCAGCAGTTTGGGAGATGATAACTCTATTGAGGTCAGCGCAGATGGAAACGTTATGCCGTCGAAGTATGCGGTACACTTCCCTCTATCAGCCACTGGCGTAAGCTCTGCAGTAACAGACCCTGCAGTGACAATGCAATCCAACTACAACTCAGTAGTGGCCATAAACTGTGAACTGAGTCAAGCAAGGAACTATGACCACTTCGGTGTTTCGACGGCTACATCGTTTTGTCCCAGAGAGTTCGATCCTTCAGAGCGTGATGGTTCTATTATTGGACATCAACAAGAGGTGAGTATGTCACTCGTGTGTCCGTCATTTGTACCATGTCTTTAAATTACTTACATCGACTTAACCCTCGTGGCATCGTGTAGTTCCGGGATATCAGACGTTAACTGGGGAAAGTCTGCTAGTCGTAATCCTGAACTCAGGACTTATTAGTTAACATTTGGCCTAGATTTAGAAATCAGGCAATTTACTTCGTCTGCCCACATGAACCACTAGTTATCATAAATTAATTTCACTTTCTACAAAGTTTACTTATATCAACTCACTATTTCTGTCCGTCTGTCTGTCTGGTAAAAAAAAATTTAACACGTTATTTCTCCCACACCCATTCTTGGATCAAGCTGAAACTCTCCACTGTTTATTTATTGTACCTAATAAAATATGAATCAATTTAAAAATTAACCAATCAGTCTATTGATTACTGGTAATAAATTATTTTGTTTGATATTGAAAAAGAGGAAAAAAAAATACATTTCTAAGATATATTTGTAAATATGGAGTTCTTTCCTTATATAAGCCTTGTTAATTTTTAAGTATTATTTTTTTTTTTTTTTTCTTGTCTTTTTTTTTTAATTACCCCATTCGTGCAGCATAAATAATCGTTATATGTTTATAACGCGCTTTTTAAAAAAAAATAAAAAAAAAATAGGTGCCGGTACTCAGTGATGGATTGCCTAACTTTGAACTACTAATAAATTAATAATCAACCTCAAAATACATGAAAAGAAATATTTTCCCCACATTGAAAAAGGTGCCGGTACAGCGTACTAGTGCGTACAGTCACAAAAAAAGCAAAGCACTGAATATATATATATATATATGGTCTTTTTTTCTGTTTCTGTTTTTGGTGATAGATATAAGTAAGAAGCACTTAATTTCAGCGATGTTTTGTTTTTATTTTTGTTTGTGTTTTTGTGTTAGATTTTTTAAAGCAATCATTTTTGTTTCTAAATAGATGCTTACTTTCAACGCTCTGACCAACGACCCCAGACACTCCGCGAAGACTATGCCTCTCGGCTATCCAGGTAATGTCCCGGCTTACTACAGACATACTGAAGCCGCAATGCCTCAGTTTGCCAACTTGCCATGTTGGCTTGACGATTACCAGAGAATGAATGTATTGAAACATTCTAAGATGGATTGGCACCAGAACCGCCAGAACGTCTCTCATCCAGGAGCGCCACCTGTCTTGCACGTGCATCGAGGTATTCGCCCACAACATCATCCATTTGACGTCTATGCAAACATGTACACGTCTGGACAAAACGTGCAACAGCCACCACTTCCGGCGGGTCTGGTCTGGAGATACATCCATCCTGCCCAAACGAAAAAGGGGAATTTCCAAACTTTCCCCAACCATCTAGACGGCAGATGACCTTTGACACGGTTCGTTGACACACTGTAAGAAACTATTTCTTGTTAAATTATTCTTTATGCCGTTCACCTATGTTGAAACAAATGACGGTGGACTCTACCTGTTTTCGTATTGAACATAAATGTTAGAAAATAGTATAAATTGTCGTTAATTATATTAAACACATAGTTCTTATGCTACTTTCTGATCAAGTGGAGGACTGGCTAAATAGGCATTCGGGCAAACGCCCGGTGGGCCGGTACCCAAATGGCTGGAAGGAGCACCGAAAATAGTTAAAGATTTTATAATATTCTCTTATAAAAAGTCCAACTTTCACAGACTCTACACATCACAAATCTAAGACATTTTCCGAAATCTGTAGACAGCGCTACTAGTAGGCTTCATCCTATCCAGATATAGAGTTCACTCTATGCATGCAAATCGATACATTATCAAAATTTACATGATGATTTTGAGGACAGGTAGACTTAGAATTGGATGCCCATCATATGATATTGAAATTGTGGGCCGGATTGTATAGAAATGCCCGGGCCGATTTTGACAACCAGTCCGCACCTGATCATGACTAACAAAATCAGCTGTCATACTAGGTAACTACAAAAAGCCCCTAAAGGACATTACTCTTAGATACTGAGTAGCATAACCTTTCTAATACACATACTAGAAAATTAGTAAAAAAATATATGAGGTTGATTTCATCTATTAGATCTGTTTACTGTATGAATTTACTGCATTGTTTTTTACCCCATTGTTTTACTGCACAGTAGTGAATGGCTTTCTATTATTATTATAACACGATGTTTTTCTGCGTGTATTTTAATATATTGGAAACAAAAATTAAATAAATTGAAAATGATTTTTTTTTTTTTTTTTTAACCTAACAGTAATGTTGATGAAATTTTAGATATAAATTTTTATTTTTAATTTTGTGAACTGAATTTATTGTAAATGTATATGTTGTTGAATGTTGTAGTTTCATGCATTTTATGTTGTTGTATGTTATTGTCGTTAACTGTAGTTATGCAGCATTGTATTTGAAAATACCAACTATAAGGTAAACACAGAAACATGATATAAACAAAATATTTTTGAAAACTTATAAGTTATAAGGCCAGACTTTAATTTCTTTTGATAGACAAACATGTCTAAATATATTTTGATGTTTAGATAGATATATTCATGTCTAGATCTAACAGAATCATCTGTCCGACGTTTCGGCGGGCCAAATGAAACCCACCTCGCGGGCCGGATCTGGCCCGCGGGACTTATTTTGGGCATCACAGACCTATGAAGTTTAATTATTGGCCCGGCTCATACTTACTGGGTTAAAAGCGGGAAATGCTTAAACAAACCTCTATATCTCTGAGTTTAGAAAGGACAACTCACAATCTAAAGCTACACCGAACAAATTGACCAGTACAATAGCTTAATAAGAATTGAAAACACTTGGGACGTAGGTGGCCATTGATAGAGCAATGAGGGAAAAACGCTTCGTGTGTCAGAGCAGCTGTGAAGGCGAACTTGAAATACAAGGGAGACCACTTAGTAGTCAAGTTCTCGCGAATGCAGCGCTACACGGTTAAGAAGGAAGAGCGCCCTAAGAACAAGGGACTAACAATCGGGGGATGTTAATTGCGGACACCAGGCGCCCCCCCCCCCCACACACACCTTGCCATCCAACTCCCTCACAAAATCCAAATGCACTTGTGCCAGTCCGCTGCAAAGAGACGGACAATTAAAGTCCTGGACACAGGGGTCACTCTGGACGATCCCTATTTTAAATCTTAACTGCTTCTGTGTGTCAGAGAAATCTCGTGTGGATTAAACTGACAATTAGCCACTGACCGCCTCGGCACTAACACTGGACACTGGCCATCAAGTGGAACTGTGAAAGATGTGCACAGCATCAGTTCGACTCCCCGGGACGACCATTGTTGTTAATAATGTGGTTGTTATTTGCTAAATATTTGTTATTGTTATTATTCAAAGCGTTTTAATGTTTGAAATGGTCAATTGGTTAACTCCTGACTGACTTACCGTATGTAGTAGGTTTAAATGCAGTTGAAAACCTCGTAACTGTATTTTCTTTATTTAGAGTCTGACTTATTCACACAGATCTAAAATAGTCTTAGTAACGTTAAAGTGGTTGGTCGTTGTGCTGCTTGCTCAGAACCCTCGTAGCCAGTTTACTGATAAAAAGTTAATATTATCTGCTCCGTAAATAGCTAGACCTCGGGCAACATTACTTTTGTACTAAATGTTTGTAGCATTTTCTTTTGAGTTCTAAAGGTCCTCCAAGAGAAAGAGACAGCAAGAAAGATAGAGAAAGAGAGATAGAAAGAGAGAATACGGGTGAAATAAGGAGAACTAGAGTTTGAGAAAGTGAGAGAAACAGGTCTGAAGAATTCAAGAGAAAAAAATGTTTTTTCAATATTCCCGTACATTCGAATAAGAACAAAGCAAAAAATGAAACAAAAACAAGCATTAAAAAAAAAAAAAAGCAAAGCTTATATTGCGTGAAGAGATAGCACCGTTCAATCGCTACCCTATTTCTCATACTGCATATTGCTATATATATATAACACAATTAATGAATTACGACTAGTTGATTAAATACTTAGTTAATCTTTTACTAATTCATGTGTTGTCATCGACAATGAATAATCTGGCAAAATTTCAACTTGAAACGAGAAAAGGAATTAGGA
Organism: Biomphalaria sudanica; assembly: GCA_036873155.1. Taxonomy (NCBI): domain Eukaryota; kingdom Metazoa; phylum Mollusca; class Gastropoda; family Planorbidae; genus Biomphalaria; species Biomphalaria sudanica. Next base: position 90,876 of record JAZGLO010001100.1, read on the forward strand.
GTAAAAAGAGAAAAAAATAGGCCTATCCATCCAGACAGACAGACAGACAGAATAAATATAAGCTTTGTAAAAAAAAGAACAACCTCGGTATTATTTCTCCACCAAATCCGAAAGATGGCTAAAGGTGAAAGGTCAGACACTGAGTCTAAAAGGCCTGATTCATTGTATGTCACAGTTAGGCTTTTTTTTTTAAAACTCTTTCCCCCTTTAAAACATGGTCTCGTCCGGCCATAAAATGACGAGATTTGTGCCAATGGGGTGTCCTGCTGTGACAAGTATTTGTGACAACTTTGTGCCATGCTGTTCAGTCAAGTTCTACACGTGTCAAGCCACCACCTCTCAACTCCCCTTTACGGTTGCTCAGTTCCTCTCGTCTGCTGACAGAAACGTTTCACTGGAAACTTCAAACTAAATAATTTGAGCAATTCTAGAAAAAAAAAAGTACTTGCATATGAATTGTACAGACGTCTTTTTTTTTTTTTTAACAATAAAAACATTGAATATAGAGACTTGCTGTTGGGTTCAGGAAGTCTTCTTTGTATTATTTTTTTGTTTACAAGTCAGATTATTAGCTCACACTTTCGTCAGTGTCAATACCAAAAATAAAACTGAAAACCATAAGTTAAAAACATACAACTATTAAAACACAAACTGTGGAGACGTACTTATATACATTCAGCTATTCTGAGTATTCCAGGAAAACCATTGACTTGGCAGAATTTAGGTCATTGGTTAATATACATGACGCGTAGGACGTAATCATCTTCTTTTTTCAAGTAACGTCTGTATAACATAAGATAAGTTAAAGATTGTCATCCGGAGTCTAGGCTAGCTAGTTGATTAATTAGTCGTGCTGTTAAAGCAAATTTGTTTGATACACAAACTGACTTTTTTTCATTTTATTTTTCAACGACAAAAAAAAAATATATGAACATGTATTAGGAATTGATTTTTTAAAAATTACTTGTTTTTATTTGATCTTGTGAATTTTTAGATAACTTTGACAATACAAAGGGTATTAAACATCTAGAAAAGGTCAAGAGTGTAAAGTTCAAAAGTGAATTGCTCACTTGGCATTACAGAACACACCAGTTGAATTACACAGAAATAAACAGAACAGAATAAACAGAATATACAGAACAGATAATGAAAAGGTCATCTGTTTCTCTGGCCCACGGTTGACAAGGGTAACATGTGACCAGCACAACGACCAACCGTCTTTATTTTTTTTTCTTAACTATTTTCAGGTATCCATTAGAGCTGGTTGGAATCAGAGGTGCCCTTAAAAACCCGAAATTAAAAATCCCAATCTTCACCAGGATTCGAACCTGGGGCCCTCTTGACCCACTATGCCACCATGTCTCTCCTTTAAATAAGGCTGGTATTTAACTGGAATGCTTATATGGGCCCAAGTAAAAATATAATTTAAGTTACAAATCTGTTTGATTTACTCTTTTGAGAAAAAGTTATATTAATTGTTTTCATATTAAACTTTTATTATACCCAATAGCTCTAACGACCTATATATTTGTGTTTCTGTAAGTCTATGATCTAAACAGAACAGTTCACTGCAATGCATTTTTTTTGTGTGAAATCATCATTAATACACACAGATTTTTTGGTGCTTAAGACTTTCTCCTTTTGTCTACAAATTGATTTAAAGAAGACAGTATAGTCCTAGCTAGTGCTGAAACAGGGTGGAGGACACGCACTAACCATAAGATATATCAATTTTATGAAGACCCACCAATAGTAACCGACATAAAAAAAAAAAGAACAGACTACGTTGGACAGATCATCTTGAAAGAATATCAGAAAATTGTGTACAGGCAAAAACCAAAAGACAGACGACCCAAAGGCAGACTCCGAATACGATGGATTGATGATGTGGAGGCAGATCCTTAACAGCTTGGGATTAGGGCATGGAGACAAAGGCCAAGGAGAGATCTGAATGGAAGGATTTGTTGAAGCAGGCCAGAGCCCTCCATGGACTGTAGCGCCATTGGGATGGATGGTATAGTTCTAGCAGTCTTTAACAACCACGCCCTAATTTCCAGGAATGGAGGAAGTGATGTCACCAAACTCAACGCATTCCTCAATTTATCTCAAACATAGAGCAATAGGAAACTTAAGGCATCAAGTCAGTAGCCAGTGATTTAGATTACACTCCATGGTTTCATGTACACCTACACTTTTATGATGTATAAATCACCTAGTAAATTGTACTGTAGATTAGGATGTTTACAGTATATTGTGACGTATTTCTGAATCTTCTGGCTAAATGTACTAGTAGCCACACAAATAAAAATACTGTAAAGAACTTGACGACTAAACTTTCAGCTTCATATAACTTTATTGACTATTAACTCTAACAATTCGTCACTATAACATGTAGCGTAGAAGACTGTACAATATCTGTCAGTTTACAGTTAGCTATACTTCGTTGCTATTCATCTCTTCACTTCGTTGCTATTCATCTCTTCTCAACTTGCGTCGAGCCGCATTCCACAGAACAGACCAACGACACACTTCCCAGTGTCGCTCCAGGTCTCCCAAAGCTGAACCAAGTCGTACTCAAGTCTACCGGATCAGAGCCGTACACGTCTTACATCGACTGTGTCGACTGTAACGGCTCAAGCCAACTGTAGTTCGCTGTATAGACTTTAACGACAGTAGTCCACTCCAGTTAACTCTGCCCTAGTTAACTTGCATCGAGTCGTACACATCTCTCTTCTACTGTCTCGCACAGTAGACAACAGTACCGACGACTCACTCACGACTGACTTTCACATTAACTCTCTGGCTTATATAGAGTCTCTAATCACTCCTCCAAGGTTGCACAAACACTGCTAGTATCATCTGGAATAACACGTGAGGAAACGTCACATCCTTTCTTTGTTTATACATGTAGATTTCAGAAAACATCGGCTGCAGTGTCATCTTGCCAGGGTCACAAGTTGTGACCTCTATCTGTCACTGGACATTGCTAGTACCTTCTGGAATAACACGTAAGGACACGTCACATCCTGTCTCTGTTTATACATGTACATTCCAGAGAACACTCGCTGCTGTGTTATCTCGTCGGGGTCACACGTTACTATCTGCCAGTCACTGGTCATTTGTAACATAACCTATTATGTGTGAACCATAATTTTATCACAATAGCTTTTATCTTCCATTTTGAAGTAACGTCTGTAATGTGTAAGATAACAATATAAGAATAGCTGTCGTCTCGAATCACGATAGATAAACTTTTTAGAAATGAATTACTCAGAGAAAATTTCAGCTTGGGTCTAAAGAGTTGCATGTAAATTTATAATAATAATAAAAACAAATTTACCTCCCGCTGGTACATACTTAAAAAGGGAGATAATGCACCTTTTATAGTTTACGAAAAGTGTTTATAAAATAATATGGTTATGTCCCTTACTATTACTGTTACGTTTGACGAAACACTTGGTCTTAATCCCGCCCTTTATTTCTTTTTTCCTCCCTGTCTTTTACCTTCTTTCTCTTTTTTTTTTTTGCTCTTTCGCTTTTTATGTTTACGATATGTATTTATAAATAAAGTTGTAGAATCTAGAGACACTAGGCTATGCTATCTTACCTTATAAATTACAGACATTACTTCAACAGAGAATATACACGCGAACTACGCGTATCTTTGTGTCACTCTAATGAAGCATGTGAATCCCGTGAGTTAAAATCTGAGAAGTCATTGGTATCCCTGGCTTTCTCAGACAACCAATGTCATGTACTATTAACACTAAAGAAGAAGTAGCACTCGTGCAGATTTTTCCAAGCATATGGAATAAGAAATGTGCCTCGAATTGAAATGGTATCACACTTAGGAACGTAACATTAACTTTACAGATATGTGAACAAGAGGTGAGTGTGTTTCTTCAGCATGCCATTAAGGCTCTTCCGCAGAGTCGAATATAGACGATGAACAGGAGGTCATACTCAACAGTAATGACACTGGCGAAAGGCCAAGAATTGATAAACGGAGTCGACGCTGGTGTTGAATCAACAAACACCTTTAATACTCAATAATGGATCCGTCGGATGTCCTCTATTACTAGCTGTCTAGATAATTCTTCTTATTCCTACTGTAAATAAGAAAGCGTCTTGATTCTAGCGTCTCCTAGAGCGTTCTTACTTTTTAACAAACTTTACGTCATCGTCGGTAAGTAAAACTTTCACCCTATTCCCGAAACAAATAACTAAATTCTAATCATGTCATAACAACATCTCCCCCTCCCGCTAAACAAAATTGCCAGTCAATTTTTTAATCTACTGTCTTAGTCTTACATTGTGCAAGGGCCCAAATGTATGGGAAATATAAAAGACAACACATCTTGAGTCTTGATTTCGGTTTCAACATCTTCTTCAGTGTCCCAAACTCAAGTTCATCTTCACTCCTACTTCACTTAGGTGTTACTAGGTGGTACTGTCTAATGTTGTGTCCCGCAGACAAGCCGTAGACAAAGTTCATGTTGACACCATAGGTGCGTCTAGCTATACATATCGTCAAACCATGTTCCAGAGGTTCTGTTTTCCCTCACACGTCAGCACAGACATTTTACCTAGTCTGACAAATTGACATTTATCACCACGCGTTCTTCCACTATCCACCTAACGGTTTTCTCAGGCCTGAACACGTGTATTCAATTTCCTCTCTCCACTTACTTGTCCCAACGCAACCTAGCTCTTTACTAATGTATGATCATGATCACATACAATATGAGACATTATAAAACTTACTCTATACGTGATTTAAATACATCGTGGCCTTATTAATACACTTTTTATTCATATAACAATACAGGGATACATGCATACTACAAAAGTTAATAATTACCAACCAGGAGGGTGGTTGTAATACAGATACCATTCTTTTGACCCATTGAAGAAAATGTTGGAATACGCACAAATACTTAAGCTGCAACTTTGTCTCACTAATATGGTTTCACACAGTACCCGAAAGGGAAGTAATGCAAACATTTCGTGTTTCTTCTCTTAACCTTTTTCAGTAATTGTACATATTGTAATGTAAGCATGACTTGAAAACTATATTTCTTGTGGCAGTCCGATGACGTAAATAGAGTGCTCAAAAAGACTTGACTTTGAATACTGCTTTAAGTCATGTATGACTTTTAAATATGACCTCTTTAAATCCTGCTATAAGTTATGCATGACTTTTAAATCTGACTGCATTGAATCTTGCTATAAGTTGTGTATTTCTTTTAAATCTGACTTCTTTGAATCCTGCTATAAGTCATGTATTTTTTTTAAATCTGACTTTTTAAATCCTGCTATAAGTCATGTATTTTTTTTAAATCTGACTTTTTAAATCCTGCTATAAGTCATGTATTTCTTTTAAATATGACTTTTTAAAATCCTGCTATAAGTCATGTATTTTTTTTAAATATGACTTCTTTGAATCATGCTATAAGTCATGTTTTTCTTTTAAATCTGACTTCCCTGCATCAAGTTATGTATTTTCTTTTAATTTCACTCTGTCTCTCTGATAAAAAGTTCAAGTTATTTCTTCCACACCCAATATTGGATCGAGTGGAAATTTTGCTATTGGTAATTAAATTTTTTTTTGTATCGAACAAGAGAAAGAAATCGTACTTGACAGATTTGATGGTGTAAGCTTAATTAGTCCTCTTGAGGAGACTAGAGCCCTAAGTGAATATGTTTTTTTAAGCATTTAAAAAGCGATCACGGTAATATTGACAGAGATACCCCCCCCCCCATTTTTTCCAACTGGTCCAAACTAGGCGTAGGATTATAGCGCATTGAGAAAGCTAAAAGCATGAATATACGCTAAACAAAAACAATTGCTAAACATTTCTAAGATCAAAGATTTATTATTGTTAGTCTATATCTGTTACAAATTATACAAATTTAATCACATGAGTAATCCAAACAAATGGATTCTATAAAACTCACTATAAACTTTGTTTTTTTTTTAAAGTACTTAATATGTTATTCTTGTTTGATTTTATTTGACTGATTCGACTGGTCTGAATGGTTAGAATTATTTGACACTTCAATTTATTTGACTAAAGTCTCTTTTCTACAAGGGAAAATACAAATATTTTATGATTGGGTCAAAACTTTTTTTGTTTACACTTTATCTGGCATTTAAACAGACGCGACTCAGTGATCGATAGAACTGGACTTGAACATTATACTAGTTTACAATTAATACTTGTGATAAAGCTTATTTCTTCAGATAAACTCTTACTGACTGCTCAACACGCAATCCATAAACAGAGAGCCCTTTTCTAACCGCATTTAAAAGTACCTATTGTCAAAAGTTCAAGGACTCTGTGCACATTCTTATTGATCGAAAGTTCTAAACACTATGATGATGGATAGCTAGATTCTAATCTTAAAAAAAAAAAAAAAAACATTTTTCTTCTTTCTTTTCTAGAGCAAATTGTCGGTCTAGATGTTGGGATGACTGCTAGGCACCTATCCAATATTTTCAAATCTGAGCGTGCTCAATCAGCTTGTCTCCAAGTATTGGCGAGAGAGTGTAAGAGAGAGAGAGAAAGAGAGAGAGAGAGAGAGAGAGAGAGAGAGAGAGAGTTGAGGGAAGAAGGATGGAAGGAAAAAGCAGACGATGGGAGGAAACAAGTAGGTGGGAGGGTGTTTGACGGCTTAAATTGCATGCGTTCTGAATTTTCAGCTGTTTTGTGAAGAAGAAATCAGGGAAATGGCGGGAATCGTAAATTGATCATGCAAGCAAATGTCCCAGTGATGTCATATATCATGCTCAAGGCGAGCACGAGGGTGTAATCAGATTAGTGGTACATCGGATGAGAACTGTTTGTGGAGTTTACGAACGACGATAGATAATCGAATTATTGATATAAATATTGTGAGATGATTTTTTTGTTTTTGACGAGATAAAAATTATTCCTACCACTGGGGAGTGCCAGAATGATCCCTGCCATGTGACAGAATGATCGCTGCAATGTGACAGAACGATCGCTGCCGTGTGACAGAACGATCGCTGCCATGTGACATAACAATCACTGCCATGTGACAGAACGATCACTGCCATGTCGCAGTACGGTCACTGTCATGCATCAGAATGGCCGCTGCCATTTGACAGAATAATATATGTCAATGGCGAAACTATCACTGATAGAATACAAATATGAAATCAACAACAATTTTTGCCCTTTTAGGAGCCACTTTGATAAACAACATATCACCAAACGTGGGCCAATACTTGCTTGCCTTTTTTTTTAAAGTTAGGAATATTCTGTAGGAGTTTGTGTTTATGAAGAGTTACATTTCCTTACATTGTACTTTTAGGCTGAGAGTTACTTCCCCTCAGCAATGCCAGTTACTATTGATTCCAAATGGTCTTATGTGAAGGCATTTTGATCTAGTTATTCCACGTTTTAGCCATCAACGTACTTTTAAACCATTGGTCATTGAAATGGACAAACTTAGACACCAACTACCAAATAAAACATTCGATTGAGAAAAAAGGCGAACAATCAAACAAATAAAATACAAAATTAAACAAAAAATGTTTCCCCTGTAGACTGTTTTAATGTATATATATTTTTTAATGTTCTTTCAGCAATGTGTTCCTGTTTGTTACAATACTTTTTAAAAAGTTTTAAATAACTAATAACAAAGCTTTTATCAACCCACTCTGTCTGTCTGTCTGTCTGATAAAGGGTCATGGGCCAATAATAGAATATGCATCCACCGTGTGGGACCCCTCAACTCAAGAAAACATTAAGAAACTGGAACAAACACAAAATAGAGCAGTGAGATTCATAACAAACGAATATTCACATTTGACTAGGGTAACACCATTAGTAAAATCACTAAATTTAGAAAGCCTTCAGGACAGAAGACTCAAAAGTAAAGTAGCAATTATACATAAAACACTGAACCATAATCTTCAAATACAAAAACAAAATTGAATAAAATACTCTGAAAGACACAAAAATAAAGGCACATTCCTCGTCCCATATGCTAGGACAAATTCGTACAAATACTCCTTCTTCCCTAGTGCTATTAGAGCATGGAATGGGTTGCCTGAGCTAGCCAGAAAAACCAGTGACTTGGCAGAATTTAAGTCATTGGTTAATATGCATGACTAAATGCATGACGCGTAGGACGTAATCATCTTCTTTTTTGAAGTAACGTCTGTATTATATAAGATAAGAAGATAAGATAAAAAGTTTATACTCATTATTTCTCCCACACCCATTCTCGGACCAAGTTGAAACTTTACACGAACATTCATTAGCACAGTCAGCACATGAATCAATAACAATTTATTTTGAGAAAAATGGGATTTAAAGTTTATAGGGATGTTGATACACACGCTGTGCATTGTGGTCTAAATTTACCCTCCGGTTTCCAAGATGGCCGCCTTGAGACCAAAAAAAAAAAAAAACCTCTATGTAGTTGACTACCTTTTAGCCAATCAAATGTTACCAAAAACCTTGAGATCTACGTCATTTCTCGTGTTCTAGTTTCTATAATTAGTTTTAGCTTGGAAAACAATCAAGAAAATGACGTAGTACACAGCGTCCTCTTTAAATCGATACCAAATATGATACGGTCGTAGTTAAGACTTATGCATTACCGTGTGTTGAAATTAGTTGAATTTTTCATTTTTTTCAACAAATTTAGAAGCCCCCCCTAATATTAAAACATGTTTTTAAGTATTAAAATGCAATATTAATATGCAGAGGAAAACTGTTGCAATAGGATGGAATTTTGTTCAATAAAAAACTGACATCTTTTTACATTTTACTTTTTGTGCTTTAAATTTCGTAGTTTGTTGAAGCATATTTTTACTTTTAAACAATTTTAATATGTCCCATGTTTGATTTAATTTGATATATTTTATTTCGCCAAAATTTGTTTCAATGGGTCATGGGTCATGATGGGTCTGGGTCGAGAACTTGATGGGTCATAAGGGTCATGGGTCAAGCTCAGTGACCCATTACTTGCTCTGGGACGCATAGTCCGTTCTAGATGAATTTCTAGCTTTGTAACCAAATTTAATTTTTTTTTGTATTTAGTTTGAAAAATTCTAACCTTCAAACATTCAGTATCCTAGAGTGTTCAACGAGCTAGTAATTCTTTTCCCAACGATGTACAGCGATTGTCAAATGTCTAGTTACCAGTTCATTAGAGGTATTGTAAAAGCAGCCTGCACATGCAGCAGCGAAAGTGGATATATTTAAAAGATAGTGGACATTATTGGGTGGGTGCAAAAATACGACAATGATTGAAAGGACTTTAAGCAGAAATAGATTTATTAATTTAAACAACCTACATTACCATATCGATCACCCTTATTTGCAAATATGAAATGTAATAATAGTGAATAAATCAGTAAACGTAAAAAGTTTTCTATTTCTTGCATAAACAGTATTTTAAAAAATTCAGATAAATGAGAAAGAGATAAGTCACTAAAGGTATCTGCATTCATACATGTTTTGACGACAGTGCTCTAGTTACCAGAAGAAGGCATATAAGTGAGATGTGTGGTGGAGAGGCTTAAACCACCTACCTACCAAGGATCTTGGCTACCTATCAAGGGGCACGAGTTCAAGATCCGACTGGAGCAGAGTAATGCTTGCTTGGCGCCCAGCTGCAGCACGGACACATTCTCCCAGATACTCCCTCCACATCCCCACTGAGCATGCTGTAAGCATGAAAGGCAATGAAAGGTGCACAATAGAAAGGCGATTCAAAGATCTGTGTATCAGCAGAACAAAGTAATCAAGGCTAAGATCTGTGTATCAGCAGAACAAAGTAATCAAGTCTAAGATCTGTGTATCAGCAGAACAAAGTAATCAAGTCTAAGATATGTGTATCAGCAGAACAAAGTAATCAAGGCTAAGATCTGTGTATCAGCAGAACAAAGTAATCAAGTCTAAGATCTGTGTATCAGCAGAACAAAGTAATCAAGTCTAAGATCTGTGTATCAGCAGAACAAAGTAATCAAGTCTAAGATCTGTGTATCAGCAGAACAAAGTAATCAAGTCTAAGATCTGTGTATCAGCAGAACAAAGTAATCAAGTCTGTGTATCAGCAGAGCAAAGTAATCTAGGCTAAGATTTGTGCGTCAACAGAACAAGGTAGGTAATCAGATATCAAAAGGATAAGTGTGCAAGCTTCACTGTTACCCCATGTTTATAGCCGAACATTCCAAACTTCAGTGGGCCTCAACAGCCATGCCTGAAGACACAGACATGCCCAAGCATTATTAGTTTAATAAATATGCTTTTATTGTCCACTTTTAGAATGAAGCTTAAAACCTTTTGATTAGTGATCTATATTTGGTGATGGACAAAAATTTACTCAAAAGTTTAGTTAAAATAGAATTTATAACATAATTAATTTAAGCGTGTAAATAAACGAGATTAATACGTCACGTACGACTTCTAGTAGGTTGGAAAGAATTAGCACTTACTGACTTTTAATCTTATATAATAGACATTTTCTTTATATTAGAATTATAATTCGCTCTACAAAAGTTCATGACCCAGAAAAAGACTCCAGGTTTTTAAGCTTATTCATATGATATCAATCACACCCAACAGCTTAGAAAATAATTCTTTCATTATATGGTAATGGAAAAGGTCATATATATCGTCCTCACCCCACATACTGTACCAATGATGCATGACGAATGCACCCTTTGACCTGTTTCTAATGAAATCAGTTTTATGTCTCCTTTCCAGCCTACATCAATCCCAGGTTATAATAGCAGACGTTTCCACGATGCATACAGTGATGGGAATCAATGGAGCTCCCCTGGCTTTGACTATATTATACTTGGCATCGACTGCTCACAATGTGCCTGTCACTGCTGGGATAATAAGAAAGAAAGTGCAAAGGTTTGCACCCAGGTAAACAGCGCGTAGCGACAGGGGAGATAATTGTAGCTGAAGGTTTCAGGGGCAGAGACAGGAAGTGGAAAATGTCATGGCGGGACAATATAAAAGTCATTTCCTCTTTAGACGAAAAGTTGAAGTGTGTGAGTGTTTCTCAGTGAAAGAGAGAGAGAGATACATTAGATAGATAGATGGACGGACGGACGGTTGGACGGACGGTCAGACAGATAGATAGATAGATAGATAAATAGATAGATAGATAGATAGTTAGATAGATAGGTAGATAGAAGATAGATAGAGAGAGAGAGAGAAAGGGGGGAAGGTGAATCAGTGGCGTAGCAAGGTACCCGTGGGTTCAAGAACATCTTGTTGGGCCCCTCTCGAGCCAATAAAAAAAAATTTAATGTGAGAATAAAAGAGTAATCTTAATGTAAAGACATTCCCCTGTAAAGATCGTGCCTTTTAATTAAATAAGTAATTATGTCATAACGTTTCATTCAATTATGACTGCATAAAGGTAATAGTGTCTTAAAAGTCAATGTTTTTACAACTTCTTAACAGAGTTAACTCTTTCTCTCCATAATTATTTACCACATTCTGGTGGAATCAACGCTGGTATCGTTAGTTAGGAGAGAAAGAGTTCAACGACTTAAAAGTCAATGTTTTTACAACTTCTTAACAGAGTTCAACGACTTCAAAGTGTTTCTAATGAACAAACAAATGTTCTTCCCAAGTTCTAATGTGGGCCCCAACCCCCATCTGGCCAAGAATCATGGGCCCAAGTGTAATGATCTCCTTCGCGCCATGGTTGCTAGCCCAAAGCTGTGGGCCCCTATTGGTCGTGGGCCCGGGTTCATTGAAACCCCTTCGCGCCATGGATGCTACACCACTGGGGTGAATAGAACATTGCTTCAATCAAAGGTTACTGCAATTAGAGACATGATACTACAAGCTATTAATTAGTAATGATTCATTTTAATCTTAGTTTCAATTAATGCTGTCCACTGTTTTTCACAATTTGTATTAGGTATTGTTGTGTGCTAAGTGTCCGTTGTAGATACAAAAATCACAAAATTTGTGGTTCAGAAAAGTCACAAAATAAAAAAGAATTAATTTTTTGTTCACACTATTTGTCCACCTATATTTGCTTACCCAGACGGTTTACCTTCATTCGATATTTATGTCTGCTAACATACTTGTGAAAATAAATTTAATGTTAATAACAAAATATTATATAAAAAATAACTAAAAAAACAAACAATTCTTATATTATGCAAAGTTGTATCTATTAGTTTGGATCAGTCATGTAATTAAATTTGTAATAGATCTAGACTAACAATTTTAAAAAGCATTTATAAATGGAAATAAAAAGTATTCGAACTCATGGCTCAAGCCTTCTCAAGCCGACATACTAACCACTCCGCTAGTGAAGTTCTAATGAACATAGAAGATTGTAGAGTTATGCATGATTCATATAGTCTGGTCGTTTACTTGTTTGTGTTCACTAAGACTCAGAAGACGACTAATTACTTTAGTCAAGTACAATTTCGTTCCTTTGTTTCGAGACAACAAACAGAATAATTAGTACAAACCTTTTATCTGACAGACAGACAGACAGAAAGACAGATTGAGTTGATATAAGCTTTATAATAAAAAGATAATTAATAAAAACTATTTTATTACTTTATACTAAATAATTCAAAATATAACGGACAATTAGACGCCAGAGGATTGTGCCCTTATTTTGTAAATAAATTATTATATTATTTCAAAGAGTAATATCTAGAATAATAAGAAGTCGTGACTTTAAACAGCACCATCTGAAGTGTCAACAGACACATACATTTGTCTCCACAGACATGACAGGGATTTTTCCAAAAGTTTTCAACTTGAATATTTTCAGCGAGTACTTCAGTAATTTACTAACCTTTCTAATGAATAATGTAATTAAATACATGTCAAAATGGTTGAAATTATTCTCTACGAATAAGCAAATCGAAGATTTAAGTCCTTAGAACCAAATTGACTGATAAATTTCATTCCATTGAATGGGAGCTCCAAAAGGGTTAAGATTCTTTCAATCGATCAATCAATCCACCGCCATGGTGCACTGCACTGTAGAGACTCTATTCAATTGTCTTCGTGACTTAAGAAAGTCGGTGATGTAATGTGTGGTAGGGTGATAGTCGATAGAACGCAAGGTTAAACGAGTAGAGACTAATGCAGTAGTGTCACGTGATGTCATTTGGTGAGTAGGACCCAGTGAGTTATCGGGGTCACGGTTTGCGACTAATGACATCCTAACGCTTTGATGTAGACATTAAATGATTTCTTGAAAGAAACAAACACCCGATTCCTGGAACGCACTATTTGACTATAATGCATTATACATGCCACAATAATTCAATATCGAACAGATATATTGTGCCTGTTGAAGTCACTTATTTTATATAGCATTATTTCTATAACATGGTCGAGCATAAGCTGCAAAGAGAGTAGTCTCAGGTTTGAGTCTAGGTATAATGAAGATTTTTTTTTGAGATTTTGTAGGGCGTTATTGCACACTCTCAAGTTCAAAGGTTAATTGATTTTGTTCTAGGTATCTAAGTCTGTGTTTAAATAGTACGTGACACCATTGATAGCCGTTGCCGTTGTGTGATGGGTGCATTTGTATATAGTATTGTAAATCGCACGTGATAGAATCTTGGATTTAAAATATGACGATTTCTATGTTTATTTGTTGTGATTGATTGGTCTATTGATTAAAGTGGAGTTACGACCCTTGAGATATTGTTATTGTTATTAGAGGCCTGAGCGTTTTAGAAACAATATTAGCATGTAGTTTTCTAATTAGTTATCCTACCCAAGCCTGTGATTGTTTTGCTGCAGTGTATTTACAGTTTACTTTAATTATCTTATTAAATATGTATTCTATCTTGATAATCACTACCTGGTGTTTCTTGAATCATTGATAGACCTAGCTTTGTTTGTCCATAAAGTCTATGTCAGAAGTTCACTACAAGCTGGTCAAAGAAACATTACAATCGTCTGTAAATTGCCGAGGCAGTCTTGTGGCCAGCACAACGGCCGACCGCCTATTTCCCCAATGCTTGATGGGAATCTATTTCTGTGGACCATTGTTAACGAGGGTATCCTGTGGCCAGCTCACTGACCAACCGAGTTTTCCTTTCTCCCAACTTATGTCAAGTACACACTAGAGTTTGGTGGACTCAAGGGCGCCCTAAAGATCCCGAGAATTAAAATCCCAGCATTCAACGGACTTCAAACCGTAGACCCCTTGGTTTATGTGACAAGAGGGATAATAAGAGTAGTTACTTTTTCGCCAAGAAGAGTTAGTCCCCTTTAATACATTATTATGGCCACTTTCTCTCGAGTCCTTGAGCTGACCAGTGTACATTATTTTGAACTGAATCTGTCATGTTTATAAAATTCTTTTGTTGCTGTGTCACTCAAGAGGAGTGTGCAACCATTATGCGGATATGTTTTTTTCGATAACGAGCTAAGTAGACTTTATTTATTTGTTATAAATAAGTTGGTTTCTGTAAATATTATATGTCTACTTAGTCTCTTATCCTTTCATGTATGTTTTTTTTTTTTTTTACTGTAAAGACCAGATTAGGGTCATATAGTATTTCAAAGAATTTTTTTTTGCTTTGAGACGAGACAACCGTGTATACGAGGGGACTAACTCTTCTTGACGAAAAAAAAGTAACTACCCTTATTATCCCTCTTGTCACTATTCGTAAACAAAGTGCTCTATCACTCTGCCACCGCGCAACCAGTGTGGTATGTAGTTAACCCAGTCCTCCATAGTTTTTCATTGCGTTAAGTCTTCTGATGTTGCTGTCTCTCTCAGGGGCGGACTAAAAGTCGAAATCGGGCCAGGTATTTCTATACAATCCGGCCCACAAATTCTATATCATATGATTGACATCTAATTCTAGGTCTACCTGTCCTCAAAATCATTATGTCAATTTTGATAATGTATCGATTAATGTACACATGCTCTTATATATTTATAAGAAATATAAGCCTTATGGTGCTTTGTAATCGCTATGTGTGAAGGCCCTAAAGGAAGGAGCCTAACAGTAGCACTTTCTACTAATGTGGGCTTTTACAATATTTCGAAAAATGTGTTAGATTAAATTAGTATTGCGTTGTTGAGTCTTGTGAAAGAGTTTTATAAACACCGTTGACATGGCGTACAAAGGGTCACTTTTATAAGAGAAATGTATAAAACCTTTAACAACGTAATACCTCATAGTAGTATCCACGCGTTCCTTTCGGTGACCCTACCGGCCCATCTGGGTGCCGGTCCGAATGTCCATATCGCCAGTCCGCCCCTGGTCACCCCCCTTTATCTCTCTCTAATCTTATGTTAAAACAAAATACTTTTATTTCCTGTATTCTGCAAGAAAAATAACAATCTAATTTCCCGAAGATCTTCTTCTGACCAGGAGTAAAATCTTGTAGAGTGAAGGCATGTGCGTGTATTAAGTTTTAAGTTTCTGATCTGCTTTAAAGTTTCCCTTTCAGACCTTGCGATCTATAGGGTCAGATGATGTTAAGGACATCCGATTCTTTGGCCAACGGTTAACGAGCAGGGTGTTATGTGGCCAGCACAACGACAAACGCCTTTACTTTTCCCAACTAAAGTCAGGCACCCACAGACTTGGATGAACCAAGGGGAGCCATAAAATTCCCGAAATTTAAAATCCCAATGTTCAACTAGATTCGAACCCAGGATCCCAGGTTCGGAAGCCAAGCGCTTAAACACTCGTCCACCGCCCCCCCCCCCTGCTTTCTGAACTGCTTTAGTAAAAGGAAACTGCTTTAGTTGTCAACCTCCTCTAAGTTGTCTACTCCTCATACTCCGATTCTAATCGGTCTGTAATTAATATACATAGCTATGCATTCATCTTGATCCAGCGTAGTTCAGTAATTAGTGAGTTATTTCGTTTGTCAGGATATTCTATTCTCCAGTTGTCAGTTGCAGGAGTTGTAGGAAGATCATAAATACAAAACATTAATGAGCTGCTTAAGTTCGTTTATAATTATTTCTTCTGTAATAAAAAAAAATGCTTACTATATAACACATTCACACTTGGACACACACACATGGACGCACGCACACACTTGTACATACACACTTGTACACACACTTGGATATTCACACACACACTTGGGCCCACACACACACTTGGACACACACACACTTGAACGGACACACACTTGGACACATACACTTGGACACACACTTGGGCACACACACACACACACATCCTTTCTTCCGAGCAGAAGGAAATAAAATGACACGTATTTGGAACATAAATCGATCGTAAAAATCTGTTGATTAGGAAAAATACATACAAAAAAAAAGAATTAAGACAATTATTTTTAATTAATCTTAATCAAATCTGTTGAGAATGAAATTGTAACATTTGAATGTCAAGTGTTCGCTTATATTTTTACAAAGCCTATAAACTCACTCCGTCTGTCTGTCTGTCGGAATTTACTAGGGTTCCCCGGAACACAGTTTGGGAAACCCTGTTCTAGTACAAGCAATGATTAAATCAGAAACATTATCACACACTTTATATAATGACTATTTTTTCAACACTTTCTATATTATTCATTATTATCCGGCATAGATACAGAGTCACAGTTTGACATTACGGGCCTCGATACTGAAAGAAATAAGTTCAACTTAACAATTTTCATTATTTTAAAATTAGGCCAAATGAACAAGACTAAACACGAGGGCATAGCGCACTTGATAGTTCGACATAGAACTGGTAAATTAAAGTGTGACTCCGATTTATGTATGCCTCAACTCACCACGTGGCAATGCAAAGTGGTCACAACGACATCTCTTGTCAACTTAGATGTAAGGAAGAACGAGTCGATAAATACAAAAAAATAAAATGTAAATATGAATGACAAAATGTCTATTTGATATGAGTGCAAGAGAAGAGGTAATTTTCAATTGAATGATCTGTTTGTTATACCATCAACTGACACCGTAGTGTTAGGTTGGATGTGATGGGGAATATGGTGAAGACCGATCGATAGACGCAAGAACAGGCAACTCTTGCTGTTTCAGAACCCTGCCGCTCTTTCGATACCTCACTTGTCTGCCCCTTTTTTTTTTTTCAGCCGGCGACAGTGGCTAGTCCGTGGGACTGGAACTCTGTGTCAGTCGCTTTGACTAGGTGGCACCGATGTCTCTAAAGAGAGGGCCAACAACAATGATACAACATTCGCCCCATGGATGGACTTTTTCCTTTTTGTTTCTTTAACCGTTAGTACTTTCATGGGGGGCCATCACCGCCCGCCCTGCCGCCCCATTTTGTGCAGTGCGACTTCCCACTCACACACCCCCTTCGTCGGGGTGACAGTCTATTTAGCGCGCGCGCAAGTGAGTGTCAGTGATGTCAGTGGCAACACTCATGTCACAATCTAGAGCTAAGTGTCAGACAACGAGGTAATTACCTAGACCAAGACGAAGTGTCGCTCATTTCACTCTACCGTAATCAGCCATGGGATTAAACAGGAATCACGCCTTTTATTTTCTTTCCATGTATAGAAAGGACGAAGACAGGGGCGTATCATGGAAGATGATTACCCAGAAGTTGTGAGATATTATCCGATAAATGAACTTACGAGTCTCAAATTTTCTAAGTCGGTGACGCTCCAGGCGTATTTGTAACTTCAATGAGCTTAGTAGTTCCGCTCTGGACCTTTTGAGTATTAAGATTGACACACTCCCATCCAGGCACCGACTTTTGG
Organism: Biomphalaria sudanica; assembly: GCA_036873155.1. Classification (NCBI taxonomy): domain Eukaryota; kingdom Metazoa; phylum Mollusca; class Gastropoda; family Planorbidae; genus Biomphalaria; species Biomphalaria sudanica. Next base: position 108,587 of record JAZGLO010001100.1, read on the forward strand.
TTAAATGAACCTCGATGCAATAAGAGTGAGGAAAGAGGGCGGCTACAATAGCCGGACCCCCGTCCTACGGTTAAACAATTTACTTCGTTCGGCGCGTATTACAGAAACGGACTTGATTCTCGCAGTTGGGATTTCTTCCTACCGAACAGGCTCTGATGACGGACGTGAATCGGTTGGCTTAAGTATGAGCGGCAATTTTTCGGATGTTAACTCAACTACAACTGATTTTAATCCCGATGTGGGCTCCTTGTCGGCCGTGGGGCTTGTGCTGAGAGGCATGGCGATGGCGGCGATCATGGTGGGTGCAATTTTCGGAAATGTTCTAGTGATTAGCAGTGTGCTTCGATTCGAGAGACTCCGGGGGATTACAAATTTCTTTATTGTGTCTTTAGCATTTGCTGACCTGTTGGTGGCCATCTTGGTCATGCCGTTCAACGCCAGCATGGAGATCTCCGGGAAGTGGGTGTTTGGCAGGACTATGTGCGACATCTTCAACGCCAACGACGTGCTCTTCAGCACCGCCTCCATTCTGCACCTCTGCTGCATCAGCATCGACAGGTACATAGCCATCTTGCACCCGCTGCAGTACGAAACCAAGATGACACAATCAAGGGCGCTGTGCATGCTGGGAGTCACGTGGGTGTCCTCTATTCTTATATCCTACATTCCGGTCTACTCTCAGCTTTACACCACTGAAGAGAATATGGAGGCCCTGATTCAGGACCCTGACTCCTGCCCGTTTATTGTGAACAAAATATACGCCGGCGTCTCTTCCAGCGTATCCTTCTGGATCCCGTGTCTTATCATGGTGTGCCTGTACGCCAGAATTTTCATGGAGGCCAGAAAACAGGAGAAAATGATACAAACTTCAACGTTATATATGCATTACTCTGATCTCAGAAACTCCAACGGCGTCCCGCTCGATGGTGACGCCCATAGATCGGAACGAAGAAGAATGAAACGAGAACACAAAGCAGCAAAAACTCTTGGGATAATCATGGGCGCATTCATCATGTGTTTCTTACCCTTCTTTAGTTGGTACGTGGCGACGACCATGTGCAGGGCGGTATGCCCATATCCGCCAATTCTGGGATCCGTCCTTTTCTGGGTTGGCTATTTTAACTCTTGCCTTAACCCGATTATCTACGCCTACTTTAATCGGGAGTTTCGAACTGCTTTTAAGAAACTCCTTCGTTTAGATCGAATTCCTTGCGACGCAGGATGCGACCCGACCACACGGGCCCTCAACACTTCCTACGCTAACCACAACGTGGTCAACCAGGTAAGGGAGCCCTGCAACCATGCGGTCCGGCTGTCTGACAGTTCACTTCATCGACCTTGACACCAGGGACACGTCATAGGTTTTGTAGTTTATTCCTTTTGTACTTCTATCATTAAGGACTTCTGTACATAAATGGCGTCCTCATGACATCTGTATATACATAGATTCTTCATGACATCTGTACATACATAGCTTCTTTATGACACCTGTATAAAACTGACTACGTAGTCAATACACGTTTCAGAACTGAACAGCATGTTTGAACCTCAGTAACCAATGTCTTTTTAGCTGTTATGTTTTAAAACCAAAACTTTCTCTATCCAGTATGATATTTACTACTCAACGATTTCCATCCATGTGGGATATTTGGCCAAGAGGCAGACTACACTTGGACTCTGCTTGGGGTTCGAGGCTAGACACCCGACTCGCGCAGAGGTGTGATTACTGAGCGCCTAAAGATACCCCCCCCCCCCCAAATGGGTCAACAAATGAAATAGGACCACAACGCTCTCAACATGCTAAAAGCATGAAAGTTGCGATATATATAATATATAAAGCTCTAATAGTAATAACGTATTTAACATGATCCCTTCTGCTAAAGCCCAGGAAGCTATACAAATCAAAGTGTATCCCATTTTCTAACGACCGAACAGCTCCAAAGCTAGGGAGACAAAAAAATAATAACAACAAAGATGTTCAGGGCGATGAACACTTCATCAGGCTTAATCTTGAGTCTATCTGCTCACGGACTAAACATTGGAAACATACAAACAACGCGACGTCATGTAAGTATACCCGTTTCTTTACTGTAAACAAGTGTTTCCCAAACTATGTCCTTAGTGTTTCGCGAGGCCTGAAAAGGTGTTTCACAAACTACTGGAATAATTAACTAGTAGGCCAACACGTGAATTAATCTCTGTAAACAAAAATAAGCAAAGTGTTCCGCTAAATACTCATAATGTGCGAAGTGTTCCGCTAAATACTCAGAATGGGCAAAGTGTTCCGCTAAATACTCATAATGTGCGAAGTGTTCCGCTAAATACTCAGAATGGGCAAAGTGTTCCGCCAAATACTCATAATGTGCGAAGTGTTCCGCTAAATACTCATAATGTGCGAAGTGTTCCGCTAAATACTCATAATGTGCGAAGTGTTCCGCTAAATACTCAGAATGGGCAAAGTGTTCCGCCAAATACTCATAATGTGCGAAGTGTTCCGCTAAATACTCATAATGTGCGAAGTGTTCCGCTAAATACTCAGAATGGGCAAAGTGTTCCGCTAAATACTCATAATGTGCGAAGTGTTCCGCTAAATACTCATAATGTGCGAAGTGTTCCGCTAAATACTCATAATGTGCGAAGTGTTCCGCTAAATACTCAGAATGGGCAAAGTGTTCCGCTAAATACTCATAATGTGCGAAGTGTTCCGCTAAATACTCATAATGTGCGAAGTGTTACGCTAAATACTCATAATGTGCGAAGTGTTCCGCTAAATACTCAGAATGGGCAAAGTGTTCCGCTAAATACTCAGAATGGGCAAAGTGTTCCGCTAAATACTCATAATGTGCGAAGTGTTCCGCTAAATACTCAGAATGGGCAAAGTGTTCCGCTAAATACTCATAATGTGCGAAGTGTTCCGCTAAATACTCATAATGTGTGAAGTGTTCCGCCAAATACTCAATGTGCGAAGTGTTCCGCTAAATACTCAGAATGGGCAAAGTGTTCCGTTAAGGAAAAAGGTTGGGAAGCACTGTTGTAAACAGTTGTTTAAAGTTGATGTAGACACGCACCCCTACAAACATGAAAGATATTGGATAGCTGTAGACACGAACCTCTCTTCTAGTAGCAAGTAAACATACACAACTGTGAGATAGTATTTTACAAGCACTTTATATCTTGTTTATAATGAGAGTTGCTATAATATTAAAAATAGTTGTTCATATCATTTTCGGCTTCTTTTTTTCTTCTGACGTCACTTCCGTTCGATACAATGCATTCGCACCACACTACATTCGCACCACACTACATTCGACCCTATAAATAGAAAACGCGGCTTTAGGCTTCCAACTATTTTGTTTCTACCTTCGCTGACCCAGAGTTCCTGTATGCGCTCTACGATAGCATGCTTATTTTGCCTACATGTCTCTTTCCAGTAGAAACATAGGTTCTTTAGTTATTTGCCTTGAGAGGCAGCCCAAATGTATTCATTTTAATTAAATCCGTTTTAAAAGCATTATAACAACAAAGCAAGTAAACCCGAAGTACAGTCCATCCAGTCACGGTCTGATGACGCTGTTTTACAGCTACAAAGTTGTCTGGAGCAGATCGGGACATGTTTGTAAACAACTGCCCAGACAGATGAGCTTAACACAACTGTTAATTCGTACATCCAGTTCTGTGACAACATAATTATATCAAAGAAGAAAATTAATAACATTCAGTAATAATAGACCCTGGATGACCAACATTAAAAATTAACATTCTGTCGTCATCGAGAAGTACATAGAAGTTTATTAATAAGCGCTATTGTTCGTATGTGCATGTATATCATGCATCTATATTGTTATTGTACAGTAGTTACGCTGAGGTTGTCAACTGAAGTCAAAATGAATTTCTATTTGTTTGGATCAATAAAGTTATCTTTTCTTATCTTGTCATCTGTATCTTTTTAATTTGACTTTCTCCGTAATTAACAATGTGGCAAAGTGTTCACGTTACAAACAAACAATGTCATTCAACTCTCGAAGTTAATCAACAAAATGTTTTACAATAGAAAAAGAAATCATTTTTATTCGAAATTTTCAGGAAAGGTATCTAAAGACTATCTATAATATAAAGCAGAAAGTAAGGCGTATGTATGTATGTATTTAAGTATGACTATGCATGTATATATGTATGTATATATCGGTGTAGGTATAAATGTTCCTTAGAGCATGGCGGAGACCTTACTGTATGTTTAATGCCCCTCCCACAACCGGAGGGCCTTAAAATAGACAAAAAGTGCCTAATTTTTTTCTCTTTTCATCAAATCGGGTAAAACCGTTTTCACAGTATTTTGTATTTGATATGTCGGCTGAGCGTGTAAACTCATTTTCACGCTCTACTTTTAGTTTCGTCTCAAAATATTAACAAATATGAAGGAAACATTCTGCGTGTTTTAACATAGATCTAAATTCAATCCAGTAGATAAGTAATATTGAAACTAAGACCTGCAGGCCGCGGGTCATATCCGGCCAGTATATATATATAACGAGCACAACGTACGCCATGATTGAGTAGATATAACAAAAAAAAAAACACTTCCATATAGATTGAAGTGAGTTTATTTGTGGATTTTTAGTTCGTTTGTTTTATCGAGAAACTGGCTGTGTGCTGGTGTGCTTGAATAGACACACAAAACTAGAAAAAAAAAATTTCATTGCTAAAAATTCCATAAATTTCGAAGGCTCGTCATCATCTGACAAGGGAATTAAACGGGTTCGCGTTTCATAGAAGTTGTCTTCCCTTGCTGTCTTCAATAGAATAATCCTAGCTATTTATAACTCGGATATCCCACTTTGCATAATGTTTCATGTTTGGAAGATGAGTTCAGTGTCCTGGCGTTGATCTGTACCAAAAGATGAAGAGATGACTGTGTGACAATCCGGCAGGATGAATGCCTGGCACAGAAAGAGTGGAAACTTGCCAAAGCCAAATTGGAATTTCTCTTTCTTCACTTTTGGCTTCGATTACATTCTCCAGACGAGTTCACATAATCGACGCATGCGCACTTGATTTCTAAACATTCAGCGACTTAATTGCATGCGGTAGTACTACAATTATTATTATTACTTTTGCAGTACCATCTTTCAAGTTAGTATAATTTAGTCGATTGATTCAATCACTTTTAAAACCAGGCCAGATATTCTTTAAATTTCTAAAACAAGAGACAATTGAAGACCATTACAATGGTACCACTCTGCAAGGCCGGCCCAAGGCCGATGTTACCAAGAGCTCCAAACTGGGCCACGCTCTAGCTTACCACAATCAGCCATGGTTCTTGTCACAGGCTTTTACAGATGTAGGATTTAAAGATTTGACATATTTAGTGTTTAGTACTATCGACGTGGCTTTAATTAACCGCTGGCGCATTATGCATTTGAGTTGATTCTTATACATGTTGTGTAATAAATGCTGATAGAATGATCTAATCAACAGTAATAGTGGATATTGTAAAAATAAATTTAGAAAAGGAGCCTCACAAGCATTCATTAAATTGGGCCCCGCACTTTGTAAAGCCTGCCCTGGGTACCACAATGTATGAAAAAAAAACAAAATTTAATAAAATACTCAAGAAAGACACAAAGATAAAGGCACATTCCTCGTCCCATATGCTAGGACAAATTTGTACAAATGCTCCTTCTTCCTCAGTGCTATTAGAGCATGGAATGGGCTGCCTGAGCTAGCCAGGAAAACCAGTGACTCGGCAGAATTTAAGTCATTGGTTAATATGCATGACTGAATGCATGACGCGTAGGACGTAATCATCTTCTTTTTTGAAGTCACGTCTGTATTATATGAGATAAGAAGAAGAAATAAGATCGAAGAACAACAAGACAGAAATCAATAAGGCCTACAACAAACAAACAACATATCTGTGCAAGAGTTGTAATTCTTAGCTTTCTCAGCACTGAACTATGAACGAACGAACTTTACAAATGACATTCTCAAAATAAAATCGATCCTTTATACCGTATTATTTTCATTCTCGATATTTAACCTTTTAGAATATTCTCGAATCTAGATCAGGGTTTCCCAAACTTTGTTCCGCGGAACTCTAGATGCCTCGCAAACCTGAATAGGTGTTTTACGAACTACTGAAAGAATTTAACTAGTAGGCCATCACGTGAATTAAACTCCCTAATAAAACAAAAGAAGCTTTATTCCGCTAAATACTCAGAATGTGCGCAGTGTTCCGTTAAGACATGTATCTGGGGGAACCAGTGTTCTAGATCATCCCGCAGTTTTGTAACCCTTAAAAATGCAGTGTTTTTTTATACCCATTTAGCGCCCCCGAGGCTCTGAAGCACAGGTCCCACTCGTCCCCCCCCCCCCCCCGATCGGTACGCAACTGACGTGGTAAAACATGTCTGATGCGTGGTGGTGTTAGTTCTAGAATATATCATTTAATTTAAGAATTTAAAAAATGTAAACCTTCTGTCCCTGATTTTGAATGACGATATAGTATGAAATGTTATCTACTTAATATATATCTATACAATAATGGCAATGCCTTCGATTTCGAAGATTAAAGAAGATTGCAGCGTTTTACACGACTACCTAAGCCTGAGACAGAGAAGGCATTGTCCGCCTAGGGTCTATATAAAATTTCTTTTCGTCTTTTGCGTCTGTCTTCAACAAGGGTTTGTGTGTGTGTGTGTGTGTGGAGTCTCAAATGTGTGTCCTGCGGCTTTGTGAGAACTCCTTTACTATCTTTTTTCACAGGCCATCTGCTGCCAACTTTCCTATTTGCCTTGTGAGGTAGGTTTGGGGACCTGAGTAATCGTTGTATATGTTTATATATGGTCAGGCGCATTGGAAAACTTATCAGGTATAATGGAAGTCCACGTCCACATGTCCAAGAAAGATGACACAAAAATTGGTCGAAACAAGTTTCAATTATTGCAATGGACCTCATTCACCAATCGTAAACAAACAACATTTAGCCACGTGATAATATTGATAAAACAATGAAAAAAAAATTGTCATGTGATAGCCACTGTGTATTAAAATTAGTTCGTAATTTGTATAGAAGAGATAGAGAATCACTTGGCTAAATGTTATTTGTTTACCATTGGTGAATGAGGTCCATTGTGTAGGCCTACTTGAGAAAATCTTTATTGGAACTTCATTATATAGCCATCTAGAACTAGATCTAGACTTCTGATTTAGAACTCTGTGATTTAATCTACATCTAGATCTAGATCTAGAATCCAGACGCAATATGTATTAGATTTACGAAAAAATATAAGCGAAGCTTAGATCATCTATCAATAAACTTTAAGTAGCTATGAATTTAATAAACAACTCAGTTATCGGTACACAACGGCTGACTAAGCCATGTTTTTTTCCAATTTATACCCATTTTTTTTGTTAACACTTTGAAAAAAAAAAATAACTGTCGAACTAGAGATTTCCCCATATGGCCAACGAGTAATTGTTGGCTCAGTGGTTTACATCAGCATTTAAGTTTATAAGAAATCGTTAGAATCCTTTTTGAGATCAGCTCTCCGGTTTCCATGTTCCATGAAGTTCTGATTTGAATAGTAAGTAAGTAAAGTTTCCCCTTTCAGACCTTGTAGTCTAAAGGGCAGATGATGTAAAGGTCTTCTGTTTATGTGGCCTACGGTTAACGAGGGTGTCATGTGGCCAGCACAACGACCAACCGCCTTTACTTTCCCCAACTAATGTCAGGTACCCATTAGAGCTGGGTTGACTCAGAGGCGCCCGAAGATCCCGAAATTTAAAATACCAGGATTCGAACCCCGGTCTCCGGTTCGGAAGAGAATAGAGGTAATGTAAAAGGTGTTAAAGCGAATAGAAATTATTTCAACTTAAGTTTAAATATAACATTTTTGTCTTACTTCCGTTGTCCATAACTGCCATTATATGCCCCTCTTTAATAATGACAGTTCATTATTAAGGCTTCTATGTACTTGACAAGAGATTGCAAAGATAAAGATGGGTTCAAATTACAAGCCGTGATGTTTTTGGTATTCTTAAAACAGCAATCCTTCAAACTGCCGTTACGATTGTGATTGTGATTGAGTTCGTTCTCCGAGACACCACTTATCTCTGAGGAACAAATATCAGCGTTAATAAAGCTCGGCTCGAATTCAGACGTTCAAAGTTGTCAAATATCGTCTAAATTGACTCTAAATCAAAGAGAAATCGATAGTTCAGTCAAACGGATGCCGGATGATAAATCAGCCTGAGCAGGTTCTTAGTACTCTGTCCAATATTTCCACGTTGTTTAGGCCTTCATCCAACAGCGTCTTGGTGACACCATCTTTCTCTTACGATAACAACATGAATAAGTGTACCATGAGAGTTTATCCATGTTTAACTCTTAGTGACTTGGGAGTTTATGCTTAACTCTTTTAACAGACTGGGAGTTTATGTTTAACTCTTAATGACTTGGTAGTTTAAGTTTAACTCTTTTAAATGACTGGAAGTTTATGATTAACTCTTAATGACTTGGTAGTTTAAGTTTAACTCTTAATGAATGGGAGTTAATCTTTGTTTAACTCTTAATGACTTGGGATTTTATGTTTAACAATTACTGACTTGGAAATTTATCTATGTTTAACTATTAATGATTTGGGAGTTTATATATGTTCAACTGACGGTCAATACACAATTTAAAAGTAAACGCTTACTTTTTTGTTTTAAAGTGATTTTTCGAAGACTCAAAGTTAGACTACTGCATTGAATCTCCAAAAGTTCTGAAAGAAATGTTCTAAATTCTACAAGCCTGTTCCTACTGAAAACTATCCAGACCTGAACAAGCCTAATGTAGGAAACATCACTTACCAAATTGATGTTTAGATGTGATCAAATTAAAAGAATTTATTGAGCACACAAAGAGATAAATAACATAACTATAAAGAGAGACTGTAGATTATACACATTTTATTACATAGTCTTTTAAGACAGAAGTTGATGATAGATTGTTGATGAAAAAAAAACACAAATAAAAACAACTGAGAATTCAATTATTCTTTGAGAAGTTTGCGGTAGATGTATTGGAAGACAACACTATTTTGTTTTAATGGGGAAAGATAAAACGCCCAATCCATATACGTAGCGAAAAAAAAAGTGGAGCCAGTTACATCCCTTCCCTCGTTACGCATCTGGTCCAAACTCAGATCTCATTGAGACGTGTAAACTGCTTAAAAATGTTTCTATAAAATTTAGCTTGAAAAATTTTCGGAGCTTACAAGAAAATGAAGAATGAACAGTGTCAAGCGTGAAACAGTTTTTTTCTCGTCCACGCTCGAGCAACTAATGAAATGTTTTGTTGAAACCGTGTCACAAAATGCATTTAAATTGTCGGCATCTTTGATGAAAACTATTTAATTCAGAACGCAAGAGAACTGGATAAAAATGTCAAATTCAATCAGCCACCGAGGCTTCGTTTCATTCCAGACTAGGGACAGCAGCTTCCTGAACTAGCCACATCCACTTCAACATGTGAGAACTTCATTCAGTGGTGCCTCTCTTACGCCATACCCAGCATCAGCTTCAATCCTTGCATCAGCATCAACATTCATCCCGCAACTACCAAGGGAATTTTGCACCTTACCTTGCTTTTTTTGTTTAATGTCACTCTTTTTTTTGCGTCTTATTCTTGCTCCCGATTCCTGCCAAGACAATAACAAGCATCTAGCCACTCATGCAAGAATGCAATTATCGCGTTCTGGGATAGTCGCGATAACACACACACACACACACACGCTCGATAACTCAAACGCACAAACACACACAGATAAATCCGAAAAAAAAAATGGCTTTGGCTATAATGTCTGCCTTTATTGTGCCGTTCTATAAATAGCTCGCTTCTTGATCTTTCAGTGTCGCCTCTTTTTTTGACAAGAGTTCTCCATTCAGTTCTGCTCATGTTCTCTTTGACTTGCAAATTTATTACATTGGAATGTTCTTCAGTTAGGTTATTCATTAGCGTCCATGGTTACCTTCGTTGTGACTCTAAGTACTCTTGGTTTTCAATAGAGTCAACACTTAACAAACATGTGAATCTGCCTGGTCATGCGGTATGCGCGCTGGACTGTCGTTCTGTCGAGTCGATGGTCCCGAGTTCAAACCCTGCCCACTGTCATACCCCGTCGTCCTGCGGGATTTTTGGTCTAGGAAGTAAATTAATTATCTTCAGATGGAACATATGAAATGTGTCAAACAAAACATACAAACATACAAACATACCAAACATACAAACATACAATCAACATAAAAGATCTGAACTGGAGAAAATCTTAGTTCTGGCTGTCCCGGGTACGCTGTTCTGCCAGCGGCAGCGGGTGGAAACGGTTGGCTAAAGGGGGCAACTAGGCTAAATGAATGGCGAAACATAACTCCCGTGGGGATGCCCACGGGTAGACGAGAGTCCACTTCTTGCACGGGCGGATTTGCAAAAAAGTCCCCACAAACCTGACACACATCCATGCGCTGTTCGTCAAAGGGACCGTTACATAAATGGCGAGTCTCCCACGGTTAGCTTGGTATAACGAAGGAAAATGGCGGAGGCTCCTGGTGTCCTCGGCCTTCGGACATGTGCAGCCAAGCATGCGTCGGGGGCCAAAGGCATTGGAAACAGCAATGCTTTACATAGGCATTGACTCGGGTCTCTCTCAAACAGAACTGTGTTCACACAGGTTGTTTTTTTATTACTGTTTGGCGTCCAAACAGGTGTTTTTTTTCAAATTTAGGGCTCGAAGAGCCTTCGGCTCAGCCCTTGGACGATCAATAAGTTCTGGCTGTGAAGAGTGCATTGTGCCAAAATATCATTTTCTCAATTAATTTAAAATAATTTTTCTTGGATGGCTCCATGGTCGTGTTGTATGCGCTCAGGGCTGTGGTCTGGATAGTCCCAAGTTCGATAGGTACCGCCCTACATGCAATTTAGGCTAGGACGTAACGACTGAAGCTTGTACAACTATTTTATTTCGTTATTTAACGGGGGCCAGAAGTATGTATGAAACGAACGTTTTGTTTAAAAATGATTTAGCACTTCAGTAGAAAAGAAAAACGATGTTGACCTCGATGGCGTAGATTTTAGTAACTGCTTATTGTGTGGGTTTGGGGGTGGCTGAGAGGTAAAACGTTTGACTTCCGAAATTAGGGGTACGGGTTCAAATATCAGTAAGTAAAATAATCGCCTTTGCCCAACTAATGTTATGCACCCATTAGACCTGGGTGGACTCATAGACGCCCTAAAGATCCCGGAATTAAATATCCCAATCTTTACCAGGGTTCGAGCCGGGACCCGTTGCGTAAGCTAAGCGCTATACCGCTCAGCCACCGCGCCTCCTAATCTCAGTAAATACTGGATTTTTTATTTTCAGGATTTTTAGGACGCCCCTAAACTCTAATGCTCTAATGGGTACCTGATATTAGTTGGAGAAAAGTAAAGGAGGTCTGGCGTTGTACTCACCACATGACTTCCTCGTTACCTGTTGGCTCTAGAAACAGATCGAGACCAATATAAAGCCTAAACCTGCGCCGTGGGAAATTTAGATCAATAGCTCTTAGCCACATCACAGATTAAAAGCTAAGAGCTTAACTATTCGACTAACCCTCTCTTGGCTGTAGCACAATTAATAATAAACAGCTTTGTTCCTGCCTTTTACTTAATGTTCCCACATGCATTTAATGATCGCCGCAACATCCCCGTCCGCAGTTATTACCAGCATAAGATTAAAGCAGGAGACTGATTCAACATTACAACAAGCATCTTCAGAAATAAGAAAATTAATAAATCGATTATCGCTTAAGTTTTGTTTTTCTGTTTTTTATTTGAAAAACTCATTTTGGAAGTGTGGAAAAGAACAAACTAAAAAGAAATTAATTAAAACTTCTGATGAGTTTTCGACAATGAAACCTGCAGACGAGAAAATCCGTAATTTTATTGGCGCCATTAACGAAACAAAGTATAGCTTGTCAAAATAGATTTACCTGTTTCAATTAGAAAGCTTAAAGGATTGCTTTAATTTCCTGTCATAAAAAAATTACCAGAGAAGTTTTATGGGGTGAAGTGGAGAAGGAGAGCACTCTTGTAAGACTTTAACTTCATCGACAGTTTAGGGACCTTTTTAGTGGCGCTCATAAATTTACTTTTTAGTCTTCTTCGCCTCCACCTGCCTGTCCTCTTCGCTTCCACCTGCCTGTCCTCTTCGCCTTTCCTTGGCTGTCCTATTCGTCTCTACCTGACTGTTCATTTCGCTTCCACCTGGCAATCTTGATCGCCTCTACCTGGCTATCTTAATCGCCTCTACCTGACGGACCTCTTCACCTCCACCTGGCTGCCCTCTTCGCCTTTCCCTGACTGTCCTCCTCGCCTCTACCTGGCTGTCCTCTTCGCTTCCACCTGGCTGTCCTCTTCGACTTTCCCTGGCTGTCCTCCTCGCCTCTACCTGGCTGTCCTCTTCGCTTCAACCTGGCTGTCCTATTCGCATTTCCCTGACTGTCCTCCTCGCCTCTACCTGGCTGTCCTCTTCGCTTCCACATGGCTGTCCTCTTCGCTTCCAGCTGGCTGTCCTCTTCACCTCCACCTGGCTGCCCTCTTCGCCTTTCCCTGACTGTCCTCCTCGCCTCTACCTGGCTGTCCTCTTTGCTTCCACCTGGCTGTCCTCCTCGCCTCTACCTGGCTGTCCTCTTCGCTTCCACCTGACTGTCCTCCTCGCCTCTACTTGGCTGTCCTCCTTGCCTATACCTGGCTGTCCTCTTCGCTTCCACCTGGCTGTCCTCTTCGCCTTTCCCTGGCTGTCCTCCTCGCCTTTCCCTGGCTATCCTCTTCGCTTCCACCTGGCTGTCCTCTTCGCCTTTCCCTGACTGTCCTCTTCGCTTCCACCTGACTGTCCTCCTCGCCTCTACTTGGGTGTCCTCCTCGCCTATACCTGGCTGTCCTCTTCGCTTCCACCTGGCAGCCCTCTTCGCCTTTCCCTGACTGTCCTCCTCGCCTCTACCTGGCTGTCCTCTTCGCTTCCACCTGGCTGTCCTCTTCGCCTTTTCCTGACTGTCCTCTTCGCTTCCACCTGGCTGTCCTCTTCGCTTCCACCTGGCTGTCCTCTTCGCCTTACCCTGACAGTCCTCTTCGCTTCCACCTGGCTGTCCTCTTCGCATTTCTCTGACTGTCCTCCTCGCCTCTACCTGGCTTTCCCTTTCGCTTCCACCTGGCTGTCCTCTTTGCCTTTCCCTGGCTGTCCTCCTCGCCTCTACCTGGCTGTCCTCTTCGCTTCCACCTGGCTGTTCTCTTCGCTTCCACTTGGCTGTCCTCTTCGCCTTTCCCTGGCTGTCCTCCTCGCCTCTACCTGGCTGTCCTCTTCGCCATTTCCTGACTGTCCATCTCGCCTCTACCTGGCTGTCCTCCTCGCCTTCACCTGGCTGTCGTCCTCGCCTCTAACTGGCTGTCCTCCTCGCCTTTACCTTGCTGTCCTCTTCACCTTTCCCTGACTGTCCTCCTCGCCTCTACCAGGTTGTCCTCCTCGCCTCCACCTGGCTGTCCTCCTCGCCTCCACCTGGCTGTCCTCGCCTCTACCTGGCTGTCCTCCTCGCCTCTACCTGGCTGTCCTCTTTGCCTCTACCTGGCTGTCCTCCTAGCCTCCACCTGGCTGTCCTCCTCGCCTCTACCTGGCTGTCCTCTTCGCTTCCACCTGGCTGTCCTCTTCGCCTTTCCCTGTCCTCCTCGCCTCTACCTGGCTATCTTGATCGCCTCCACCTGAAGGACCTCTTCGTCTCTACCTGGCAGTCTTCTTCGACTCTCCCTGGCTGCCTTCTTCTCCGCGTAGCTTAATCACAAACACACACGGCTCTTCGCCATGAGGAGCGATCATGGGATAGGATTTCCCTAATAACGAGTGCAAATTCCTAAATACTCTATGGAGCTTTTAAGAGTATTTTTGATGTGTTTTGTTTTACAGTATTGCAGGCAGATCCGAACCTAAAACTCCCGCTGGATTGCCTGGGATGACGAGGTGAAGAGTTTGAAACCGAAACCATAGAGAAGATAGTCAATAGTGGCTCCAGCCAGCCATCCGAAATCCATTTCTATCTATTGTCCAGCCTACACTAGTTGGGACCTATGGCAAGGTGCAAGCAATATTGCAATATACCCAAGCAACCCATGCTTAGAGTGTAATAAAATTAACTATTCAAAGATTAGACTTGGAAACCATTATCGAATTCATAATAAATGAGTCTGTACGATTCCTCGACCACGAATGCGGAGGCGTAACTGAGATTAATTAAGAGACTGCATAAAAATAAAATTAACTATATAATTAAATATAAAAGATTATTAATACATTATGTTTTATTTTCCTTTAACTTTATTACTGACTGTAAGCAAAAAAAAAAAAGATAAAATAAATGAAATCAATTGACCTCCCTTCGATTGCAGGAGCAATACACACAGTTATTGCTGCTAATCTCAAAGGGCCATAACTTTCTACCCGATAACTCGCAGACGACATGTTCATGCCTAATAATATCTACATATTTTAGACAGATTAATGTCCTGAGAATGTTAAGACGCGAATAAATATGGCCAAAGGGCAGACATAAAACTTGCCAGCGCCTTTTCTTTCTGCCCCCCCTCCAAGTCAACGCCTTTGCTTAACGTCTCAGCGATGTCATTGTCCTCGCCCCGAGCTCCAAATGAAGAAAAATCTCAGACGTGGACAAATTTACTTTTCATACGCCCCTGAACATTGGTCAAGCGCGTGGACGTCGGGGGGGAGAGGAAAAAGGGAAAGAAGGTGCATGCTAAAGAAGAGGAGGGGGAGGGAGGGGAGTATGGTCAGAATTAAGGTCTTCATCCTTTCTAGCCCCTTTCCATTTTCCTTTCCTGGACGGTGTCCGCTTGCAGAGTGTAATAAAATCGTGTTTGATGCACGACCGTTATTGATGGATTTCTTTTGTGGGCATAAGTAGTGCAACGAGAGAGAGTGAGTGTGTGTGTGTGTGTGTGTGTGTGTCTGTGTGTGTGTGTGTGTGTGTGTGTGTGTCTGTGTGTGTGTGTGTGTGTGTATGACACTTTGTGATTGTCAATTTTTGTTGTTTTTTTTAAAGTGGGAGGGGTTATTTGGCCTTTCATTTTAAAATTTGAAAAATATTTTTATTGATTCTTACCGCCATTTTATTAATAGTCTCTCACCCTTTTTGAGTTTGTTTTAAATGGCTTATAGAACACTAGCACGGGACTAACCACACCATTGGGTACTTACATTCCTCCGAGGTGTTGTCTTTACAAGAATCACTCTATCTGATTTGTGTGCTTTTAAAGTGTATGTGTGTGTACTTCAGGAGCAAGTGTCATGATGTGTTAAGATGTTTGTGTTTGACAACATGTGTTAATATTATTGCTTTTATTTCCTTCATTCATTATGACAGGTTGGTGCAAAAGTTAACAGTGCCGAATGTCAAAGGTCTACGAAACTAAACACCGGTCACAATTTAAACATGAGTGTAGCTTTGCTTTTAATGAAGTTATTTTAATTTATGAATGAATTAATTTTAAAATGATTTGCTAATCATTATACGAAAAGACTTTTCCAGTACTTCCTACTTCGACCACGGAACGGAAATACGCTGACGTGGATTAAACTCTTAAGGTCATTTCTAGAAAGATTATTTGTAGCGTCTTTTTTTAGGATTTGGAAATGTCAGTCTAACTGTTCATCTTCCCGTCAATCATCTATAGACCTCCTAAACTAGAAGTGTATTAAAAATCACCATCGCAGTTAACGTAGACTTTTAAAAGCTAACTTCTCTGTTCGTAAAATAAAATATGCAAAGTGTTTGGTTTTTTAATAAGATCAACATAGTTTTTGTCAGACATCAGAGAGAAAATGGTTATCTGTTCTTGTAACATAGTGAGCTGGTCACTCTATAAATCCCTCAGAGAGACCAGCTCAAAAATTACGGTTTGCATACATTTACTGTACATTCACCAAAGGTTTGGCATTCGCTTATAATGAGCCCGAGAAGATAAAACTCTTCATTACATTTGTGCATTCGCCATGACGTGTTTGTTAAAGTCTGATTTAAACTAGTATACCTTGTTTTAAACTTTAGTCTAACAGTCTTTTAGTGTGTTGTCTGTTTGTTTATGAAAACTGATCCCCAATAAGTACATTGAGACACCTGTTAGTCTGTGACTTCGTGAGAATGTAGAAGGTCCCTAGGTAGGAAGAGAACCCCTGTCGTAGGACAACGGTTCTCAACCTTTTATCCTCGGCAACCCCTTTTTACAATCCCCCACTCTGCCGCGACCCCCCCCTCCCCGCACACACACATACAGCAATAGAAGAGTAGTCAATAACAATCCATATTTTGGATTGTCTTAGGCGACCCCTGGCAAATCGTCAATCGACCCCCAAAGGGGTCGCGAACCACAGGTTGAGAACCCCTGTCGTAGGACGTCTATTAAGAAAACTAAAGCAAAACTATAAAAAAAAGAACTGGAAGGTTGACAACTTGACATATTTCCTCCTCACGTCAGCTCCATCAACGGCAGTCAATGCCCATGGGCATACAGGGCACACAGTGCAGATATGTTGTCACATAACGTCAAGCATTCAGCATTTGTGCTTCTGTAACGATGCTTATCTTTGAGAAAATACACACACACACGTACGAAAGCTTTCAAGGATCCTGGGAAGGGAAAAAAAAATCCACTCTTCAAACTGAATTGTATAACTTCTGTTGACAGGTCGCATTTATTCATGTTCATGGGCGTGGACCAGATAAAGGGCTTTCGTTTAGTATTGGCACCATTTCGTTAGCTTTCGTTTAGTATTGGCACCATTTCGTTAGCTTTCGTTTAGTATTGGCACCATTTCGTTAGTTTTCGTTTAGTATTGGCACCATTTCGTTAGCTTTCGTTTAGTATTGGCACCATTTCGTTAGTTTTCGTTTAGTATTGGCACCATTTCGTTAGCTTTCGTTTAGTATTGGCACCATTTCGTTAGCTTTCGTTTAGTATTGGCACCATTTCGTTAGTTTTCGTTTAGTATTGGCACCATTTCGTTAGCTTTCGTTTAGTATTGGCACCATTTCGTTAGTTTTCGTTTAGTATTGGCACCATTTCGTTAGTTTTCGTTTAGTATTGGCACCATTTCGTTAGCTTTCGTTTAGTATTGGCATCATTTCGTTAGCTTTCGTTTAGTATTGGCACCATTTCGTTAGTTTTCGTTTAGTATTGGCACCATTTCGTTAGTTTTCGTTTAGTATTGGCACCATTTCGTTAGCTTTCGTTTAGTATTGGCACCATTTCGTTAGTTTTTGTTTAGTATTGGCACCATTTCGTTAGTTTTTTTTTATTATTATTGAAAACACATCCAGTGATCCGATTTTTGTCTGTGACATCAATCTGGAGACTAAAGATTAATTGATATAGGAATAAGTCTTACACGGGTAAATAAATGGGAAAGAAATGTTTGTTTATTATATAAACAAACAGATAGATAGATTGATTGATTGATAGCGATTGATTGATTGATTGATTGAAAGATTGATTGATAGCGATAGATTGATTGATTGCGATAGATATATTGATTGATTGATAGCGATAGATAGATAGATGGATTATAAATTATTGATTGATTGATAGCGATAGATTGATTGATTGATAGCGATAGATTGATTGATTGATAGCGATAGATTGATTGATTGATAGCGATAGATAGATAGCGATAGATTGATTGATTGATAGCGATAGATTGATTGATAGCGATAGATACATAGCGATAGATACATAGCGATAGATACATAGCAATAGATAGATAGATAGATAAATAGATAGATAGATAGATAGATAGATAGATAGATAGATAGATAGATAGACTGGTTGATTGATCGATTGATGGGTTGATATAACTTTCTTTAGACATATTGATTGATAGATAGACAGACAAACAGACAAATAGAAAGATAGGTAGATGGATTGATTGACTGATTGATTGATTGAGCTATACATTTATTATCTTTCAGGAAGTATGTCCTACAATCGCGCATTGCACATAACAAAACATTACAACGCCAGTAAACGAAATGTACGTCTATAATATATTCCCTTCCCTAATATAACTCATGAAAATTATATCATTGTATTCAATTAAAGAATTGAAACGGTACATAGTTGTTCATGGTAAAATTTTAAAATCCTGACCCAGGGGGTGTTTTTTGTTTAACTATTATTACCCTGACACCTACAACAATTTAAATTTTCACCATTGAAATATCTCTGATCATGAAGTGTTCTTTTTGTTTTTTGAAGACAATTGTAGGTGTACAGTATTGTTAATGACATCAAGTTAAAATATTATGTCTTGTTATGATAAAATAACAGAACTAATAAGTTTAATTTTTTCCCTTGCTTCTTTCCTCTGTACGCTATAAGTCATGTGACGGACTCTTCCTATGCTCATCTTGTTTAGTTCTTGATTTTGAAAAAAAAAAAAAAAAAAAAAAAATCCCTCACTGTTTGAAACAACTAAAGACAAGCAAAATATTTTTTTTTTGTAAACAAAACGTACGTAAGGGGGAATAACAGAAAAATCATTGGCATATACCTCAAAACTGTATAATTAAGCACCCTTTTTGTAAATCAAGCAAAATTAATTAATTACCACATATTGATTAACTTATTTTTTTTTAAAAATTGATTCGAGTATTGTCATCGACTATGAATAAGCTGCAAAATTTCAGCTTGATATGAGGATAGGAAGTGAGTGAAAAAAAGTGTACAAAACGTAATAAGGGGAATAACTCCACATTTACATCCACTCAAGTAGCATTTATTTTCCTTCTTCAATACAACAAATAATTGTGTTAAGTTTCAAATTGATCTGAAAATGGGTGTGGAAGAAATTACATATAAAAAAAAAATGTTCCACACATACAGAGTGAGTTGGTATAAGCTTTGTAATAAAATCAGTCTAACTCTAGCTGAAAGAGAATCAAATATGAAAATATTTCACCATTTTAGGAAAGTATACCCATT
The DNA here is from genome assembly GCA_036873155.1 of Biomphalaria sudanica. NCBI lineage: Eukaryota > Metazoa > Mollusca > Gastropoda > Planorbidae > Biomphalaria > Biomphalaria sudanica. The sequence continues at coordinate 127,641 of JAZGLO010001100.1, forward strand.
CCAACTTGGCAATTGATGCTAAATATAGAGCTAGCTCACTTTACAAAAAATGCGAAAAAAAAAAAAAAAAATAGGTGACGAGAGCTACCTACCTGGTGACAAGAAAAGGCACGTGACCAAGCCCTTTTTTTTTTTTACTTCCTTAACAACAGAGGACGTTCAGACAAGAACAATAACTTCAAAGGGACATAACCAGAAGCACTCATTACTTCCTCTTGAGCGTCCTAAGTGAAAGAGAGAGGCAAATATTTATAATAAGTCATCGGCCTAGTACGAGTCTACATCCTGCTCACGTGACTAGTTTATATTTAGCACGATCCATTGGGGGACCTTAGATATGTAATGACGTTCAATAGGCTTTCAAATATTTGTGTTCAATATTTTATAGCAATAGGATTTATTCCTCAGGTTTCGATTTTTAGCTGAAGGTGTCTACGATCAATGAAGCTCTGAAACTCGCAAGTTGTCAGCTTCTCAGTTTTAACATTTTCCAAGACATTAATTTAACTTCTTATTCGACCACTGGTAGACAATGGTAAAAACTTGCCTTAAATGTGGCAAAATATGTAGGTCACAGCTAGGTCTGCGTAGCCACGGGAAATAGTTCATTCCTCATTATTCTTCGGACTCGAAGACAAGCCTTATTATTATTATATTCAACGCAACTCCAACCTAAATTAATTCAACTTACACTAGTGATTCACTTCCTTGTTCCGAACTTGGGGCCAGCACTGAATGACAAAAGTAAGACAATATTTTATCACCACCCCTCACCTTTAGTAACAATTACTATTTTTTTATTATTACTTTTGTTTTACAATAGCTATAATATATCTCATCTTCCATACTTAGCATGCTCAGTGCGCTATAGTCCAATCTCATTTTTAGACTAATAAGGGAGGGGGTGTATGTAGGAGAAGGTTTCCGCGCTGTCTTTAGGCGCTCATCAAACACAACTCTGCTCGAGTCAAAATTCGAATTTCAGCCGCCTTGTAGCCAAGCCGTAGCCATGCGGTTTTGGCTTCTCAGCCACGCATTCCATATGTTTGAATGTGGATTTATTGGATATTGACATTGTAATGTTTATGTCATTTTATATCTTTGAATGTGGATTTATTGGATCTTGACATTGTAATGTTTATGTCATTTTATATCTTTGAATGTGGATTCATTGGATCTTGACATTGGAATGTTTATGTGATTCCATATGTTTGAATGTGGATTCATTAGATTTGACATTGTAATGTTTATGTCATTCCATATGTTTGAATGTAGATTCATTGGATCTTGACATTGTAATGTTTATATCATTCCATATCTTTGAATGTGGATTCATTAGATTTGACATTGGAATGTTTATGTCATTCCAAATCTTTGAATGTGGATTCATTGGATCTTGACATTGGAATGTTTATGTCATTCCAAATCTTTGAATGTGGATTCATTGGATCTTGACATTGGAATGTTTATGTCATTCCAAATCTTTGAATGTGGATTCATTGGATCTTGACATTGGAATGTTTATGTCATTCCAAATCTTTGAATGTGGATTCATTGGATCTTGACATTGGAATGTTTATGTCATTCCAAATCTTTGAATGTGGATTCATTGGATCTTGACATTGGAATGTTTATGTCATTTCGAAGCCAAAGATCACACAAACTTACTGGAAAGATGTGAAGGATTTTTAATTTCGGGATCCTTAGGGCGCCTCTGAGTCCACCCAACTCTGATGGGTACAAGGCATTGGGGAAAAGTAAAGGCGGTTGGTCGTTGTGCTGGCCACATGACACCCTCATAAACCGTGGGCCACAGAAACAGACGACTTTACATCATTTGCCCCATAGATCGCAAGGTCTAAAAAGTGAAATTTCATTCTATAGAAAAACCAGTGTCTGAAAGCTATGGGAATAAATGAAAGAATGGACGGGCCTGTCATTGAAAGATTCTTCATGGCAAAATAAAAGAGAAAGACAGTCGACAGATCATGTGTGGAGCCCCAACAGTTCAACAGACTATGGGATAGTTGAATGTGAATGTCAATAACAGGAACCTCACGTGTATGTATTTAGGGTATGTTTTCGTCACCACATAAAATCCAGCACATGCCTGATAACAGGTTTCTGAAACCTTGCCGTGCCCTGCCTGAAAGTTTTGATCTACATTTTCATTCGATTGATACATATATATATATAAGTGCAGTTTTAATACATACGTAATAATTAGCAATCTGCAATATAGGTTTTAGAATGCCCCTCGAAATCTGCGGGTGGGGGGGGGGGGTTAACTTATATGTTCTGTTGAGCCTTTTCTATTCAAGAAAAATACTCCGTCTATATGAAAAATACTTAAACAAGAACAATATAAAAAATCATTTTTCTTTAAAGACAATACCTCCTTTATACAGCTTCTAAAACAATGAGTAATGTTAGATTGTTTCAAAAAGGATTTGTTTTTTAATCCCGCCTTCCCAAACGTAAGAAAAAAAGTCCTGGTTCATCGAATGACTAGACACCTACTAGACTTCATAATAGTCCAATGACAGTCCTTTAGATCAAGATTTAAAAGACAATCCGCAACATTTTATTGAACATTAATTTATTACATTTTTGGAACGAAGACGGAAATACGTATCGTTCGTTCAATAGACATTTCGTTCAATAGACATTTCGTTCAATAGACATTTCGTTCAATAGACATTTCGTTCAATAGACATTTCGTTCAATAGACATTTCGTTCAATAGACATTTCGTTCAATAGACATTTCGTTCAATAGACATTTCGTTCAATAGACATTTCGTTCAATAGACATTTCGTTCCATAGACATTTCGTTCAATAGACATTTCGTTCAATAGACATTTCGTTCAATAGACATTTCGTTCCATAGACATTTCGTTCAATAGACATTTCGTTCAATAGACATTCTCGTTCTCTTAGCCAAATTTTAATTTCTTTCTTTCTTTTTTTTTTTTTTACTTTAAAAATTTATAACAGTCAAACTAGAGTTTTACCAGTGTAGCCAACGAGCTAGTAACTCTTTTCTAAACGATATACATCAGCTGTCAAATTTCTAGAGCCGTTTTTGAGAATCACGTCCACTAATGCAGTTTCCACCAAGGTTTTTTTTTGTTTCCACGAAGTTACGAATTGAATAGCGTGATATTTAAAAAATTTTCAAGTAGCAGGAACACAAAACTCTGAACCAGTAAAAGATATAAAGTAAAAGATACAGTAAAGGTCTGTGTGACCCAGGAAAGTATACGCATGCAAATAGATAAAATCCTACATCTAAGTACTTTGCAGATTGTGCTACCAACAGCTAAATTACATTAGGATTTCACTCATAGATCCTGGGATCCAATAGTTGTACCACTCAGACGCTCTCATGAATGTTTGAAGTTGCCCTGTGTCTACGCTCTTACCCGTCTTGAGATGTGTACGAGGTCCACTTCGACTTTGGCGTGGTGCCTATCAATAATCGAAAGTCGTTTATTATAGTTGAGACGTGTGAGTCGAAGACCCAAACAGGCAAACACTTTTAGCAACAGGAAATAAATACCAAACAATAGCCACTGCTTGACTAGACGACTGCTAGAAAGGATTCAGCGCTAGTAACTTACAGTGTTTGAGAGACTATATTGTAGTATTAAGTATTGACTTTTTATTTAATTCTCGTTTTTATATGGGTACTAGATTATTATTGAAATCGTTTATTGGTAGAATCATTAGAATGTAACCCAGTAAAATGAGAAGAACCCATCTTCGTTATTTATTTACTTATTCTTTGGTATTTATTTAGTTATGTTTATTCTTTGGTATTTATTTAGTTATGTTTATTCTTTGGTATTTATTTACTTATGTTTAATCTTTGGTATTTATTTACTTATGTTTAATCTTTGGTATTTATTTACTTATGTTTACTCTTTGGTATTTATTTAATGGTATTCCCATCACCTGAAGGAACGTATTTGCGAGCCCTGAAGACCTTGTAATATGGGCATAGTTTTTTAGCTTGCGTTTTTTTACGATAATCCAATCGCTGCAGTAACCCTTTCTCTAATCTCTTGGTTTGTGATGCGGTCTTTAAATGTAATAGCTAGGATCCTTCTGTAGCATCACAACTCCATTGCTAGGATCCTCCTCTCCAGCTCTGCAGTCAGCGTCCAAGACTCGCAAGCATATAAAAATGTGGCCCTGACCAGGGATCGCATCAGTCTGATTTTGTTGCCTATGGATATGCCTTTGTCTTTCCATATTATTTTAAGTTTTGAAAGGGCTGCTGTGGACTGTGCAATTCGGCCAGAGGTTTCGTTCCCTCATCTGAGACAATAGCTCCGTGGTATTTGAAGCTACTAACACCAATCAGCTTTTCACCTCCAATAATGATGCCCCTTTTAAAACCCTGTTGGCTATAATTTTTTTTTCTGCATTTATTTGCATACCATATCCTCCAATGCTTACAGTACCTTCATAGCCCTCGAGAGCATCTTCCATTATCCATGAAAAAATGAAAGATAATGGTATTTATTGCTGATATTTAATCTTCGGTATTTACTTAATGGCGTGTTATAGTGTATCTACTAATAGTGTACTGAATAGTATATGTGCGTGTGTTAAAAAGACAAAACAAAGGACACTAACTGTGTGTGTGTAAGTGAAGCGTTATACGCAATATTTTACGTACTTAAGCGAGCGTTCTTATCGTATCGACGAACTAGGCTTCTGGGAATACAACAAGACTTTATTGGCGGGAGTTATGACTGCACACGTCGGCGGTGATCTCAGCAAACAGATGTACATTTGATTCGTAAGAACTCCTATCCCCCCATCCCCCCTCTACCCCCCGTTCTCTTTTCTTCTATCTCTCTCACGCCAAAAATAAAACACGCTTAGATGTCGGGCTGATCTTCCAGCGCAAGGCGACTATGGTCCGGGCAGAATGGGTTGACAGATTTATTTCCGGTTAGTTTATTTAGGTCACTTTATCGTAGGTTGAACACAGTAGCCAGTGGTACACATTGTCACGATACTCCATAAACACTTGATATAAATATTCACAAGGTCTTCAATCGGGCTATGGGAGTCTTATTATTCGATCCCACATATTTAATGGGATTACTTTGTATTACTTTCATTGTATTATTATGGGAAACATAAGATAATTGTTTCATTTAATTTTTTGAAAAGTTGAAGTTTTTATTTAAATTGAAATTATTAAATAATGTAGAGGTTTTAGCCTCGTAAATGATGTCCTTATAAAAAAGTGGTAAAGTGATAACATCTCTTGGTCTTTCTCAAAAACATTCCAAATGTTCTTTTTTTTTTCTCATTAACATCCAAACATCTCTTTTCTTAACAACATGTAATCATCTCTTTTTTTTTTCAAAAACATCCAAACATCTTTTCTCGATAAGAACATTTCTTTTTTTTTTCAAAAACATCCAAACATCTTTTTCTCGATAACAACATTTCTTTTTTTTTCTCAATAACATTCAATTTCCCCCTGTATACAGAAACACCGTATCCCTCTCTACCCACCCATCCCCTGCTACCTGTGATGACGCTATGGTCAGCTGTTGTCAAAACTTAAGTCTTACTTTGGTTTAGCGTCTTAATATTTATTCGAATGTTGGGGGGCATTAAAAATAACCCCTCTGCTTCCCTCTGGTTGTGAATCTGGTCTGTACAAAATCACACGAGTCCCCTCCCCCCCCCCTTTGTTATCTCCTGTGTCCTGAAGTTTATTAGTGATTGATCCATCGTATACATGAAACTGTGGTAAATACTACATTTTAAACACATTTTTTTTTTGTTGTGACAAGCAACATGAGGCTATTTGAGAAACATGTCATAGCATGAGGGAAATCAGTTACCAGAGTATTAATTGTCATAGAGAGATTTATTTCCAATGATTAAATATGCACTGTTATATTCTCGTTACTGCGTGTATTTGTAATGTATTCGTAGTAAGATCTATCCTGTTCTAAACCTTTTTGCATAAATCAATATTCGCCTTTATTTTTTAAAATTTCGTTTCGCTTATTTTGTTTATATTTTTCAGCGTATCGGTTGATTGTTTCATTAAGGCGATAAAAAAATGTTTTGTGGCTTATACAAAAGATAAATTTGATAGGAAAACAATGGAATTTTTCGTTGGCTGTCTTTTTTTATTTGTCTAGAAAAATAGCATTCAGCTCGAGGACAGAGAAATGTCCTCACGGTAAATGAGAATATAGAGAAGAGAATACATAAAGCCTATTTGTTGTCCTTTACATATATCAAGTAGGTTAACTCTTTCTCTCCTAACGGACGATACCAGCCTTGATTCAACCAGAATGTGGTAAATAATTACGGAAAGAAAGAGTTAATGTATAAGCTATTTACGATTCGTCAGCTAATCTTTACAGGTCCATTTTTATTTCTGACTTCATTTATTCAAAGAAACTGATTTATAGAATATATAAATATATAAAGTATAAAAATGAGAATGCAAAGCTCTTCGTCTTAAGTACATTGGAGTTATGTTGCACGTGCGGTCACGTGTGAGACCTTGTTAGCGGAAATGAAAGAAAAACTCTCTGCTCTTGACATTTTTTTACATTGAGAGAGCAAATATGCTAATTAACTTATAAACATTTTGTTTGAAACTAACAAGGGAAATTAATCATTCAACATCTTAGAAAGCTGAGGAAATTTAACATCGACATAACAATTAAACTTTTTTATACAACAACCATCAGCACTCTAATTAACTTTGCTATCATCAATGGTTCATTTCGGCCCTGCTATTTAGTGGCGGGTGAATACAGAGTAGATTACTTGTTCTCTTCCCATGACTTCTTGGTCACAATGGTTACATCCGGCTCTGCTATTTAGTGACGGGTGAATACTACTTGTTCTCTCCCCCCCTTCTCTCTTTTTTTTCGCCTCTAAAATTACGTGGGGTAACTCTTGTACGACTTGCAAAAATAAAAAAGTGATCTTTCCTTTACTTCTTGGTGTCCAAACTGTTGAGCCATGAAGAGAATTATATGTATAGATAGATTTTCCTTCTCTTTACTTTTACTAGTAAGTAAATATTTCTTTTGTCGCAGTTCTTTTTATTTCGGCTTCAAGTCACTTCTTGTTTGGTCAACACCATCGGACGGATACGATTTGATTATTGCTAACTCCGTGTTTAGTGTTTATCTTTCTGCTTGTAGCAGACGACAGTCTCGTTTTGGTTTGAAGAATAGTCTCATTTATGTGTTTTTAGCGCCCCCGAAAGGGGAAAAGACGCTATTAGTTTTGTGTGGAATGTCTGTCCGTCTGTCCGTCGTCCCGTTTAGTTCTCGAAAACTAGAAAAGATTGGGAAAATCCGATATCATAATTTTTAGATCATTCAAAGTTCTGATGCAACTGCAACTTTTTTTCTTTTCTGAAAGCGAAAAATCTAATTTTTTAAATCACTTACTCAAGCAGTTTTTTTTTTCATAAAAAATACACCACTTTTACAACTATTGACTATTAATAGTAACAAACACGTGAGGCTACTTAGTAGGGGAGATTACTATTTGCCCTATTTTAACACATTTATGCGAACGGTTGTAGATTTTTTGTCAAAAAAATATTTTTTTTACATTAATATTGCTAAGTTAAGTAAGTTCTGTTATACTAACTACTATATTTACACACACACAAATGTTTACTTTTTTTTTAAAGAGAAAAAAAAACAATTAAGTATGCATATAAGTTGGACATAATTTAAAACAACAATTAATGAGTAGTTTAACCTATTACAGCGTGACCTGCAGGGATGCCATACACAAATAAAATTACGGAAATGTTTTTTTCTTTACAAAACAATTAGAGCAACTATATATTCATTAAAAGACATTACTTAGGCCAGGTTCACAACTAATTTCACATTCACTTTCACCTATCCTTTGGTCTGTGAAACTCTGGGGCACCACACAAGATCTATCAACCTTCTTTCTCCATTCTTCTCTGTCATTTGTCTTTGATAGAATTTCATTTTGATGTTCTTTCTGAAAATATTGAAGCCTGCCTTTTTACCTGCCTGGGTAGACCACTTGCGGGGGCCGATTTTAAGTTTGTCTCTCCACACGAACTGCCTTTGTAACCTTGTTTTTTCTTCAGTTTTTACAGTCAATAAGGATAATCTTTTTAGGAGTAGATACGAACGCTATTGTTGTAATATGTCACTTTCTGTCACGTGTTTTCACGATAGTACAACAAACAACAGCGTAGCTTAAAAAAACAAATCCCACATATATTATCGGACACCATCAGCAAATGATAAAAACAAGAGAAAAAAACGGAAAAAAAAAAACCCTTTAAAACAAAGCTCATAAGAAGTGTGATTGTATCAATTAGTTTGGATTAGCCATGTTTTTAAAATTGTGATAGATCTAGACCAACAACAGTAAATTAGTGCAAACATTTATTTTTGTTTAGCGAAATTTCATGCTTTTAGCGTTCTCATTACTCTTTATGATCCTATCACTTGTCTGGACCAGTTGAGAACATGGAGGAGGGGGGGGGGGGGGAAAGAAAGGGTTTTGTGGGTAAATTATACAGTAATCGCTTTTTAAAAACCTTTATAAAAAGAAAAAAAAAAACAAGAGCTACCTGAATTTGAACTCATTGCTCTAGCCTCAAGCCGACATACCAACCATTCTGCTAGTGAAGTGCTTATGAAAACAGAAGATTGTATAATTATGTATTGTTTGTTGCAAACTTACTTTAAAACGGCCGACCTATAATGGTGACTAATTCAGCTTATTTCACCACTTCGTCAAGTACAATTTCTTTCCCTTGTTCAAGATACGAAACAAAATTAATTAATTACCAATGCTTAATTAACTAATCGGCTAATTTCTTTAACTGATTCTTGTGTTTTCATGTAAAAGAAACAATTGTGCAAAATTTAAGCTTGATCCGAGATTGTGTGTTGGGAAAAATAAAGTGTTCAAACTTTTTACCAGACAGACAGACAGATTGAGTTAGTACAAACTTTGTAAAAACCATACAAATGAAATTGATTACATAGAGAAGGAAATGGAACACACAAATACAGATATTTTAATTTTGATATTATCCCAGGAACAAAACTGTAGTGTTATCCTCATTTACTGATACACAAACAATTTTATAACAAGATTGAAAACAGGACTGTTAATAAACATTGAGTAACAAAGTCTCTAAACTGTAACTTTCAAACAAAAACAATAACATAAAAATTACAAAACATAAATTCAAGTCATTCTCGGCCAGAAAAAAAAACACAACTTTCTCTTAATTACAGTCTCACTTGATTAGCGGCCAAGAAAAATCAAAACTGGCTTGCGATGTTCCATTTTTTTTCTTTGTGGCTTTAAGACAGAATGCAAACGAGACAAAGTCGTTGAAGTCTGTTACGTGTCCTGCCAATCAGAGAGAACCTTGTTTTTTCTTGGCGTGTCTAAGTCACTCTCTTTTTGAGCATGCTAGTTTTCTCTTCAGACAGGGAGGCAGAGAAAAAAACAGTGTTTTTTGTTTTTTTTTGGACTACAAACACTGAAAAATGTCTCTGAATTTTTACAGGCGGCAATGATTGGAGTATTAATTGCTGCGTAAGCATTGCTTAGATTACTGGCCTTATACTTTGACCAACATAGAGTCTTTTCTACAAACAGAGCTAATGCATCCGTGACTTGGAATATTCATTCAGCTCCCCAACCCCCATTCCGTTCTCTCCCCCCCCCCCCAATCCAGTTTCGTATAGCCTGTTTTAGTTACTGTCCCATCACGAAAATTAAAAAAGAAAGTACTCAAAAAAAAATAAAAAATGTAGCTGTGAAGAAGAATCGATTTCAGTAAAGTAAAGGGAGAGAACCCTGTCTCTAAGTTGTTAGTAATCCGACGCTACTCGGTGGCTCCCTCTTGTTTGAGTTGTCTTCAGTTAGTTTTAATTTTCTTCGGTTATCGAGACCGGGGCTAGAGAAGCTTAAAGGAAAAAGTGAAAGAGAGAGAGAGAGAGAGAGGAGTCCAGGAACTTGGGAACAGAAGTAAGAGAAGATGACCTGGTCCAGTAGTTTAAGTTGGATCTCTCAGGTCTGGGATGTTCAACAGCGTAATAGGAGCAAAAAAACACTGCGTTAATTTTCCTTCAAAGACACTTATCGCGAAACTAGATCTAGAAAATGTCGCAATCTCCAAGGGAAGAACTAAATGAAAGACAAACAACGCTTCTCCATCTGTTTCCTTGTGGTTCTCACTTAACTGCCTTCATGTCAGTCCTTTGTTTGTGCATCGTGACTACGAGTCTCCCTTCTCAAATTTGAGAGCAGACGCCGGGGGGGGGGGGGACACAGGATCTCAAAAAAGGAAAGAACATGACCGTGATATCGGCGTTTCACTTTCTTCTGCGTTCTCATTGAGTATATCTTGTTGGACGCTTCAGATAACTCGATTCATATTTAAGATATGAACATCACAGTGGTTTTCAGACAAGGCAGTCATCCATAGTTTTCTTCTATAAGGGCGTTTTGAGGCCAGTGTGTTGTTCGGGCCTCTCAACAGAGTATGCAGCTTTGAGGAATTGGTCGACATTCTCTAATGACACTTCTCTTTCTATTGTGCAATAACTTAAAACAGTCAATTTTAAGATTTTGTAAGATAAATGATTGAGGTACTTATAATAAATCTAGATATTCATATATATATGGCTCCTTTTGTCTCGAAAGGCAATGGATGCGCCCAAATGAGTCACTGGTTTTGGCTTAATCTTGAGACGGGCAGAATCTGGTGTGGCTAATCAAGCCAATTCTAGAACGGCAGACTTTGCCACAATTCGTACATGTGTATGCCTCTGATTCAGAGCTACCGGACAGGGCAGCTTTCTTTTTTTTTCCCTCTTGATTAAGGCCGCTTCAATTCTTTGTTCTCAGCAAGGGTGGTCCCAGCACGCAAAGTCTGTCTCCATGCACTCCGGTCTTTGGCTGTTTTCCCACATACTTTCGCTGATGCCTGTGGCTCTCATGTCTCGCTTGCAGACATCTTTATATGTTAGTCTTGGGCGGCCCTTGGGTCTGACTCCTTCCATAAGCTCAGCAGATTTTCATATGATGTGTAGAATTTCAACGTTGGTTCTATTTACATGTCTAGCTGAACGCAAATCGGTTTTTGGATTGAATGAAAACAGGTCTCTGAAATTTAAAATAACAACTAACGTATTCAAAGACTCAGTTCAAAGAAACTATTATTACTATTAATAATTCAGTCTAAAATTGATTTCGCAAGATGAATAGTTCAAGACACGTTAAAAAGAGATTGAACAAAGTTTTATCCTGTGTACAAAATGATAAAATTTTCTGTAGTTAATCTAAAAAAAAATCGAGTTTTAGTGATTTCATCTTTTCACTGAGGCAGAATCTGACTATTTTTTTTATTTAGCATTTTAACAAGTTTCCTAATCAGTTGTTTCGAGGATATTCCGAGGTGCATTTTACGTTTACAAATTGAGCGTTCTCTTTGCTAAAAATATGACACAGAGTTTGGGACATTTTTTTTTTTTGAAGGACCGTTTATAGTTTTTGCTTTTTTGTCTTCTTTCTAAATTAGTGGACGGGAGGGTCTCTCCAAAACAGGGCTCCACAGCCACATGAGGAAGTGTGCTCTGAGATGAACCATAGTCCTCCTACGACTGAAGGAGGCCAACTTCTTTCTAAATTAGTGGACGGGAGGGTCTCTCCAAAACAGGGCTCCACAGCCACATGAGGAAGTGTGCTCTGAGATGAACCATAGTCCTCCTACGACTGAAGGAGGCCAACTTCTTTCTAAATTAGTGGACGGGAGGGTCTCTCCAAAACAGGGCTCCACAGCCACATGAGGAAGTGTGCTCTGAGATGAACCATAGTCCTCCTACGACTGAAGGAGGCCAACTTCTTTCTAAATTAGTGGACGGGAGGGTCTCTCCAAAACAGGGCTCCACAGCCACATGAGGAAGTGTGCTCTGAGATGAACCATAGTCCTCCTACGACTGAAGGAGGCCAACTTCTTTCTAAATTAGTGGACGGGAGGGTCTCTCCAAAACAGGGCTCCACAGCCACATGAGGAAGTGTGCTCTGAGATGAACCATAGTCCTCCTACGACTGAAGGAGGCCAACTTCTTTCTAAATTAGTGGACGGGAGGGTCTCTCCAAAACAGGGCTCCACAGCCACATGAGGAAGTGTGCTCTGAGATGAACCATAGTCCTCCTACGACTGAAGGAGGCCAACTTCTTTCTAAATTAGTGGACGGGAGGGTCTCTCCAAAACAGGGCTCCACAGCCACATGAGGAAGTGTGCTCTGAGATGAACCATAGTCCTCCTACGACTGAAGGAGGCCAACTTCTTTCTAAATTAGTGGACGGGAGGGTCTCTCCAAAACAGGGCTCCACAGCCACATGAGGAAGTGTGCTCTGAGATGAAACATAGTCCTCCTACGACTGAAGGAGGCCAACTTCTTTCTAAATTAGTAGACGGGAGGGTCTCTCCAAAACAGGGCTCCACAGCCACATGAGGAAGTGTGCTCTGAGATGAACCATAGTCCTCCTACGACTGAAGGAGGCCAACTTCTTTCTAAATTAGTGGACGGGAGGGTCTCTCCAAAACAGGGCTCCACAGCCACATGAGGAAGTGTGCTCTGAGATGAACCATAGTCCTCCTACGACTGAAGGAGGCCAACTTCTTTCTAAATTAGTGGACGGGAGGGTCTCTCCAAAACAGGGCTCCACAGCCACATGAGGAAGTGTGCTCTGAGATGAACCATAGTCCTCCTACGACTGAAGGAGGCCAACTTCTTTCTAAATTAGTGGACGGGAGGGTCTCTCCAAAACAGGGCTCCACAGCCACATGAGGAAGTGTGCTCTGAGATGAACCATAGTCCTCCTACGACTGAAGGAGGCCAACTTCTTTCTAAATTAGTGGACGGGAGGGTCTCTCCAAAACAGGGCTCCACAGCCACATGAGGAAGTGTGCTCTGAGATGAACCATAGTCCTCCTACGACTGAAGGAGGCCAACTTCTTTCTAAATTAGTGGACGGGAGGGTCTCTCCAAAACAGGGCTCCACAGCCACATGAGGAAGTGTGCTCTGAGATGAACCATAGTCCTCCTACGACTGAAGGAGGCCAACTTCTTTCTAAATTAGTGGACGGGAGGGTCTCTCCAAAACAGGGCTCCACAGCCACATGAGGAAGTGTGCTCTGAGATGAACCATAGTCCTCCTACGACTGAAGGAGGCCAACTTCTTTCTAAATTAGTGGACGGGAGGGTCTCTCCAAAACAGGGCTCCACAGCCACATGAGGAAGTGTGCTCTGAGATGAACCATAGTCCTCCTACGACTGAAGGAGGCCAACTTCTTTCTAAATTAGTGGACGGGAGGGTCTCTCCAAAACAGGGCTCCACAGCCACATGAGGAAGTGTGCTCTGAGATGAACCATAGTCCTCCTACGACTGAAGGAGGCCAACTTCTTTCTAAATTAGTGGACGGGAGGGTCTCTCCAAAACAGGGCTCCACAGCCACATGAGGAAGTGTGCTCTGAGATGAACCATAGTCCTCCTACGACTGAAGGAGGCCAACTTCTTTCTAAATTAGTGGACGGGAGGGTCTCTCCAAAACAGGGCTCCACAGCCACATGAGGAAGTGTGCTCTGAGATGAACCATAGTCCTCCTACGACTGAAGGAGGCCAACTTCTTTCTAAATTAGTGGACGGGAGGGTCTCTCCAAAACAGGGCTCCACAGCCACATGAGGAAGTGTGCTCTGAGATGAACCATAGTCCTCCTACGACTGAAGGAGGCCAACTTCTTTCTAAATTAGTGGACGGGAGGGTCTCTCCAAAACAGGGCTCCACAGCCACATGAGGAAGTGTGCTCTGAGATGAACCATAGTCCTCCTACGACTGAAGGAGGCCAACTTCTTTCTAAATTAGTGGACGGGAGGGTCTCTCCAAAACAGGGCTCCACAGCCACATGAGGAAGTGTGCTCTGAGATGAACCATAGTCCTCCTACGACTGAAGGAGGCCAACTTCTTTCTAAATTAGTGGACGGGAGGGTCTCTCCAAAACAGGGCTCCACAGCCACATGAGGAAGTGTGCTCTGAGATGAACCATAGTCCTCCTACGACTGAAGGAGGCCAACTTCTTTCTAAATTAGTGGACGGGAGGGTCTCTCCAAAACAGGGCTCCACAGCCACATGAGGAAGTGTGCTCTGAGATGAACCATAGTCCTCCTACGACTGAAGGAGGCCAACTTCTTTCTAAATTAGTGGACGGGAGGGTCTCTCCAAAACAGGGCTCCACAGCCACATGAGGAAGTGTGCTCTGAGATGAACCATAGTCCTCCTACGACTGAAGGAGGCCAACTGGACGGGAGGGTCTCTCCAAAACAGGGCTCCACAGCCACATGAGGAAGTGTGCTCTGAGATGAACCATAGTCCTCCTACGACTGAAGGAGGCCAACTTCTTTCTAAGCTACCAAACACACAATTATTATGCCAAAAAACAACATGGATATAAAGTCTGAAATTACTTGTTTTCCAGAATTTTTTCAGTTTGTTTCTCAGAACTCGTTGACCATTGTCAAGTACTTTCTCTCTTGTAGACATTTTCTTTCTATTCTATCGTTGTCAGAACTTGCATATGATAGGCACGATATCTTATGTTAGGGACACATATGGTTTATTAAAATAATAGTCCACCTCCAACTTGAAACACCCTCCCCCTCACCTCTTCAGTCATCATGAGACATAAACACTACACTGACTACCACTCGGTCCTGCCAATCATTAGAGACCCAAGGCGTACTGTTTGGGTTGTTGGGCTATACGTCCTCAATATGTCTGTATGTGTGTGTGTGCGCGCGCGTGTGTGTTTTCTGACCATGTCTGGCATTGATATTTTTCATGCACCGAATCCCGGGAGGACTTCACGTCAACATTCCTCAAGAACTCCAAAATGTCTGAAACTTGATGCTCTCGTAACTTAGAGAAAAATAATTCAGAGAGGAATCGTGTACACGTCATCGGTGACGTGGATGTTGACTTTTGAAACAGTGACGTCATAAAATGTATATCGAATCTTAACTTTAAGAAACTAAATGTGAATATTGCAAATCCGACAACTTCTCTAACATAAAATATATTATCACTTACCTATATCACAGTTCCAATTTCAAGTTAAAATGGACTTCCTTATATCCGTATTGAAAACTAAATATTGAAAACTAAATATTGAAAACTAAATATTGAAAATTCAATTACTGTTTATACATTTCAATATAATCCAATTTGAACTAAGATATTTGTAGAAGATAATAGTGATCTTATTATCTAAAATAAAGCTGAAAGAAATATTATAACAATTTGAAATCATGTTTTCAATATTACAAGACGAAGAGTAAATAATATGATAAGATAAGGTTGATTAAATAGTCCAAATGGAAATTTAGTTTGTACAATTATTGTTCAGCTCGCAATATAGATGTAAACACAAATAACAGACAGACAGAGACAGACAGACAGACAGACTAAAAGACAGAGAGAGAGAGAGCAGCGCTTGATGAGTTAAGTTCCTATGTACTTCTCAGCATCACGAACACCCTGACTGAAAGTGAAATAAAGACGTTTTTAAATCTCTCCATTCTAGCCTTAATGGAGAGGAGACGACTGCTTCTTCCAGATTTCATGTTAGTGTGGTGTAATGGTGCCAATTTTCTCTAAGGATTTTTTTTTTATAAATAGGCATCTCCCATTAAAAGGTTCTTAAAAAAATAATAGATGTTTGAGTTAAATAAGATACTTTTTAAAAATATGGTATATTTAATCACATTAATAGCACAAATAACAAAAATAAATGCACAGTATTTCAAGAATATATCAGCACATACATTTATTTCATATACAGTCCTTGACCCTCAGTGGGCGCATTCCCTTATTTTCGTAGCATTTTAATTCTCTACTTTCTCTCTTAAAGACTTGGTCCCTGGTGCTGCTATCCATTTATGTCTAATATATGTATGTCCTTGACCCTGTACATATTTTGACTTATTGATATGAACTAATAAATATGTTCTTCTGACTATAACCTTGGCGCGTAGTATAAGCTCATCAAAGCGTACGAACATTGCAATGCACTACAGTGCACCTGAACTGATTGGCATACATGAGATTGAAACCACACCCCTCTCTCTTAAGTTGCAATCAAAACAAGAATTATTATCACTATCTGGTTACTTTGACCGAAAACGCTGCACGCGCCACTAATCGCAGTCTTGAGTTGGTTCAGTCAGATGAGGTCAAACGAATCGATTGTTTGGCCATTTTCTCGGCGTTTTTTTTTCCAGCCACTGGCATTTCATATTCAGAGTGAACTTATTTTAGGTAACATAGTTTCAAATGTGATCATGTCTTAAGTTTTATCTCAAGGCTTCAGGGCCGGCTTTAGGTAATTGGAGGCCCTAGACGAAGTGAATAGGGTGGCCCCCAAATGAAATAGAAAAGCAAAACGTAAGGTTTAAACAATGCGCAGTGAATTAAAAACCTTCCTGTATCAATGTCTAAATCAACAAACACGTTCAATTCATAGGGCTCTGATAGCACGAATGTGTTTCGTGGACGATTCATGATCACCAGACTAGAAATAACGTTTCGACATTTCATTACAAGGAAGACACGCTGATCTTCTAACATCTGTAGTCTAACAAGTAGATGTAAACAGTTGTGAATAAACCTTGACTTATAGTAAGGACTTAGAGCTAGGCTTGTAGACCAATAAAGCCATATAGTTCTGTTATGTTTAAACATTTTTTTCCCTCTAAAACAAAATTCTTTGAGTCCTGTGCGAGGTCCCCACCATTCGGATACCCATTGCAGCTGGCTAGTTTGCCTGTCCTTAAGGCCGGCCCTGCTGGCTTCGTATCATTAGCATTTTCTGGCTTTCTATTATTAACCTCACCTACTGGCTAGGTCTTATCTTATCTTAAATATTACAGATGTTATTTTTAAAAAAAGACAATTACGCCCTACGCATTTCATGTGTCAATCTAGTAATGCAAGCTAATCAATGACATAAACTCTGCTGTCGATGGTTTTCCTGGCTGATTCAGGCAACCCGTTCCATTTTCTAATGGCACTAGGAAAGAAGGAGCACTTGTACAAATTTGTTCTAGCGTATGGAATAAGAAATGTGCCTGTCCTGGTATTTAGAATTCACAGAATAGTACGTTCTAGGCCAAATATCCCGAAATAAGGCCCATGATGTTTAAACCTTATTTCTTGTAACGTAAAGCGATCTTGATGTGATGTTCTTTTCACAAAGCGTGTTGGTGAATGAAAATTCGAAGAGTAGTGCAGTAGTGTTCATCTGTGTGCTTTGATATGTCGAATTGAATTTCTTAGATATCATTTGAATGTATGTCAATATCACGTTAATTCAAGTTGATGCTAACAACGCTGTAAGATGTTACCGCCCTACTGTTGAAATATTTGGAAGGGTTCAATGGCTAGTTCAAGCAGAATTCGTTGCGCTGTTCTTTGATCGGATCAATGCCTACCCAATCTGCTAATCAGGTACTCCGTCCTGTGCCGGACCTGGTCATCTCGGTAGTCTGCTGTCGTGTACCAACCATGTATAGCATCATTCTTCTAACTTCTCTTCTCTCTCTCTCTCTCTCTCTTTCTCTCTCTCTCTCTCTCTCTTCTCTCTCTCTCTCTCTCTCTCTCTCTCTTCTCTCTCTCTCTCTCTCTCTCTCTCTCTTTCCCTGTACACAAGTTTCTTATTCAACCCCATCTTGTCTACCCTTCGACAACAAAACGAATGACTCCAGAGACTGAATTTAGAAAGATTTACCTTTCAGCACTAGAGAAAGTCTAAGTCCTCGAAGTTGATCCTTTTTTTTTTATTTAGGGAAAAAAAAAAGAGGGTTGAAAGTAAGTTTGGACTAATCTGGATCGCTGTCTTTAATAATCATCAATTATTTGTTATCGATTTAATTTGATTGGTTTATACGGGAAAAACTAAAACACTGACGATTTTTAAAGACAACCTGCACCCATTAAGCCACTATTACATAAGATCTGAACGAAGTGGTCGTCTCCTTTCTATTAGGACTAAAACAGATTTAAAAACTTCTTTATCCCACTTTTGGTCAGAGTGTTACAAGATCAGCTGTCGTCATCGAGAAGTACAAAGAAGTCTAATTCATAAAGCGCTGGTTGTGAGTGTGTATGTGTTTCGTGTGTGAATGTTGTTCGTATTTGCATCTATATTGTTATTGTACAGTAGTTACGCTGAGTTTGTCAATTGTAGTCAAACTGAATTTCCATTCGATTGGATCAATAAAAGATATCTTATCTTAAATATGTTAAATATGATTTTTATGTGTTACTAATGTTACTTTCCGATCTCTTCATTTTTGGCTCTACCTCTAACACTACCAATTTTTTCTCTCTTGCCTTTCTTTCTCACTTTCTTTTTCTCTTTTTCTTTCTTTCTCTCTTACTCTTTCTCTTTTTCTTTCTTTCTCTCTCTCTCTCTTTTTCTTTTTCTCTTTCTTTCTCTCTTTCTTTCTCTCTTTCTCTTTCTCTTTTTCTTTCTTTCTCTTTCTCTTTCTTTTTCTCTTTTTCTTTCAAATCTCCATTTAAATTTGGTAGTTTTTAAATAAGACACAGATATGACATCTGAATTAAGGCTTCAGGAGTTTGAGTTTGTGTGTGTCTGCGTTTGTGTGTGTCTGCGTTTGTGTGTTTGTAGAAGGAGACGAGGGGAATAATGTCCACACTGTCTGGACCCTAATGAGTTCCCTTAATTATGTTTCAAAATTATTATAATTTAATTAGTTCATAATTCTAATAAGATCTGTCTTGGGAAGTAAGAACGAAATTCCACAACTTTCAGAGTTTTAAACAATTTTCGCTTCTTTGATACAAAAAAAGGTAATTACAGAGCTGTGTCATTGATGTATAGGTCAGTGTAACCAATTACGTCACAGCGTTTAAGCTTATACCATGTGTTTGTTTACTGAGCCCAGGACCTCGTCCGAGCAAACCTGGTTGGATTTGGTAAATTTGTTTTCAATTAGTTATCTGACCGCGAGTCTTCAGTTGTAATTGAGTGGTCGGCAGCTACTGGATCCGGTTATTTACCAAGAAGATGTGTACGAATCTCTCGTTCAGATCAGCAACGGAAAAAAAACGGCAAGACTGGTAAGGTCTCGGGAGATCTGATTTGCATACATTACAGACACGATAAGAGTAGACCTGTTGGCTTAAACATAAAAGTGAAGTCCCTCTTTCAGACGTATAGGGCAGATGATGTAAAGGGCAACTGTGATTCACGGTTAACGAGGGTGTCATGTGGCCAGCGCAACGATCGACCGTTTTTACTTTTCCACAATTTATGTCAGGTAACCATTAGGGCCGGATGGACTCTAAGACCCCGAAATTAAAAATCATGTCTTCACCAGGATTCCAACCCGGTTCAGAAGCCAAGCGCTTTACCACTCAGCCATCGCATCTCCAGCTTCATGATATCGTTTCTTAAATTATCTTATAAGTTAAAGACGTTCCTTCAAAACAGAAGATAATGACGTCGTTCATATATCCACAGTTGGAGGTTACTCACAAAGGCCGCGGGATACACATTTGAGACCGAAAGAAAACCCGCTGCCAAGGACAGACTCAGGCGGCGAAAAGAAAATCCTAATCGACCATCGTACGGACAATGGTTATGCTTGCTCTGGATGTGGCAAAATATGTAGGTCACAGATGGGTCTGTGAAGCCACGGAAAACACTGCATTCCTCATTAACCTTCGGACTCGAAAAACCTTATTATTATGTTACTTGGACTACCTAGAGACGTCATTGGGTTTCCTAGCTGATTCAAGCAACCCGTTCCATGCTCTAATGGCACTAGGCTAGAAGCACATTTACAAATTTGTCCAAGCATATGGAATAAGAAATGTAGAGTTTAAGTCTCTAATTAACATGCAAGGCTTGATTAACAGGGCGTCATTTTTTTTTTAATTAACATCTGCTATTTACAATACAAAAATAAATAAATCACCTATCCGCAACATTTGTTTTAAAACAGATAACAGGTTTGAAAACGGATACCTTTACATCCTTCACCTTCACCTATCTCTTAGTCCGTTGAACCGTTGAGGCACCACAGATGATCTGTTGACCAACTTTCCCTCCTTTCTATAACCAACTTTCCCAAACTTTCCCAAACCTCTACATCTTCTGCTTTTGCTCTATCACGACAGGCCCGTCCATAATGCTGGTTCAATAAATGGTGCATACATATAGTTTGTCCATTGTGGTTCGATGATGACTATTTTTTTTTTTTGGGGGGGGGGGATGAGTAGTGACTTGCGCTGGAATTTTGATTTAACACGTCGACCTCACTCTCTCGCCCTAAAGCCCATCCTTTTCCAGAAGCAAGATTTGGTAAAGACGTCCGGGTATGACTTTGGGTGCAGTGGATGACCAGAGACTTTCTGTGTGTCTTGTCATGCTCTAGAGTGCTCCACAGCACTGTGCTGGTAGTTGCCTTTCTGTCCGATTTGTCTAGGTTTGTGACGTTTCGTACAGGCCGCCAAGTGCAGACTTTACATTCTAGGTTTGACAGAACCTCAGTGTACTAGTGAGTGTCACGGACACCTGGTTTAGCCGGCCAGTGAAAGCCGTTTGTAGCCGCTGCGCATGCTACGGCTTCTGGGAGCCACAGGTGAGAGTTGGGTACCGAGTGGGGACCAAGAGTGAACCAAGCTACCCTCCAAAAGAGGGTACGACTGCCTGTCCACTAGAGGTGCTACCCCTTCCTAGATACCCCATGCATAATACATATATAAAGGAAGCATTAGGGACCACATTATGTAATGAGATAAGAAATGATTAGTTCAATAAGGTGGAATAATGGATAGTCTTGACCAGTCTATGCACCACGGTCATTCATCAGCTCTTACACAAAATCATGTAGACATACATTCCAATGTGATTATAATAATAATGGCAATGTCTTCGATTCCGAAGATTTAGGATGCGTGCAGTGATTTGCGACCTGGATATTTTCCCACATATCGTGCAGACAAAGCCGCTGTTCGATGGTGGTCTATATAAGAGAGTTCTCCAACAGTCTCTTTTAAAGGCCATCTGCTGCCAGCTACTTTCCTCTATGCCAGTGAGGGCGAAAATGGCACCTCAGTTGATCTTTATAGCTCTTACGAGGTCACCTTCGTTACACCGTACTACTTTATGCTATTGCATCTAATAAAAAAAATGTCAACACTCTGGCTGGCGAGAAGAAAGCTATTTTGAAGAGAGGAAAGCTGAGCTGGTTTGGTCCTATTGTAAGACATGACTCACCAAGGGAGCACGCAGAAAGTGTCGTCCAATGAAAAGATGACTGGATAACGTAAAGGAATGGTTCTGGCCTCTCTCTTGATATCCTGCTTAGAGCAGCTGCTGACTGGAAAAAGTGGAGGGATTTGGTTACTCGACCCCCCCCTCACAGCACCCCTTACGGCGAACTGTCACAGCACCCTTACGACGAACTGTCACAGCAGCCCTACGACGAACTGTCACTGCAGCCCTAAGACGAACTGTCAAAGCAGTCTTACGACGAACTGTCAAAGCACCCCTACGACGAACTGTCACAGCACCCCTACGGCGAACTGTCACAGCACCCCTATGACGAACTGTCACAGCACCCCTTTGACGAACTGTCACAGCACCCATATGACGAACTGTCGCAGCACCCCCATGACGAAAGTTACGTGACAAATGAGAATGAGATGAGAATATGAACAAATTGTAAACACAACATTTGACATTTGCACTTTTTGTGTTTTGTTGACGTTTTGTCTTAAAATGAAGCGATGTGAACACTTTTTGTTTTTGTTGACATAGCCATTTGTCTGCAATTATCATCAACGGAATTCGGGCGCAAGGTTTTCAGGCCACGAGATGTGTGGTTCACGTCACCGCCCACATTAATGACTGGTTAAAGCCAACACATTAGTCTAAGCTTAAAAGAAAAATATCTTCTTCCCTTGCTAATTTGAATTTGAACTCAAGCACAATATAAAAAATCCTTCTAAAAAAAAACAACAAAGGGGAAAGAGCTCCACATTTACATCTATATCTTTTAATAATATAGAAGTTATTTCCCTTATTCAATAACGAAAATAATTAATTGAAAAATTGGTTTAATTTTTAAGTGATTCCGGTTCTGTTAGTAACAGTATGTTTGAAAAGTTTTAGCTTGATCCGAGAATGGGGTGGGAGAAATAGCGTGCTCAAGTACCTAAAGCCTAAGGTTAGCCGAATCTTTCTATGCTGGAGTTGGTAAAAAAAAAATATTATTTAATTACTAGTGATTGGTTAATTTTTAAAAATTGATTTACGTTTTGTGAATACAATGAATAACTGCGCAATGTTTCATCTTCATCCTATAATGGCTGTGGGAGAAATAACGTGTACAAACCATTTACCATACAGACAGACAGTGAGTTGATAGAAGCTTTGAAAAAATTTAAAGCTAAATTTGATAACAAAGGCTTCGGACACAAATTAGAAAATTCCTCTCTTTAAACCAACACTGCTCATCTGAATGCCGTTGAGGTGACCAAGGGGACTTTTGTCAATACTCTAAGTATTAGTATGGTTTAAATTCAATATAAAAGGGATTCTTTTTAACTTGGGAAAGCTCTAATTCTGGCCTATGCAGAACAAATTATTGTGGCTCCGTACAGGCCAACGTGACTGTTGTGGAACAGATTGTTTGAAAGGACAATATCGGTTATAATTTGGCGTCCTTGACATTATTTTGTCTTTTATTCAAATCATCTCCTATTTTCTTGACCTTTATTTATTTCGGTTACATTATATCTTTCCCAGCTGCCTCCATTGGACTTTCTTCATTTCTCTTTAATTGTATTTTATTGCTTGAAAAATTCTGAATATAAACTGGTTTCAACAATGAAACTTCTAACCGTGAGCAGATCTTTATCATTACCTTTACAATAAAAATCCCCATATAGATAGAGGCCTAACCTTATCTTTAAATCACTGGAAATAATGGATTACTAATAGCTTTTCCTTATCACAAATTAAAATTTCTTGAAGCTATATGTGGACCTGACATTTTTTCCCCTAAAAACAGAGCATTTCTGTAAAAGCTTTTTATTTTGGTTATAAAAATCTTAAAATGCATTCATTCACAGTCCCAGGCAGTGCTACGATATGTTCTGCACACTGTCTTCTAAATCTATAGCAAAACCCTTGTAGACATCTTTTAATTTAAAGTCTATAGATCTACAGAGAAATGGAGAGTTCCCGGCATAGATATGGAGTCTGCTGAGAGTCTGCTGAGAGTCTGGAGAGTCTGCATCTAGCGGAAGAATCAACACTTCCAGGGGCGCTGAGTGGTCCATTGAGTAGGCTTAGTTTAAGTTTCGAGAGATCTTGCTAGCGTTCACGACAGGGGCGGATACATGATTGGTTAATCATGGCTCGTGCTATAAAAGGGAGGGTATGATAGGATGTATATAAGTTTATTGATAAAGGCTTTGAGTAAGTATGGGTGTAAAAGAATAAAGTTTAATTATAACATATCGTAGCGAGACTTTCCATGATTAGGTCCTTCATCACCATCTCCTTCGCCTTTTCCTTAGTCTGTAGAACCGTTGGGGCACCACGCAAGATCTGTCAACCTTTTTTATCCATTCCTCTTTGTCTTTTGCCTTGGATACAATTTCATTCAATGACAGACCTTTCCATTCCTTCATATGGCTTCCTTTGCCTTCCTGTTTTTCTTTTCCTGGTACTGTTCCCTTAAGGAAGGTCTTTGCGAGCCGTGCGGACCGCGTGATGTGGCCATAGATTCATAGTCGAATTAAGGAAACAAATAAGCAGAAAATATGTTGGATAGCTAATAACAAAATAAATGTAGGACATGAAGAGAGAGAGAGAGTCCGAGAGAGAAAAAGAGAGTCAGGGAGAGAAAGAGAGAGAGAAAGAGAGACAAGAGAGAGAGTGAAAAGAGAGAGAGAAAGAGAGACAAGAGAGAGAGTGAAAAGAGAAAGAGAAAAGAGACATGAGAGAGAGGGAAAGAGAGACAAGAGAGAGGGAAATTCAGAGAAATAGAGACAAGAGAGAGAAAGAGAAAAAAGAGACACATAGTCAAAAAGATAGAAAGAGAGAGTGTAGGGAGAGAGAGAGAAAGTCAGAGCGAGAAAGAGAAATAGAGAGTTGGAGAGAAAGACAAGAGAGAGAGAGAGAGGAAAAAGACAGAGAGAGAGACAGAAAGAGAGTGTAGAGAGAGAGTGAGAGAGAGAGAGAGAGAGATAAAGGGAGTTTGAAAAAGACAAAACGGAAAGAGACCAAAGAGAGAAACAGAGAGAAGGTAAATGAGATATCAAGGGGAATAGATGATACATTGAGACAGAAAAAGAAGGAGAGAGAGAGAGAGAGAGAGAGAGAGAGAGAAAGACCATATTATAAAAGAAGACCACCCTATAAAACGAGACATTCATTTTTTTTTTTTTTTGACAAAAACCTACATGAAAGATCGACATGTCAATCACTAATGACAGCCTTCATTACTTCGCATATTTTAACTCTGTCCCTCTCACGTCTCTCCGACCCATTTATTTGTATGCTCACCCAGAGCTGTAATGTTACGTAGACATAAAAGACAAGGGCCCATTTCTAAAGTCTCAACATGTCACACATGTGTTCCTGTAAAGCCCAAAATCACACACAGCGATCTAGAAGTAGCTTTTATTACGTAAATAGCCATAATACGAGTAAAACTTCTCTTTTACTGGCCCATTTAACATGATCAACAAATAATCTCTTATTTTTGTAAGTTATCATTAAAATCACAAGCATATATCTAAAAAATAAGTCAGCTCATTCCTGATGTCTTTTATTAGTGGCCTCCAAAAGGGGAAACGGCGCTATTAGTTTTGTGTGAAATGTCTGTCCGTCCGTCCGCCCGTCCCGTTTAGATCTCGTACATTAGAAAAGGTAGTGAAAATCCGCATCATAATATTTTAGACCATTCAAAGTTCTGATGCAACGGCTACTTTATTCTTTCCTGAAAGCTAAAAATCTCATTTTTAAAATCACTTATGCAAGCAGTTTTTTCATAAAAATACACCACTTTTACAACTATCCACTATTAATATTGACAAACACGGGAGTCTCTATTGTAGATACCTCACAATATATCATTAATTTTATTTAGTATGCCTATAAGTTGGACATAATTTTAAACAACAATTAAGAAGTAGTTATTTTTATATATTATCGCTTGAAAAACAGAGCCACATTATATAAATAAGACACTTAACTAAAGGAAAAAAAAAAATTTTTTTACGGCAAAATGTTTTTTTCTTGAGGAATAGTATAAGAGATTGACCCTTTACAAAACTATTAGGTCAATTTAGATATTCTTTATAAGGCATTAGTTAGGCCACTTCAACATATATATTGACATTCACTTTCACCTATCCTTTGGTCTGCTGGATCGCTGGGGCACCACACAAGATCTGTCAACCTTCCGTCTCCATTTTTCTGAGATTGAATTTCATTCTGATGTTCTTTCTAAAAATTTTTAAAACCTGCCTTTTTATCTGCCTAGGTGGACCACTTCCGGGGCCGATTTTTAGTTTGTGTTTCCACACAAACTCTTTTTTGTAACCTTGTTTACTTTGTAACGAACGGTTTCTTCGTCAATATCGACAGCGTAGAAGCACTACGTCCCATTGGACTGCTACTCTGGGTCTGACACTTATCCCGCTCTTCTTCTCAGTATCCCTTTTTCTTCTTTTTCTATTTTATCATATTTACAAAGCTTATATCAAGTCACTCTGTCTGTCCGTCTGTCTGGTAAAAATAAGGTACACATTATTTCTTCCGCACTCATTCTTGGATAAAGTTGACACTTGGAACAATTATTCATTGACATGAATCAATATTGGTATGACCCTATTGGCGGCGCTAAAGGGTTAACTATAGGCTCAGCTGACACACACGTGAATCACTCAGGTCAGCGGGGCCATGGACAAGGGACAGTACAACGATTACACGATTACACGGAAATATGACCAATGTTATGGTAATGTGATCGAAAGCCTGCGTGTACGAGGACACAGTATGTAGGAAACCGGCAGTTCAAGACCGGAGAGCGTCGAGACCGGAGAGCGTCGAGACCGGGACTGTAAGTCGGCCATGAAGTCGGTCCTGGTTGAGTCCTCAGGTGTTGATGTACAAGTCTAGAAAGAGAGACAGTAGAGTTTTCTACGGTGATGTACACACTGACATTTTAGTTGTTGATGTGTTATACCAATTGTCTAGTATTTTCTGTTATCTACTTATTCACTCATTGTTAAAATAACAGATTATTTGGAGCCTTGTTGTCAAGTTCTTGATGTGTTGTGTTGTCTTAAGCAGTACTTACAGAAGGCCTGAGCAGGAGAGAGAATCGTAACAATATAAACAAAGTAACCAATTTGATGATTAATTACTGGTAATCAATTATTTTATTTGTTTAATAGCAACAAGGGAAACTAATAATTCAGTATTCACAGATATGACTAAATTTGTTGGGTTTATCCCCTTAAATAATTTTAAAATTCTTTCTCCATTACGCATAGTTCAATCAAGTTGATACTTTAAACAATTATTTATTGTACCCAACGAAACATGAAACAATAAACAAAATACTCTATTAGTCAATTCATTAATGGTAATTGATTATTTTGTTTGATATCGAATAATGGAAATAGCTTGTACATTATTGCTTCTGTTTAGATAAGATTTTTTTTTTTTTTTTTTTTTTTAAAGAGTTTTTATTTTTCTATTTTGCTAAGTTTGTTGATTAATAGCGTGGACCGGATCTTATATAAACAAATTAAAACAGAACTGCCAATTGACACTGATCAAAGAAATCTCCCAAACTGGCTAGCTTACACTTCTAACATATAGTTCGTCCATCGTGGTTTTATCATGACCACTTTTGTCATCCAGGAGGCTGAGGGCTTTGCAATGGGGTTTTATCTTATCTTATATAATATAGACGTTACTTCAAAAAAGAAGATGATTGCGTCCTATGCGTCATGCATTCAGTCATGCATACTAACCAATGACTTAAATTCTGCCAAGTCACTGGTTTTCCTGGCTAGCTCAGGCAACCCATTCCATGCTCTAATAGCACTAGGGAAGAAGGAGTATTTGTACAAATTTGTCCTAGCATATGGGATGAGGAATGTGCCTTTATCTTTGTGTCTCCTCATATGGCTGGTGAGACGAGCCCGGAAAGTTTGACTGCACACTGGGCAGGTAATTCCAACTGGGGTTAGTTAACATGTGAACACAGTGAAATACCAGTCACATATACACATACAGACATGATACACTCATACACATCACAAACACACATTTATATATATTAACACACATACGCAATAACACTTACTGCACACACCTCTAATCACTGACGCTAATCTTGCACAGATTTCACTCGTTCACATCAAATATCACACACATTCCCACTTGCAATTACACTTACAGACATCACAGTCTCACTCCAATTCACACACACACACACATCCGTTTTACTTGACACTCACTAACGACGCGCGTGCGCTTGACTGTCCAGTGGTGTAAGTCCAGCACCTCCTGACCAAGACCATCAATAACAAGCGCTACGTCCAACGAGAACTGAAGAGTTTCGACTGTCTGCAGGGGGGTAACGACGCTGACACCCACTTGCTGGCATCTCTTGTTTCTGATTCCCCCCCCCCTTTCTCTCTACTGTCTTCCACTCTCTACCCCCCTCATTCATTCAATACTCCCCCCCCCTCCCCTTTTCTCAAAGTATACACAGAGATCGATCGATACTCTTTCATTTTGTAATACGACTTTGTTTTTTGTTTTGTTTTTTTTTGTCTTCCTTTATTTTTTTTATGGTTGTTTCTGCATTATCTCCCTTGTTCCTCCAAGATTTTATATCTTTGTTATTGTCTTCCCTTGTTTCAACAATCGAAAAGTTTGTTATCGACATGATTGAACTGGAGAGACTATGGATGGTCCAATCATCGGACACATTTGCACAACAATGAAAAGTCTTGCTGTCCTGTGACAGGCTTACCAGACAGTAAAAAGCAATTAAAAAATTTCAATCTTTCTCTCTAAACCATTGGCCTGTCACAAACATCATAAACACTTCCTGGAATCAAAAGATCTCAAGGTCATATTAACCTGTGATGATGCCTAACTTAATCAGATCTGCCTGTTTATGGCTAACTCGATCCCTGTAGGATGTCTAACGCCAAACTATCATTTTACTTTAACTGAATACTATGTCCAACCTACATCTATATTTGTTAGCTCGTAGATTATGTCTGACCTCTATCCATGTTTGTTATCACATAATCTATGCCTGACCTATATCTATATTTCTATGCCTGACATATTTTTGTATTTCTATTATCTTAATCTACACCCGATCCCGAATGTCATTCTTTACAGGCAACTCGAGGCTGGCTCAAGAAAAACTGGTTACCTCAGCCTCTGTTACGTGGATGTAATCAAACGTGTACTCAAAGCAGTAAATATTGATATTGACCTAGACCGCACTACGCGGAGAGAGTTGGTGACCAAGAAGGCTACGGACAGCGAAGAAACATGGGCCTCAGTCCTGGAAGAGAATCGTGTTGAAAAAAATGGCCAGCTCCTCTACCACCAAAGTGAAAGCCACCTCAACCTACGATATATGTGGACGGGAGTCTCTCCAATAAAGGCCTCCACAGTCACATGAACAAGTGTTTTACGAGATAAACCCTAGCCGTTACGACTGAACTTACTTAAATTAGTTCCTCCCCGCCGTTAGGCGCATTAGGTAGCAAGCTGTCTCCACAAAGATCTGTCACTGGCAATGTCCAAAGCCTCTCCCACGTGGTATCCACTGCACTGAGGTCATCCATGAAGGTGTGGCGCCATGTTTTCGGAGACGTCCATGTTTGTGACTTTCTCATATTGGCCTTCATGTCATCGCAACTCTTGGTATGTGTAATTCATTTTGTCGGAGAACATGTCCCGCAAACCTCATGCAACAGCTCTGTCACAACCTCACTAAGTGGTCGACTTCCAATTCGGCATAGGATTTCCTTGTTTGAGACCCGATCTATATAAGGGACTCCCAAAATCCCCCATTTTTGTTGAGCCACTTTAAGTCTTTTCTCAATTTCGGCAGATGACTACCATGTCTCGAATATATATTGCTGATGGGATGACGATTATGTCAAGTATGTGTATTTTTGTTTCAAGTCCAATGTCTTGGCTTGTCCAAATAGGCTGCAGCCTTTGGAAAATCTCCCTGCCTTTCTATTCGGCACGCTACGTCAAAGTTGTCCAACTCTTTAAGCTCTGACTCGCTAAGTCCGATGTGGGAACCCTTTGTCTTATAGCCCACTCGCACAATTTTAGTCTTATCCAAGTTTATGTGGAGGCCAATTTTGGTTGACTCTCTGTCTAGGCTCTTCGTCATTTCTTGTGTGCATCTATTTGTTACGACAGTAAGAGGCAATCTAATCCATGCCTGACCTATATCTATATTTGTATGCTCGTAATCCATGCCTGACCTATATCTATATTTGTATGCTCGTAATCTATGCCTGACCTATATCTATATTTGTATGCTCATAATCCATGTCTGACCTATATCTATATTTGTATGCTCGTAATCTATGTCCTACCTATATCTATATTTGTATCCTTGCAATCTCTTCCTGACTTATATCTATGTATGTTGTCACGTAATCTATGCCTGACCTATATCTCTCATTATTATCTTGTAGTCTTTGCCTGACGTTTGTCTATATTTGTTATCCCGGGCTCAGACTTATGTATTTACTCCATTGACAAGAAGATTGTCAGTAGGTCATCCTGACACTGCTGCACACAGACATACAAACAATTTATTACTTGACATTCCCCCTTCCTGCCCCCCCCCATTTCCCTTGCACACAATGTATCTGATCATTCTGATGTTCGTTTTCTCTAAATCACAGCATTTCTGAGGTACACGTAACTTTGGTGTATCTATTGAGGTCATGAGGTAGGTAGCACCTCCTTCACCGTCACCTATCCCTTACTCGTTTTAGCCGTTGGGGCACCACTCCTGATCTGTCGACTGTCTTTCTCCATTCCTCTCTGTATTTTGCATTGTATAGAATCTCAATAATAGGACATCTATTCTTTAATATGTCTTCCCATCACTTTCCATGCCTTCCTCTTTTTTTTCCCCCAAAAAAAAGATTGATAGAATACTGGTTTACATTTTGAAGCATCGTCCAAAGAAACGTAACGTCTTGGGTCCAAGGTTTTGAAACAAACTGTGGAACGAGGCTATTACACTGTTGAAAGTGTACTGTTGTGGTACTGAAGGCTATGTCAAGTGGTAATCGTGTGTTTCTGTACTTTCCACGTATAATGTAGTAATTCTAGATCTGGAGGTAGTGACCCAGCGCTCGAGAGTGATGGAGATCCGTTGAATCTCTTCCCAGAAACAAGAAGTATCGATACTAATAACAGAATTACCAAGATGTGTTCTAAACAACAGTGACGGAATATGGAGTTAAGGAAAGAACAAAAGGACTCGGAGATACAGTGGTTACAGCTCTGCATGAACTCGGTGCTAAAGTGATTACGGCTCTGCTTTTGGCCATTCGTTATAGAGGGCCTCACCACTGACCTGCGACGTCACCACCCGTAGGCTGTCACGAGGCAACACGCTATTGTTCTAAACTGTGAATACTGAAGGATTGCTTTACCTTGTTGGTATCAAACAAGATAATCAACAACCTTTAATGATTGACAATTGTTTTTTTTATTACTCATGTATTTTCTACGCAAATAAATAATTCTGCAGAGTTTTAACCAATTAGGTGTTGAAGAAATAACTGTTTAAACATTTTACCAGACAGACAGAGTGAGTCTATACAAATTTTGTTACAAAAGTATTTCATTTGATGTTATAGTGACTTTTAAAAGTGTTTCACGCTAAGAAATATGTTGACATGCTTTAACTCGTAAATGACTTCGACTTTGATTCGCATCCTTTTTTATTCAAAAATAACCTTTGACTTCATCCTATTTGCCAAAATATGTCTTAGGTCAAACCAAAGGCAAAAGAACAGAATGTAAGCACGCAATATATTGATGTCGTCACATCAACATCATGGCCGCCTCTTCCCCCCAAACACTGTTTCTTCGATCCCTGCTCCAAATCTGCCAGCCACGATCTCGTAGCGTATGGCCTGTTGATCAACCAGCACCTTCCCTCCTCCCCAGGCTTGGTCAGCAATTGATCACAAAATATGAGTTTACAAACTCACGTTCAACTCATTGCACGCCCCAATGATTCTACTAGATTGTGTCACGTCTGCACATATGGGGCGCGGGCTTTGCTTTACATTGCCTCTAATCTACGTATATCGTAATGGTAATATGAATACTTGTATGGGGTGTGACATGACATAGTGTACTATGTAAGACTATAGCATAACTTATAATTATTATTTTACGTGTTGTTTTATGGTGTAAGGCGTTCGGAATAATGTAAATTCCAATCCATGTGATTATATGCAGACAACTATCTGAGGACGGCTAGGTTATATTTTGGTTCACTAAAATTAGATGCTATTTATAGCCATAAAATGTCTCCAAAAGTTGTTCATTTATACTCTCTGTTCAAAGTCAAAGTGGTCTGCCATTCCCACACTTTGCTCTTTATCTACCACTAGTTCTTCATCTCTATCTTTCTCCATGTCTGTATTTATGTATGACCCTCACTAGGCCACTGCAACCAATACGTCCGCAGTGAGCCCCGCACTTTCATAAGTACCACGTTAATTCTAGGTGTAAATTATTAAATTAAACCATTATAACTTATAACGGGGTTCCCGAGGCCTCCTGGAAATTTCCTGAAAACCCATAAAAGTCTCCTGAAAAATAGACACAATTGTCATCTTTAAGACACATTATACCAAATACCCTTAGAAGTTTTAGCATATCTACTCACTAATGAAAGATATAC
This sequence comes from Biomphalaria sudanica, assembly GCA_036873155.1. Taxonomy (NCBI): domain Eukaryota; kingdom Metazoa; phylum Mollusca; class Gastropoda; family Planorbidae; genus Biomphalaria; species Biomphalaria sudanica. The sequence goes on from JAZGLO010001100.1 coordinate 159,776, forward strand.
TGCTTTCCCAAACTACTTTGTTGCAGAGTATTTTTAACAATACCCGTAACTGAGGTCAACAATTCTCGTTGATAGATTGAAACATTTGGTAATTCTTGCTATTGAGCGTGATCTATGTAGGAAACTAAATTCTGATAATATACTGTATGACCTCGCTACATGCAAGGCTCGTAAAATTTGATAATGTAATATCTAAAGATAACAACAAAAACCTATGGTCATACATTAAGTCTAAGAAAATGGAAACAACAGGCATAGCGCCATTAAAAGATGAACATAACATAATACATAATGATAATGAAACTAAAGCAAACATCCTAAACAAATACTTTGCATCAGCATTCTCAGCCCCAGGAGACAAAGACATATTTCTTAATTTGAACCAAGTAGACAACATAGAAGATTTAGTAGTACAAGAAAATGGAATTCAAAAACTATTAGCCAACACCAAACCAAATAAAGCGCCTGGACCTGATAGTATTCCAGCTAGATTACTGAAAGAACTAAGCAATGAGCTAGCCCCAGTGTTCAAAATACTCTTTCAGGCATCGCTTAACCAGGGCAGAGTACCAAAGGACTGGAAAGAAGCTGATGTCACCCCCCTATTTAAAAAAGGAGAAAAATCTGACCCAGGAAACTACAGACCAGTATCACTTACCAGCATCACATGTAAAATCCTAGAACACATAATATGTAGCAACATCATAAACCACTTAGACAAACAAAATGTCCTCACACCATACCAACATGGCTTTAGGAAATATAGATCATGTGAAACACAACTAATATGACTAATTGATGATTTTTCTGAAGGTTTAGATAATAATGAACAAATAGATGCTATCTTACTAGATTTTTCTAAGGCTTTTGACAAAGTTCACCACCATAGTTTGCTTAAAAAATTAAAATATTTTGGCATTAATGGTCCACTGCATCAGTGGATTAAAGATTTTCTGATAGGGAGAGAACAAACTGTAATAATAAATGGCTCTAAATCAACACCGATAACAGTAAACTCAGGTGTACTTCAAGGAACAGTCTTGGGTCCACTACTGTTTTTAATTTACATAAATGATTTACCAAATTGCATTACTTCAGGAACAAAAGTCAGATTATTTGCAGACGATTGCATAATATATAGAACAATAAAAACAATACAAGACACAGATATTTTACAAAGAGAATTAGATGAATTACAGAAATGGGAATCAAATTGGAGCATGTCTTTCCACCCAGAAAAATGTCAGTTGTTAAGAGTAACAAAAAAACTAAAAAAACTAAAACAAATTAATTCCACTTATCTTATTCATGGCAAACCAGTAACACAGACTAAAAACGCAAAATACCTAGGTGTTATAATAAATGAAAAACTGATGAAACTATAAAAAAAATCAAACAAAGTATTAGGGTTTATTAAAAGAAATTTCTATAAATCAAATAAGAACATAACACTAAAATGTTATTTGGGACCCCTCAACTCAAGAAAACATTAAGAAACTGGAACAGACTCAAAATAGAGCAGTGAGATTCATAACAAATGAATATTCACATTTGACTAGAGTAACACCTATAGTAAAATCACTAAATTTAGAAAGCCTTCAGGACAGAAGACTCAAAAGTAAAGTAGCAATTATACATAAAACACTGAACCATAATCTTCAAATACAAAAACAAAATTTAATAAAATACTCTGAAAGACACAAAGATAAAGGCACATTCCTCGTCCCATGTGCTAGGACAAATTTGTACAAATACTCCTTCTTCCCTAGTGCTATTAGAGCATGGAATGGGTTGCCTGAGCTAGCCAGGAAAACCAGTGACTTGGCAGAATTTAAGTCATTGGTTAATATGCATGACGCATAGGACGTAATCATCTTTTTTGAAGTAACGTCTGTATTATATAAGATAAGATAAGATGATTTTGTACTTAGTTAAGAATAAATAAAATATAAAGACGAATTTATTTTCTAATACTCAATCTTGAATTTCATTTATTATCCTTATCCCTACCCAGACTGGGTTCGCGCAATGCGTTACACGCATAAGGCCTAACACTTGATAAGGCCGGCCCTGCACTTGAAACTTTTGTTTTTACACAGCTTACATCACCTCTGTCTGTCTGTCTGGTAAAACATTTGTACACGTTATTTCTCCCACACCCAATCTCGGATTAAGCGGAAGTTTTGCAAAATTTTTCTTTTATCTGATAACACACGAATGAAAAAAAAAATAATCAAAAAATTACGCAGTTTCTTATATCAAAACAGTCCAAGCTCGAGCTGAAAACTCTGGTTAACGTTTTGAAATTATATCTTGTTTGTTATCACATTTAGGGATATTTGGAGCAGCTTTTTAAAAATTAAATCAGCTTTTATAAAATCTTATTATTTTTTTTTCCTTCCTTGACGCTTATAGAAAGGACACGAGCTCGATGGGTCGTTAGTCATGGGCCCAAGTGGAGTGAATCCCTTTGCGCTTTGGTTGCTAGGCCACGTGCTATTGGCCCCTAAGAGTCGTAGGCCGGGGTTCATGGAATCCTTTCGCGCCATGGATGCAACGCAACTACATGTAAACATATACAAAGAAACCCCCCTTCTCCTTTAAAAAATTGGTCCAGACAAGTGATAGAATCATTGGTATTGAGTAGCGATTAGCTAAAATTGTCTGTCCCACAGATTTATATGTCTAGGTAAATCATACGATTATACTTAATGTAAGATTGGTTGTTTTTTTTTAAAGTATTTTTTTTTAAATGTTTTTCTTGATTTGTTTGGGCTTTTCATCGATTCTCCCCCTTCCCTCTCTATTTCTCTCTCTTTCTCTCTCTTTCTCTCTCTTTCTCTCTCTTTCTCTCTCTTTCTCTCTCTCTCTCTCTCTTTCTCTTTCTCTCTCTCTTTCTTTCTTTCTCTCTCTCTCTCTCTTTCTCTCTCTCTTTCTCGTTGTACATTTTTTTAACACTCATGTTGTTTTTTTCTTTATTAAAAATTCTACAAATAAAAATTGCTTGTCTTTTACTTGTTAAACATTGAGTTATTGCCCTTGCTTTCCTAGTCCAGTCTCTTTTTGATTCATTGGTCCTATCAATCTCAACCTAATCTTTTAGTACAGTATCGCTCTGATCTATTGGATCCTTCCTTGGTCCAATCTCTACATGATCTTTTGGTCCAATCTTTAACTAATTTTTTGGTCTAATCTCCCTCTGATCTAGTGGTCGAATTTTCTCTCTGATCCATTGGTCCGATCTCTCTCTCTCTCTCTCTCTCTCTCTCTGTTTCCGATCTCTCCATTAATTTTCCCTTCTTTATTTATGACCAAATCATTGTTTTCTGGACTGTTTCATTTGATTTTCTGACTTCTGACACCAGCCACGCCCAGATAATCAATGAAATCGACCTAAGCATGAACTACCCCACCACCAGTACATGTCTCCGAATCACTTCTCTGACCCTCATCAGGAATGCAATAGACCGATTCATTTGTCTGTCATTAATGGTCGTAGTATGGAAATAAGCCCGCACTCGTTCCCACAAGGCAGCGCTGAATTTAATTTATTTATACTCCCATTTCGTTGTTTTCAGTGAAAGTAGTCCCCATAGCTATGAGCGAAAGTTCCATTACTCTTGTCTCTTAGATTTACAGGCTGAATTCAATTATTTACCCCTTTCAAACAATTTTATTATAATTGACGTAACATCGCAGAAGTATTAGTCGTACAGTTTCTTCGGACTAAAATTATATTTTCAAGTACAAGGTTCGTACTAATGCTTCGACGCAGTGGGGACATGTAATTATGAAAAGAGTCTGCATTTCTTAATTGAGTCCACTTGTTGTTTATTAAAAGATTACATTGTTTAACCAGAATTAAGGCCCCAAAGTCTATTACATTGTTTAACCAGAATTAAGGCCCCAAAGTCTATTACATTGTTTAACCAGAATTAAGGCCCGAAAGTCTATTACATTGTTTAACCAGAATTAAGCCCACAAAGTCTATTACATTGTTTAACCAGAATGAAGGCCCCAAAGTCTATTACATTGTTTAACCAGAATGAAGGCCCCAAAGTCTATTACATTGTTTAACCAGAATGAAGGCCCCAAAGTCTATTACATTGTTTAACCAGAATTAAGCCCACAAAGTCTATTACATTGTTTAACCAGAATGAAGGCCCCAAAGTCTATTACATTGTTTAACCAGAATTAAGCCCACAAAGTCTATTACATTGTTTAACCAGAATTAAGCCCACAAAGTCTATTACATTGTTTAACCAGAATTAAGCCCACAAAGTCTATTACATTGTTTTACCAGAATGAAGGCCCCAAAGTCTATTACATTGTTTTACCAGAATTAAGCCCACAAAGTCTATTACATTGTTTTACCAGAATGAAGGCCCCAAAGTCTATTACATTGTTTAACCAGAATTAAGGCCCCAAAGTCTATTACATTGTTTAACCAGAATTAAGCCCACAAAGTCTATTACATTGTTTAACCAGAATTAAGCCCACAAAGTCTATTACATTGTTTTACCAGAATTAAGGCCCCAAAGTCTATTACATTGTTTAACCAGAATTAAGGCCCCAAAGTCTATTACATTGTTTAATCAGAATGAAGGCCCCCTAGTCTGCATATATCGATAGCGAATGCCACAGTGGAAATGAAAGAACTATTGACCCATGTCGACTTCATCTGAAGGTTCTATTCACCTCAATAGAGTCTGGGGTGCAATTCTCTGCCATCCGGAAAAAAAAAATTTTTCTAGTCTTTTAATCTTTCTTTAACGTTTCAGTCATCTACTAATTAAAAAAAATCATTAGTGAGATTTTATTTTCAGTTGCCAGATTGGACACAAGTCGATAAGACACATTTATATTGTTGTAACTCTAAGGCAGGCACTCAACGAAAGGCAGGTCGGTAACAGTAAACGATGGCTGCCTGGTCGTGCGGTTTGCACGCTGGACTGTCGTTCAGATTTGTTGATGGTCCCGGGTTCAAACCCTGTCCGCTTCCATCCCCCCGTCGTCCTGTGGCAGGTTTGGACTAGAAAGTAATTATCTTCAACTCTGAAGGAACATCCAAAACATGTAAAACATTTTTACAAACATGTATTTATTTATTATAAGCATCAACAAATAGTAATAGTTACGGCTAGACTTGGACTTCTGCTATAAAGTCACAGGAGGGAGTAATAGGTCTTAAGTTCTAAGAGTCCTACTTCATACCAGAACACAGAACAGACCATCGACACACTTCCCGGTGGCGCTCAAGGTCTCCCAAACAGTTTCCTAGTATCACACAGAACAGCACTAAGTCCCAGACTGTTCAGACTCCCATAACTTTAGCCAGATCACAACAGTCCTTCTTCCTGTCAAAACATGTCTTCCACTACTTGTGTTGAATGGCGCTCTGATGCGCACCATCAGTGTGGCTCGGGAGAGGAATGACAACAATATGTTACCACTGTCATTATTATTGTTAGTGTTCTATAATCATTCAGAAGTGTGTTATAAATAGGCCCTTGTTAAGGCAAGTGATGGACTAAGTAATGAATCAATTCTGTTGCAAATAGTCTTAACTCTTTCTCTCCTAATTCACGATGCCAACGTTGATTTGACCCCTTTAAACTAAATTGATGTATGGATTTATAAAACTTTTGTGTGAATTTAAAAGAGCATACATTCTCCTAGAATTGAATACCAAGTATAACATTTTCTGATAACAAACAAAAAAGTTATTGAGGTTTAATCACATCAGGATAGTGAAAGACAAATGGGCATAATAAATAATTCTATGGGAAACAGGTAAATAAGTACGGAGAGGAAGAGTTAAACAAAGAAGTAATTCTAAAGGCTTATTTGGAACTTTAATGACAAACTAGACAATGTCAATGAAACTAAATGGGTGGCTAACTTAAACTTCAATGTTGCTTACTAAAAAAAAGTCCGAAATAGAACTTTACTTTTTTTCTGCCATCCTTCAAAGCAAATATTAGCTGGCGACTCCAGTCCTTTGTACATTTATATGAACGCCCATATAACAAGACCGTTCCTCTTGCTGCCCAATAAGGTTAGCAGAATGATTATTACGCTATCCAGCTAAAGCCTGGTACTAATTTAGAACGGGGGTGACCCTGGAACATCCATCTAGATCTCAGTCACGAATGAAGGTCAAAAGTGCCTCCGCCAGGACTCAAACACGCGACCTTCAGATCGCCAGCCACGCAGTGCCGAAATAAAGAGTAGCTTAGAAGAACTATTTATAACCACGCTGGATTACCAAACGTTCCCTTACTATTGAAATATATTAAACCAATCTTCTTATTAGTATTTCTGATTCCTAATATATGTGAATCTAAACGACCTATAGATTAATCTCTCCATCCTAGAGGACCATAGGTCTCTACCATCTTGCACAATATGGGACTAGGGCTGTAATGAGTGCGGGCATTCAATCTATTAATGGCGTAAGAAGGGAGATGAATAGACAAAAATGGTAGTCGCCATGTGTATTCTGTGACAACGGGACATGACTACTCTCGCCTAGTCTAGTTAATACTCCTGGCGTGCTGTTCGGCCAACGCCAGGCCCCAGTAAGTCCAGCTCGTAAGAGTAATACGTGTTTGATCTCTGGGCCAACTGGCCGCTACTAATTGTAGGGAATAATCGGATTTCTCGCTGGACTCAATACTCGAATGTTATAAGCATAATGAAGCCCTTGTTTCGGTTGTCTAAGTACTGAATCTCAATACACGAATGTTATAAGCATAATGAAGCCCTTGTTTCGGTTGTCTAAGTACTGAATCTCAATACACGAATGTTATAAGCATAATGAACCCCTTTTTCGGTTGTCTAAGTACTGAATCTCAATACACGAATGTTATAAGCATAATGAACCCCTTTTTCGGTTGTCTAAGTACTGAATCTCAATACACGAATGTTATAAGCATAATGAACCCCTTTTTCGGTTGTCTAAGTACTGAATCTCAATACACGAATGTTATAAGCATAATGAAGCCCTTGTTTCGGTTGTCTAAGTACTGAATCTCAATACTCGAATGTTATTAGCAAACTGAAGCCCTTGTTTCGGTTGTCTAAGTACTGAATCTCAATACTCGAATGTTATTAGCAAACTGAAGCCCTTGTTTCGGTTGTCTAAGTACTGAATCTCAAAACTCGACTGTTATAAGCATACTGAAGCCCTTGTTTCGGTTGTCTAAGTACTAAATCTCAATACTCGACTGTTATAAGCATACTGAAGCCCTTGTTTCAGTTGTCTAAGTACTGAATCTCAATATTCGACTGTTATAAGCGTAGAACAACCCAAGTTGTGGTTATTTGAGTATCCTGCTGAGTCTCAATACTTGATTATTGATTATCATTAGAGTTTAGAATACGCCTCTTGAGACTGTAATCTGGAAAGACAAAGGCGTAGCCCTCGACACAAAGCTCAGACTGATGCGCTCCTTGGTCACGGCCACGTTCTTGTATGTTTTCGAATTTTGAACGCTGACTGCAGAACTAGAGAGGAGGATCCTAGCAATGGTATTGTGATGGTATTGCGATGCTATAGAATGATTATGGGTATCATATTCAAAGGACGACGGTTAGCGAGTGTGTCATGTGGCCAACATAACGACCAACCTCCTTTATTATCCCTAACTCATGTTAGCTAACCTTTAGAGTTGGTTAAACTCAAGGGCGTCAGAAATCAAAATCCCAGTTTCACCAACATTCGAACCCTAGACTCCTCGTCTCGGCAGTCAAACACTTTACCACTCGGCCATAACACCCATTATACCTTCAATAAAACAAAATATTCTGTTATATATATGGTACCATATTTCTCACTCAAAAGATACGGTTTGCAGGTTTTTCAGTGCACGGACCTAAGGTTTGGAACTCATTCCCCATTGATCTCAAACAGATTACATGCCACATCACGTTCAAGAAGAACATTAAGACCTATCTGTTTAAAACCTTTTTAGATTAGTTTGTCATTTTAGATATGTGTCTAATGTTATCACAGCGCCTTATGGTTTATATGTTATATAATATATATATTAGTTTATATGTTATATAATATATATATAATATATATATATAAGTGAAGCATACAAATATGCATCTCGTTTTTTTAGACAATGTGTCCAGGTTTTTATAAGGAATCTGTTCTAAAACATTTCCAGCAGAGTCTTGAAAGAACTATATAGTAGCTCATTTTAAATTGAAGCTGCAGTGTTGTCTAGAATTTGTTTTCAAGTATACAATTTCAAAAATATGTTTTCAAAAGCCAGTAGTTATGCTATACATAACATAAATACAATTCACCCCCCCCCCCAAAAAAAAAGGATTGAGACACTTTGGCGTTTTTATCTATAAATGTCCAGCACGATTCTATGTAGTACATTCTTGATAAAAAAACAAAGGTTGGCACAGACGTAATGCAAGTAATGCGTGTTTTTTCTTCGTTTGTTATTTCCACTGGTGAGTCCTTTGGGAGCTCGGAGACATCCTGCTGCCTCGCTTCTGGCTCTTGAAACAAAAAACTGACATGTTCTCTTCCCAGTTTTAGCAGCAAGTTTTATTTTTGAAATAGGACGGAAGGGGGGAGCAGCTGCTATTGTTGTGACCCGGATGGACTTTGAATCACAAAGTTATATGATGAGACTTGATATGGACAGGGGTAAGACCGCGTTACTTATGTCCAAGGCTGACCAACATGATTGTGTTTCTATTTATGACCATTTCCAATCCTTCAAAACGCCCAGCCAGGTCCTGGAAGCATGTCCATTTTTTGAGGTATTGTTTCCTATCACGACCCTCAGTCTAATAACAAAACAACGCTGAAAAGGGGTGAGGGATTGTTGCAGAGAAAAGAGGATCTCAAACCTTTCTCTAGTGCTCTGCCGGCCAACTATTTTAACGCCAGCCTAGTACTGATTTTTACGTAAGATAAAATTAAATAGATATTATAAAAGTCAAATTTATCGGAGTGTTAAATGATACATTTACCTTTCAAATATTCTTTTAATGACAAAAAACTTGATTTGATATATGAATAACAAAAACGTTTTTTTTTTAGCGCCTCTTGGCTAAAGCATAATATTGTTTTTATACTCATGAGAGTTGTACACTACCTGGGCCATGTGAAGAAATACTCTCACAATATGTGACGTATTTTGAATATAGATTGCTAAATAATTGAAAATTATATCCAGAAACTATATTTTCGAATCAGGGGAGGGAGGTTTCATCCATTGTTAGTTGGTGCAGTTTGAGTCTTACCTCCAGATGTCTAGACATAACTGGATATGACAGAAGCCTACAAAATAAGAAACAACATTTCCTTCGCATTTAGGGCTCGAACTACGAAAGTGCCCTGACAGGCTAACATGTCCAGTAAACAATTAAACTTTTTATAATGTGTGTTGTTACTAAGCTTACATTAACTCTGTCCGTCCCGTAAAAAGTTTGAATTTGCTTTTCTCCCTTTTCCCCATTCACGATCAAGTTAAAACACAACTATTTATTATTAACCCTTAAAGTGCTGAGCAAAATAAAATTACAATTCTGATGTTTAGAGTCTAAACTGCCACACGCGTTTTAAGGGTTAATTTGTCAATTAAATGTTGCTGATTAATTATTTTGTTTGATATCGCAATAGAGGGATGAATTGCTACTTAATGAGAGAGGTGGATGTATGTATGGATTTAATCCCTTACTTTCCGACACGTTCTTTCTTCCACTTCCCATTCTCGGATCAAGTTTAAATTTAGCATAATTATTTATAATCGATGACAATACGCAAATCAATCAAAAAAATTAACCAATTAGTTAATCCTTTTAGTACTAATTAATAAATTTAGTTTTAACTGCAGGAAGGTAAGCTATGCTCAGAAATTTTCAGTAAATTACAGATATTAGTGGTTCTTTCCCTTAGATAAGCTTTGTTTTCAAAAAAGTATACTTTTTTTTTCTATTGCTTGTTTTCGTATTTTTCATATCATTTCATATCTTATTCATACTTTCCAATACAGAAATGAATTATTGAAACACACTGAACAGTTGTGGCACGATCTAGGCTATTTTTAGCTTTTGTCTGTTTTTTTTTTAAACAAAAAACAATAAATACTGAAATATATTTTCTTTCGCCTTCTAAAAACATGTATGTCATGGGGAAACTAATAAAGCTCGCCTGTTGACTCTTATATGGGCAGCTGATTTAACTCGTAGACTAATGTTGAAACTCTTCGGGCATGTCAACGGTTACAATTTTAACCCTTAAAGTGCTGAGCTGTTTTACAATGATTGCTTACTAAATGGAATTTCAATTCTGATATTTAGAGGCTAAACAACCACACGCGTTTTAAGGGTTAAGGATATTTTCTTCGTTTAAAACTCTTTGGACATTGACTAAAGCTAATACTGTTTGGGGAATAACTAGTTAAAACACCTTGGATAATGACTACGGTTTTAAAAATTTTAAATATTGAAAACCGTTAAAAGCTAATTTATTTTGAGAAATAAATCCGATAAATGTTAAAACTGTATAGCAATGGACAGCTGTGAGGATGACATGTAATATAGCCACCTGATGAAACTATTATGGCAAGGCCGATTGTCATAACTATTCAGGCATGAACAACTATGGGCAGCCTATTAGACTCATTGACTCATTCAAACCCAAATAATAAAGTCAATTAAATTTTTCGGATATATATATATATCTATATAAGGCCTGTTTAAAGGGAAAAGTCAGCACAAAAGTGCTTATTTCATAATAATTTAAAATTCATTTCTCTTTTTCGATACGAAACAAAATAATTAATTGCCAGCAATTAATTAACAGATAGGTTTATTTTTTCATTGCTTCATGTTTTGTTAGGTACAATAAATACTTGAGTGACGTGTCAACTTGACCCAAAAAGGGGGGTAGGAGAACTAACATGTGCAATTATCTAAAAAAAAAGGGGGTGCGGCACATATTTAGCTGTATTTCTTATTACTGAAGAATAAATTTCCCTTTTTTGGTATAAAACATAATAATTAGTTATCAGTAGTTAATAGAATGACTAAATTTTTACTTTTTAAAATTTGTTATTTGCTTATATATTTATTTTTGGGTACAAGAAATATTTGTGTAAAGTTTCGACTTCCGAGAGTGGGTGTGAGAGAAATAACGTGTTCAAATTTTGTACCAGACAGACAGACAGTGAGTTGATATAACTTTTGTAAGAATGATTTTCGGCTGTACAACTATCCCCCTGCTTTGACCATGTAGACTAGCGTCAAGTGATCTGGCTGACCTATGACCTCATATGACCTATGACCTCATATGAAATATACATCGTTGGATGCTTATAGAGTTATCGTTCACATGTAGTAGGTATCAATCTTGTTTTGTGATCGTTTGAGACTCGCTGTTATGAAGGAACCACACATCTCTCCACTAACATTCTGTAGAACCTACTCCTATCCATTTATCATTTCTAAGTAGCCGGACCGGTGTCCATTTCCAGTGACCAACAAAAAGCTTTCCTCCACTCTGGTCATCAATCAGATTTGTACTATTTCCTACTTACCTAGAGACACGTGGTATGAAAACATTGCTTGACCAGACTATGACGTCACCCGGGGCCGGCTAGTTGTGCTTTTACTATTTCTGGCTGAGAGTCAAGCGAACAGACAACGAAACAAATCTTGGGGTTAAGTTTTATAAATTGTGATATTCAGCAACATGTTTGGGCCTTCTGATGATTTCAGCATATGACTTCAACATATGACTTTAACATATGACATTCTTTAAAGCTCCCCTTTCAGACCTTGCGATCTATAGGGCAGATGAGGTAAAGGTCATCTGTTTCTGTGGCCAGGACAACGACCAACCGGCTTTACTTTTCTCTAATGTCAGGTCTCATTAGAGATGGATCAACTTAGAGTCGCCCAAAGATTCCAAAATTAAAAATCCTAGTCTTCACCAGGATACGAACACGGGACACCGGTTCGGAAGCCAAGTGCTGTACCGCTCAGCCACCGAGCCACCATTCAATGACATTCTTACTTCTTCCTCTTCTTCTTCTAGCCAGCTTTATTGCTGCTGAGCTGCTGAGCTCTTTTGCAGACTGTGCCAAGGAAAAATAGTGTTCTGTTTTCATCAGTTGTTCAGCATTGCCGTACAGGGTGCTGGTTATGTTGGGCTGTAGTGGAAGTAGCCAGGGCCGGCCTTAGGCCACTGCAGCCTATGCGGTCGCAGTGGGCCCCGCGCTTTCATGGCCCCGCGCTAATTCTAAGTGTACATTATTAAATAAAAACCATTATTACGTATATAAAATAACAGGGTTTTCGCGACCTTCTGATTTTCCAGGTCCTCCAGGAAATCTCATGAAAAGGCAAAATATACGATAAAGTCCTGAACTTTTTTTGAATTTATTCAAATCTCCTGAAGAATAGACGAAATTGACATTTTGGGGTGCCAATAAATAAAAAGTGGCATTGCGAGCTTTCTTTTGATAAAAATTTATTGCAAAGACGAAAGTAGGCCTATTTTCTAATTAAAAAAAAATAATTTTGACATTATGCTTATCCCTACCCAGACTAGACCCCGCGCGATCCGTTTCGCATAGGGCCCCGCAAATGCTAGGGCCGGCCTTGGAAGTAGGTTCTGCCTAAGGTGGATTAGGAAGGGGCATTCAAAGAGGATATGTTTTACAGTTTCATAAGGGTGGGCGCAGTGTCTGCAAAGGGGGAGTTGTGTGGAGTTTATTTTGTTCCGATGGTAGTTTAATAGAGGTTTGTGTCCTGTTCTTAGTTGGAAAATTGTAGATTCTTACTTAAGTCTTACAACTTTATGACGTGTGAAACTATAACACTACCTCTTAATATTCTGAAGTGCAGCCACAAAGACATCTATATTTCTTGTATTATATACTGCTTCTAACATGCAGTACTCATTGTCAATTTTAACTTAATTTCAATTGTTACAATGAATTGGGTGATTAATAGGTAAAGTATTTCTTTTGCCAAAGGTTAGCGAGCAGGGTGTCACGTGACAACCCGCTGGCTTTACTTTCCCAACTAAAGTCAGGTACCCATTAGAGCATGTGTGGACTAAGGGGGCGCCCTAAAAATCCCGAAATTCAAAATCTCAGTTCTTCACCGAAAGAAATAGATGACCTTAACATCATGTCATCATCTGCTCTATAGATCGCAATGTTGGAAAGGGAATACCCTATTCAATTTCAGAAGTAATGTTTGAAACCATGTTAAACCAATATAATAAGAATAATCCTTTTTTTTTACGAAAGAAAATAGCTTAACCCTTCAATTACAAATCGTGAAAAGATCTAAAGCACACCAAATCTATCGAGCAATAATGCACTGTATAATTAGAATTTAAATCCAATAATTAATTATCCAACGTTGACTGAACATAAAGCTACTTAGAACTAACAGGCTGATTTTTAGACCCTGAAACAAACTCGACTCCTCGATATAAGTTTTCAAACCGAAACTCAAAGCATATCCTCCGGTGACGATATGTTTAAGTGCCAGGTGTGACGATATGTTTAAGTGCCAGGTGTGACGATATGTTTAAGTGCCAGGTGTGACGATGTGTTTAAGTGCCAGGTGTGACGATATGTTTAAGTGCCAGGTGTGACGATATGTTTAAGTGCCAGGTGTGACGATGTGTTTAAGTGCCAGGTGTGACGATATGTTTAAGTGCCAGGTGTGACGATGTGTTTAAGTGCCAGGTGTGACGATATGTTTAAGTGCCAGGTGTGACGATATGTTTAAGTGCCAGGTGTGACGATATGTTTAAGTGCCAGGTGTGACGATATGTTTAAGTGCCAGGTGTGACGATGTGTTTAAGTGCCAGGTGTGACGATATGTTTAAGTGCCAGGTGTGACCATATGTTTAAGTGCCAGGTGTGACGATATGTTTAAGTGCCAGGTGTGACGATATGTTTAAGTGCCAGGTGTGACGATGTGTTTAAGTGCCAGGTGTGACGATATGTTTAAGTGCCAGGTGTGACGATATGTTTAAGTGCCAGGTGTGACGATATGTTTAAGTGCCAGGTGTGACGATATGTTTAAATGCCAGGTGTGACGATGTGTTTAAGTGCCAGGTGTGACGATATGTTTAAGTGCCAGGTGTGACGATATGTTTAAGTGCCAGGTGTGACGATATGTTTAAGTGCCAGGTGACGGAATACTTTTGAGGCTGATGTCGTTGTTGGTGTTACGATGAGATTGCGTTGGTGAGACAATACTTTTTTTGGCTTTATAATTACGTATTGTGGTCTACTATAGATAACTTCTGAATTCTCAAGCTATATCGTGATGCCGGAGATACTACTTTAAAGTATAAACTCAAAACTGAAATATTCTTTTAAATGAATAGAAAGCTTTTATTCTGGAACTTGGAATCACGTAAAAATATACACACTTCAATAAATGTACAAAACTATTTAATTTAAAATCATTTACTCAAGTCGCAGATTGTATATAGTTCCCTATCTATACATAGCATTTGTTGCCTGCATTATTAACGTTGTGCCTGTATGTAATTTTGTGCAAGTGTTGGTTCTCAAACTCTAAAACCCCCTAGACACGCTAAAACGGCCACCTTTAAAACCACCTTATCCCACAGATCTCTCTGGAAACTGCATACCCAAGTCTGTAGTTACTTTCTCTTGCCCCCTTCTAGAAACATCCAAACTATTTTTAAAGGTTATGGAAAAACCGTCATAGTTTTAAATAAATATTTCATTACTTGTCAACAACATACAGCCTTGAGCAGCAAATATTCAATATCTAAAAATAAACTTAGTGCCATCCCCGCTTTAATTAACGTGACAGTAGTCTGTAATTTCTCTGCTTCAGTCATTGAAGAATTTTGTTTACGATAATTTATTTAGTGTTGGTTTAACTGCTTCGCCTAGACCTATGCGTTATTCCAGCGTATTGGTCTGTATTCTTCACTTCGTAGGTCAAGCATTCGTTGCAGTCCTCCAGTCTGTTTACATCAGGTTACTGGTCACTTGAGACCGGTCCAAACTCTCACTAGAGCACGGCCCAAGTTGTTTGTCCAATAAGCAAAGGTCTAATGAAATCGCCCGTCCGGCAGAGGATTGGTCTTTGTGAGTTTAAGAGTTGAGCCTCGAATAGCTAGGCGAGCTAAAATAGTTAGGAATCTCATATAAAACAATTTCTATTAAAGTTAGCACAAAATTGCTGAGCGTTGGAAAGTGTAATGACATTATTGAAATTTGGATATAGTAGTTGTCGCATTTTTTCTGCTTAGCCAAAAGTCTAAAAGGCTCTTTTTACTTTATTCGGGGGAAGGGGGCGCTCTAGAAAAGGCTACTGTTATATTTAAAATGCAATAATATGTTTACAAAGCCTAAATTTCATAGATGAATTATACCAGCAGAGACAGTACACTAAGAAAAAAAAAAGAGGGGTGCTTCTTTGAGGGTTTTGCGGGCGCAGCCACGGCTTCTCTAAGTGTGTATTTCAATTCATCTCGAACCGGAAGGTCGGTTTATGCGAGTCTAGCGGTTATAGAAGGCCTCAACACTGACCTCGACCTCGCAACCTTTGTGCATTTTAGACAAATAACTCGTTGCTGAGTCTGGACGTCAGGTATTAGCGTTAAGGGTTAGTTTTGTATATGGATTAATGTTAACATGAGTTAATGTCAAACAAAGGATTTTAAACATGGTTTGAGGTTAAACATTGATTAGAGATAAACATGGGTTAGGTTAGGCTCAGGAGTACACAAGTACAATATACAAAGTAAAAGTAAAGTTTCCTTTTCAGACCGTGCGATCTATGGGGGCAGATCTGTGTTTCTTTTGCCAACTGTTAACTAGCACGGTGTCATGTGGCCAGCACAACGACCTTTACTTCCCCGAATTAAAATCAGGTATCATTTAGAGCTGGGCGGTCTCAGGGGCGCATTTAAAATCACGGAATTCAAAATTCCAGTTTTCTCCGACATTCGAACCCAGGCCCCAAGGGTCGCAAACCAAGCACCTAACCACTCAGCCACAAAAGAATGTATGAAGCTAATTAGAGTAATCTCTTAAATCTCATAGCACGTGGTCGTAGTTTGCTTTCGCCCCTCACTTTTATGATGTGTTACTTAGACTCTACATGACCCAATTTTATTGCTTCCCTATCACGTTGTTACCACACTTACCCGGAAACTAGATGGTGGCTGAACTGTTGATCTTTGGAATGGAGGCGTGAGAAAGGGGAGAAGTGAGGGAGAGGAAGAGGTCGAAACTGGACATTGGGCACTGACCTGCCATCAGCACTTAATCAGATTAGAAACATATAAAAGGTAAAGAAATATAGAGCATCCTAACATGAGATGGTTACACGGAAAAATCCTGTATCATTGTATCCACATGTATCATTGTATCCACATGTATCATTGTATCCACATGTATCATTGTATCCACGTGTATTATTTTATCCACATGTATCCTTATGTATCATCTTATCCACATGTATCATTGTATCCACATGTATCATTGTATCCACATGTTTCATTGTATCCACGTGTATCATTATATCCATGTGTATCATTGTATCCGTATGTATCATTGTATCCACATATATCATTTTATCCACATGTATCATTATATCCACAAGTATCATTGCATCCACGTGTCTGTATCATCAATAATTCATACTACATATATGGGTATTTAAAAAATTTATGGATGTAAAGTTCCACTTTCAGATCTATGGGGCAGATGATGTTAAGATCATCTGTTTCTTTAGCCAACAGTTAACGAGCAGGGTTTCACGTGGCCAGCAAAACGACCAACCGCCTTTTCCTTCTGTGACCGCAGCTGTGTATCAAAGATTGACGTCCTTAGTCACACAAGAAGTTGCAAGGGGAAAAGATCGTTTCTCGAAACTTAAAATTCCACAGATAGCACTTTGTTTCAAATTCATAGTGCAAATCCTCTCTAGTTCGTAATCAGAAAATCAGAGTCGTGTATCAGTCACTGCCTTCGTATTCATTGTTATCGTTAATCAATGTAACAGAATTGAACAATTGATTCCAATATGATTTCATCTACTTTGATCACGTGGGAGGGAGGAAGCAGTAAATAATTAGTCACTTACAGACGGCTTAAGTGTTAAATGAGGCTTGGCTAGACAAGATTAGAGAGCTCTTAACAGAGCGCTGGCCTGGGCTTCCATTGAGAGATTCCAGCCAACCAGATCGTCGACGTCAACGCCTTTTTGAAATAAATGCGTCCAGTTTTGTTTTTGTTTTTTTCCCCCATAAATGACAACAAAACAATTTTGTACTTAGGCATTTTGCTAAATGGTGCAATGTATTGATCATGGTTTCTCTAAATCAGCCAGTCGATTGATCCTAACCACAAGCAACACAGATATTTGAAAAACTCAAGGAGCTGAAAGTGAGAGAGACAGAATAATAATGTGAAAATTGTTTTAGATGTTAAGGAAAAAAAAAAGATGATGTTTTTTCTCTGTGTGTGCGTGTGTGTTTGTGGTTGTTTGTCAGTGTGCTTCTGGGTGAGAGGCCGATGAGTTAAATGAGCTAATCCTAAGTTCGTTGTTTAAGAACATTTCCGCATCGGAATATATTTCCATTAACGACTTTAAGGAGCAAGAGATGTCGAGAGAGAAAAAGATGTTCAGAGAGAAAGAGACGTTGAGAGAGAAAGAGATGTTGAGAGAAAGAGATTTTGAAAGAAAGAGATGTCGAGAGAGAAAAATATGTTCAGAGTAGGGGTGCACCGGATAGTACCTTTTGATATCCGGCCGGAGCCGGATATAACCGGATAGTAAAATTAGATATTCGGCCGGAGCCGGAGCCGGAGCCGAATACCTACATGACTCAAACAGCTCGTTTTACTGAAGTTTTTGCAAATCTTCTATATAACATACCTATATTCATATTATTTTGTTATTACTTTCTTACTTTAAACTCTATCACTGATTGATAAATTAAAATCAACAGCATTTTTTTTACAGATGTGCTTATCATAAACTAATCTTTGTAACATGAGATGGTGTGTGCGTATGTATGAGGCCGCTAATTGTAAAGTAGAATGTGGGATAACTCATGCAGAATATATAAACTTATATGTTACTAATGTAAATCTTTCAAAGGTAAAGTTCAATCTTGGTTTTATAGCGTAAATCTCTCTTAAGTACAATCTAAGTTGTATAGTGGGTAGATGTTTGTGTTCATGTATTTTACACCATCAACTTGTCATTAGGCTCGTGTTTTAAAGGCCACAAACCGCTTCTGGTTTGTACCTTATACAGATAGTGGCTTAGTAAATATCTTAAGTAATTCCAGTAATAAAGAGGAGTTACTTTACACTCTTAAATTTTATTAAGAATATTGTGATTCAATCAAGACACACACATAACACAAGAGTAAGATTTAAAGTTATTGTCGTAGATATCTGGAATAACGCGATCTGTAAAATATTTGCGACTAGGCACAGTGTATCTTTTCTCCAGTACTTTTAAAAGTCCAATAAATCCAGGTTTCTCAACTACTTGGTAAGGTTCCATGTCAGTTGCAATCATCTTTGCTATGGCCAAGTGAATGCGTTTAGCATTATCACTATTAATATCCCACAATTTAGCTTTGTCTAAGACCTCTTTAATTCCTGGTTGCTGCTTGTGTGTGAGGCTTAACGAATCACTGGATCTCGTAGACGTACTGGCACAGGCAGTGATATTACTTGATGCTGATTTCAATGCAGTCATTTCGTTGAATAAGTCTGGGTGTTTCGAGCGTAGATGACTAATCATATTGCTGGTTGAGAAGTCTTTAGGTTTGCCTAGTTAACCACGTGACAGAACTATTTTACAAGCATTGCAAACTGCTTTAGAGTTGTCCATTGTTTTGACATTAAAGTAACGCCATATAAGTGATGACTTTTTATCAGCCATTATTATTACTTTTCAATTTACTAAATGCCCTTGCAAGCCACTTTTATACCCGTGGCTTGTGTAACAAAATACTTGTAGGGGTGTGTCCTGTAGTTCAGCGCTCTAATTGACATTTCTCTCCAAGTAAACAAACTTAGTGTCATCATCTAGTGACCTCTAGACAGTGTCAATATGTCTTAACAATTTGCGTTAATAAATTCTGGCTTAAGAATGGTCAAAGTCTATATTCTCTATCAATACATTGTCATGGATTAAACAAATAAGAAGTTGGGGGGGGGGGGGTTGAGTCTCTTGAGTCCTCCCTTTAAAGATACCCTTGGTCAGTGTCTGTTTGGCTTGTAGTCCTGACTCATAATTGAGACTTAACTCAAAGTAAACAAACTTATACCCGTCCAATAGTATAAAAGGTGTGGTTTGTGGTCCAGACCCTTGATTGACAACCTATCTCATAATAAACAAACTCATACCAAATTAACCTTATAGAGATTTGGCTTGTAGTCCCGCCCCTAATACAAATTCTACTCCAAGTAAACAAACTCAGTTCTCTCATAAGATGTGACCTCTAGACAGCGTCAACATGTTGACATCTGGCTTAATGTGGTCAGCTGCCTATCTATGAACTCAATGTTATGGACTAAACAAACAAAAGGAGGTGGGGGTAGCTCATCTCTACCTCTGGAGATATACCCGCACATCTAGACAGATTATCAGCGTGACGTAGTTAAGGAATATGACATGTTTACTAGACCACTCAAAGGTCAAGACAAGCCAGTGTGCCAGACATCGCTGATACGTATGTAATACAAATTTATAATGTAAAGTCTAGTTCCCCCCCCCCCAATAACAAACCTAGTTCCCTCGTGTGACCTCTAGAGAGTGCTTACGTCCATCGTATCTGACTTGGGGTCACCTGTCAATCAATGAACTCAATGTGATGGGCTAAACAAATAAAAGGGGGAGGGAGTTGTTCATCTAGAAATATACCTGGTTACCTTAGAGATGTGGCTCTTGTAGTCCAGCCCCCCCCCCCAATAAAGATTAACTACTAAGTAAACAAACTCAGTTCCCTCGAAAGGTGTGACCACTAGAGAGTGTCTATACGCTGACATTAAACCTACGTCCATCGTATTTAACTTGTGGTTGCCTGCCTATAAAAAACTCAATGTGATGGACTAAACAAATAAAAGGGGGTGGGAGTTGTTCATCTCTACCTCTGGAGATATACCCGCACAGCTAGACAGACGTCTGGTCAGCATGACGTAGTCAAGGAATGTAACATTTTAACATGTTAACTAACTTACTCAAAGGTCAAGACAAATTGAAAAAAGTGCCAGCCATAGCATCTCTGTATGTAAAGCGCATTTATAATGTAAAGTTTCATCTCTATTTATATTAAGTTATTAACATGCCTTGTCTTTATAATAAACGATGTTTGGTGCATATTTATAATGGCTCTATTTTTAAGCACATTATTTTGTTTTCATATAAACATTAATACATTCTATAACAGACAGTAATGGAGCGAGGTCCACTTTATGCATATTAAATAGGTGTATTTTTTTACTATCCGGTTTACTATCCGGTAGTGATATCCGACCGGAGCCGGATAGCACCGGATAGTAAAAAATGCCGGATATTCGCCAGAAGCCGGAGCCGGAGGGACTTTCCTGTGCACCCCTAGTTCAGAGAGAAAGAGATGTTGAGAGAAAGAGATGTTGAGAGAGACAAAGATGTTCAGAGAGAAAGAGATGTTAAGAGACAAAGAGATGTTAAGAGACAAAGAGATGTTGAGAGAGAAAGAGATGTTGAGAGAAAGAGATGTTGAGAGAGAAAAAGATGTTCAGAGAGAAAAATATGTTCAGAGAGAAAGAGATGTTGAGAAACAAAGAGATGTTGAGAGAAAGAGATGTCGAGAGAGAAAAAGATGTTCAGAGAGAAAGAGATGTTGAGAGACAAAGAGATGTTGAGAGACAAAGAGATGTTGAGAAAAAGAGATGTTGAGAGAGAAAAAGATGTTGAGAGAGAAAAAGATGTTCAGAGAGAAAGAGATGTTGAGAGAAAGAGATGTTGAAAGAGAAAGAGATGTTGAAAGAGAAATAGATGTTGAAAGAGAAAAATATGCTGAGAGAGAAAGAGATGTTGAGAGAGAAAAAGATGTTCAGAGAGAAAGAGATGTTGAGAGAAAGAGATGTTGAAAGAGAAAGAGATGTTGAAAGAGAAATAGATGTTGAAAGAGAAAAATATGCTGAGAGAGAAAGAGATGTTGAGAGAGAAAAAGATGCTCAGAGAGAAAGAGATGTTGAAAGAGAAAAATATGCTGAGAGAGAAAGAGATGTTGAAAGAGTAAACGATGATCAGAGAGAAAGAGATGTTGAGAGAGAAAAATATGCTGAGAGAGAAAGAGATGTTGAGAGAGAAAAAGATGTACAGAGAGAAAGAGATGTTGAGAGAGAAAAAGATGTCCAGAGAGAAAGAGATGTTGAGAGAGAAAAAGATGTTCAGAGAGAAAGAGATGTTGAGAGAGAAAAAGATGTTCAGAGAGAAAGAGATGTTGAGAGAGAAAAAGATGTTCAGAGAGAAAAAGATGTTGAGAGAGAAAAAAATGTTCAGAGAGAAAGAGATGTTGAGAGAGAAAAAGATCTTCAGAGAGAAAAAGATGTTGAAAGAGAAAAATATGCTGAGAGAGAAAGAGATGTTGAGAGAAAGAGATGTTGAGAGAAAGAGATGTTGAAAGAGAAAAATATGCTGAGAGAGAAAGAGATGTTGAGAGAGAAAAAGATGTTTAGAGAGAAAGAGATGTTGAGAGAGAAAAAGATGTTCAGAGAGAAAGAGATGTTGAAAGAGTAAAAGATGTTCAGAGAGAAAGAGATTGTGACATAATGGGGAACTAACTATTTTTTATTACTTGTATAGTTAGGAGTGATTCCCCTTTTATAGTTTATAAAAGGCCTTGCAAACTGTGCTTAGTTGCCACTTGCTCCTGAGTTACCAGCTTGACCACTTGACCTGTGTTGTGAATAGTATTTTTTTCCTGTTAGTGGTCGTGTGTCATGGGGTACTCGGAGAAGTGTGCCCTGCTCTGGAGATCTTTGGGCTAAGTATATCTTTAGTATGATTGTATTTTGTGTAATGTATAATTATTAGTAGATATAGCCTTCAATGATTTCCAGGCAGTATATTTTTACCCTGATGTTCTGCATCCTGGGGTACTCCCAAACGTGACATATTTTTGTAACCTTTTTCTGAGGGATTCAACCTGTATTGAATCATCAGATGGACTTTACATATTTTTATAGCCTTGTCTCTGAGGGGTTCAACCTGTATTGAATCATCAGATGGGCTTTACCAAACGGATGTCTATAGGTGGGATTCTATGAAGCTTGTATGCTCATAGGTTTCCCTGAAGCCTATAGTTCATCATGACCCTTTTGTTTTGTTTTTGGCTAAAAGTGGCTAGTGTCAGCCTGAAGCTTGTAACCCCAGAATGGTCAAAAGGGGTCATGTGTTGACCTGAGGCCTGTGACCTTTATTTTACTCATGTAAATGTGTATTCTCCAGAATGTGACGATAATGTAACATATGACTAGGGCTGTGTGCCA
Organism: Biomphalaria sudanica; assembly: GCA_036873155.1. Lineage (NCBI taxonomy): Eukaryota > Metazoa > Mollusca > Gastropoda > Planorbidae > Biomphalaria > Biomphalaria sudanica. Next base: position 182,329 of record JAZGLO010001100.1, read on the forward strand.
TATTATTTTTGAGTATCTTTTGTTTACTTTTTGTTGTGTCGGCCTGTGAGTTGATGGCCATGTATTTACACATTTATTTTACTCATGTAAATAAACTTTGTACATATGTTTACGTGCGACTTTGTAAAGTCTTTTGCTGCATACATTAGTTGAATTGTATACCTGGAGGTTATACCTAATAACCTAGGCAGTACAAGAAGGGACCAGTACACCTCTGGACGAACGTGCCAGCACACTTTTAACACTGACCTTTTGATCTAAATGCCTAAATCTAGCTATAATTCTAATTGAATATTTTTAGCTATACCCGCTAATAGGTAAAATTAATTGATCAAAATTTTGTTATATTGAGTGGGGTGCTCTTTTAGAATCAATCCCCATTAATTTGTAACATGGGGTACTCTTACAAGCAACCTCATTTCTTTTGTAACATGGGGGCTCGTAATAATAATTTTATCAGTGTTAAACCTTAGAACCCTACTGATGTTGTGTATTGCAGCAAAACATAATTGTACTATTGATATTTTTTATTTACTGTAAGTTTTCAAGTTTTGCCAGTTATGACGAGATTTATATTTAAGATGTAATATATAGTTGTGTCTACATTTTGTTAGCTTTGTTGTAGACAACTAAGCTTTTCAGGTAACCAGAAGGTTCTAGAGACTACCCAAGGCGCAAGAGACTACCCGAGGCCGCAAGAGACTACCCGAGGCCGCAAGAGACTACCCGAGGCCGCAAGAGACTACCCGAGGCCGCAAGAGACTACCCGAGGCCGCAAGAGACTACCCGAGGCCGCAAGAGACTACCAGAAGGTGCTACTCACTATCAGAAGTTCCTACATCTGGCTCGTTTGCCCGTACCTGTTGTATTTGGCTGAATGACATTGTACTTGAGCAGAATCTTGTTGACCGTGTCACGGCTGTGATGTCAAGATAGACCAGATGACCACACAGAGCACTAAACCAACCAGTCACCAGTCCTGTTGACTAGCTTGTTGACTTCTGATGAAGTTTAGGATATTTAGTCTATTTAGAGTTGAAATGTATTTTCTTTGTGTATAAATTCAGTAGTAAAGCAAGTCTCCTCATATTTGTATTGTACATGAGTACTTGATGACCAGATTTGGATTAGTTTAAGCTGATGTAAATTTAGCGATTTTTTCTACAGTAGGCTACTAGTTCATTGTTACTTTGTAGAGAGTTTTGATGATTTTGTAAACAGGATTTTATGGGAAAATGTAGAATTGTTAACTTGTAATTATTTTGTTTGATACTGTTATTTTCCCAATTAGTTTAAGTTTGATGCCTTGTGCTTCATGTTTTCCTCACAAGGGCATTTTTAAAGTGGGGGGTGTGACATAATGGGGAACTAACTATTTTTTATTACTTGTATAGTTAGGAGTGATTCCCCTTTTATAGTTTATAAAAGGCCTTGCAAACTGTGCTTAGTTGCCACTTGCTCCTGAGTTACCAGCTTGACCACTTGACCTGTGTTGTGAATAGTATTTTTTTCCTGTTAGTGGTCGTGTGTCATGGGGTACTCGGAGAAGTGTGCCCTGCTCTGGAGATCTTTGGGCTAAGTATATCTTTAGTATGATTGTATTTTGTGTAATGTATAATTATTAGTAGATATAGCCTTCAATGATTTCCAGGCAGTATATTTTTACCCTGATGTTCTGCATCCTGGGGTACTCCCAAACGTGACATATTTTTGTAACCTTTTTCTGAGGGATTCAACCTGTATTGAATCATCAGATGGACTTTACATATTTTTATAGCCTTGTCTCTGAGGGGTTCAACCTGTATTGAATCATCAGATGGGCTTTACCAAACGGATGTCTATAGGTGGGATTCTATGAAGCTTGTATGCTCATAGGTTTCCCTGAAGCCTATAGTTCATCATGACCCTTTTGTTTTGTTTTTGGCTAAAAGTGGCTAGTGTCAGCCTGAAGCTTGTAACCCCAGAATGGTCAAAAGTGGTCATGTGTTGACCTGAGGCCTGTGACCTTTATTTTACTCATGTAAATGTGTATTCTCCAGAATGTGACGATAATGTAACATATGACTAGGGCTGTGTGCCATATTATTTTTGAGTATCTTTTGTTTACTTTTTGTTGTGTCGGCCTGTGAGTTGATGGCCATGTATTTACACATTTATTTTACTCATGTAAATAAACTTTGTACATATGTTTACGTGCGACTTTGTAAAGTCTTTTGCTGCATACATTAGTTGAATTGTATACCTGGAGGTTATACCTAATAACCTAGGCAGTACAAGAAGGGACCAGTACACCTCTGGACGAACGTGCCAGCACACTTTTAACACTGACCTTTTGATCTAAATACCTAAATCTAGCTATAATTCTGATTGAATATTTTTAGCTATACCCGCTAATAGGTAAAATTAATTGATCAAAATTTTGTTATATTGAGTGGGGTGCTCTTTTAGAATCAATCCCCATTAATTTGTAACATGGGGTACTCTTACAAGCAACCTCATTTCTTTTGTTGAGAGAGAAAAAGATGTTTAGAGAGAAAGAGATGTTGTGAGAGAAAAAGATGTTCAGAGAGAAAGAGATGTTGAGAGACAAAGAGATGTTGAGAGACAAAGAGATGTTGAGAAAAAGAGATGTTGAGAGAGAAAAAGATGTTGAGAGAGAAAAAGATGTTCAGAGAGAAAGAGATGTTGAGAGAAAGAGATGTTGAAAGAGAAAGAGATGTTGAAAGAGAAATAGATGTTGAAAGAGAAAAATATGCTGAGAGAGAAAGAGATGTTGAGAGAGAAAAAGATGCTCAGAGAGAAAGAGATGTTGAAAGAAAAAAAATGGGCTGAGAGAGAAAGAGATGTTGAAAGAGTAAACGATGATCAGAGAGAAAGAGATGTTGAGAGAGAAAAATATGCTGAGAGAGAAAGAGATGTTGAGAGAGAAAAAGATGTTCAGAGAGAAAGAGATGTTGAGAGAGAAAAAGATGTCCAGAGAGAAAGAGATGTTGAGAGAGAAAAAGATGTTCAGAGAGAAAGAGATGTTGAGAGAGAAAAAAATGTTTAGAGAGAAAGAGATGTTGAGAGAGAAAAAGATGTTCAGAGAGAAAAAGATGTTGAAAGAGAAAAATATGCTGAGAGAGAAAGAGATGTTGAGAGAAAGAGATGTTGAAAGAGCAAGAGATGTTGAAAGAGAAATAGATGTTGAAAAATAAATAGATGTTGAAAGAGAAAGAGATGTTGAGAGAAAGAGATGTTGAAAGAGAAAAATAGGCTGAGAGAGAAAGAGATGTTGAGAGAGAAAAAGATGTTTAGAGAGAAAGAGATGTTGAGAGAGAAAAAAATGTTTAGAGAGAAAGAGATGTTGAGAGAGAAAAAGATGTTCAGAGAGAAAAAGATGTTGAAAGAGAAAAATATGCTGAGAGAGAAAGAGATGTTGAGAGAAAGAGATGTTGAAAGAGCAAGAGATGTTGAAAGAGAAATAGATGTTGAAAGAGAAATAGATGTTGAAAGAGAAAGAGATGTTGAGAGAAAGAGATGTTGAAAGAGAAAAATATGCTGAGAGAGAAAGAGATGTTGAGAGAGAAAAAGATGTTTAGAGAGAAAGAGATGTTGAGAGAGAAAAAGATGTTCAGAGAGAAAGAGATGTTGAAAGAGTAAAAGATGTTCAGAGAGAAAGAGATGTTGAGAGAGAAAAAGATGTTTAGAGAGAAAGAGATGTTGAGAGAGAAAAAGATGTTTAGAGAGAAAGAGATGTTGAGAGAGAAAAAGATGTTCAGAGAGAAAAAGATGTTCAGAGAGAAAGAGATGTTGAAAGAGAAAAATATGCTGAGAGAGAAAAAGAGAAAGAGATGTTGAGAGAGAAATGGATGTTGAGAGACTAAAAAGAGAGATAAAGAAAGAGGGATAGAGAAATGAAGAGAAAGACAGAAGTAGGGAGAAAGAGAGTGTAAAACTAATTCCTTATCTCTACATTATTGTTTTAGCTTATCATCCAACAGAATATTTTGGTTTCATAACTATTATTATGTACTATCGTTCAGTGCTGGAACTATTTATATACAAACGTAGACAGGGTATCCAAAAACTGGCAGTTACCACATAACTCGATCCACGAAATGTGCTACATTTGATGTGCATTTATGGTTACTTTTTAAAACATGTATAGTTTGATAATACATCGAAAAAAATGAATTCATGCATGCGTGAGTTTACATATTATATTCTAATTATTCTAAATTAGAATATTAACTCACTCCGTCTGTCTGTCTGTCTGTTTGTCAGTCTGGGTGAATTCTTTTATCTCTCCCACATTCCGTTCTCGGATCAAGTTGAAATTGTTGCACAATAATTAATACTTCATGACTACTCTCGAATCATTAAAAAGTTTACCAATGAATTAATCAATTAAGGTTTTAACTAATGTATTTATTATCTTACTAGTTTAAACCCACTTCTGTGAGTGTTATAACTACACTAATCAGGGCCGGCTTTAGGCCGATTGGACCGATAGCTCCAATTGGGGCCCGCGCCTAGGAGGGGCCACGCAATTTACATTAAGCATATCACTATCAGACCCGAAGGCGCCTATTGCGTTTGAATTGCTTCCTATGCATGTTGTATAATCATTGTGATAAAATAATAATAATAAGGCTTGTCTTCGAGTCCGAAGATTAATGAGGAATGCAGTATTTTCCGTGGTACGCAGCCCTAACTGTGACCTACATATTTTCCCACATTCATGGCAAGCATAATCATTGTCTGCGGTCGATTAAGGCCAGATTAGACACAATAGTGGCATGTCTGATCACTTCCAAATATAAATAAAATATAATAATCTAATTAATAGTAATAGATCTTATTGTAAAAAAAAATTAGAAAAGGGCCTCGTAAGCATCCATTAAATTGGGGTCCGCAATTTGTAAGGCCGGCCCTGCCGCTAGTAAGATGTCACATGAATCCGTTTTATTTTTCACCTAGTTTAAGTAGGAATAGTGAAGCTGGACATCATTACTTCCCCTGTTGTCCAGTTTCCAATTCTATAGTTGACAGCTTCGTCAGAACGCCAAGTGGTCATTGTCCTTTAGGTCACTTTTTGTTGTCGACAACAGTGGACGTCAGAATTAGTAGTTCCCCCCCCCCCATTTATCTTTTTGTATCTCCGTACTCCCACATCTAAGTATGTGACTCTCTCTCTCTTTCTCTCTCTCTCTTTCTCTCTCTCTCTCTCTCTCTCTCCCCCTTTCTAGTTCCAGCTACTAACTTCAAGAGTAGAGAAAGAGTGAGTAATAGACGGGCCTCTCCTTTGTTGTCATCCCACAACCAATGAGATAACTTGTCAGCGGGAAACTGAAGACACTCCACGTACCGCTAACGACACAAATCAGAGCCCCAACATTGCCAATTTCTGTAGAGAGCGCGTGCCGACGTGGTCATATTACGAAACCATAAACTGGCCATTACAGGACTAAACCTCTTCACAGACTCTGTCACCCCTGGTGACTACAAACTCCACATTACGTGTGACATTGCCAGTTAGGCCTGTAATCAAACCGTCAGGGGCGTTTCTAGTAGACTTTTTCAAAACCTCTAATGAGGGAATGTGAAGTGGAAGTGTGTTGTGAGTTTCCCCTTTAACAAACATTTAGTTAACTCTATCTTTGACTGCTGCTTTAAGCGGGGCATTTAAGAGGCATGTAAAGTCGTTTATCGTTACGCTGGCCTCATAATTACGTAACAAACCTATAGACGAAAGTGGGCGAATTTCGCTTCAAACGCTTTTTAACCATTTACCTAAGCACAGCCTAGTATCCGACATAATTGAAGCCTCGTTTATATCACTTATAGTTAGTCTCACCATCATCCTCATAGGTCCCTTGACTTTTGTTGTAGGGGAGATGTGACGGCTCGCGTAACCAAATCCCAACACTTGTATCGGTCAGCAGCTGTTCTTAGCAGGATATCAAGAGAGAGGCCGGTCTATTCTTTCATGATCCAGCTAGGATTTCTTTGGACGACCCATTCTTAGTGCTCCCTCCACTGTACCTTGAAGGGTGACTTTTGACAGTGAGTCATGTCTTACAATATGATCTCTCAGCTGTCGTCTCTTCCCTGTATTGAGAAGTTCTTAATTATCTATTCAGCCATAAAAGTTACTAACAAAAAAAAAAAGATACAGCCAAAGAGAGTTTATTTACAAAGAACAGAGATCTAGATCTACTTAGGACTACAATAGGACATATTGATCAGAAGTAGGATTCGTAGCCAATTAAAAAGGCAATCGTAGTAATACTAGTAATCATAATGGCAATAAGAAATGGGTTCGGGTCAGCAGATTGAGGGAAAGTGCAATAAGTTTCTGATGCTAGTCAAAAAAACTGTTGTAACTTAGTTCAAATCTTTAATGTCCAAACGCATCATGTGTCTAGGTGTTGGGCCTATCCCAGGCATTATACAGTAAAGCAAGCAAAATATACTAAATCTTTTTTTTTAATTAACAAAAGCAAAGCTTATAAAGGGGAAGAACTCCGTCCTTCTGACTATATCTACCAATAATGTACAAGCTATTTCCTTCATTGGATATCAAACAAAATAATTAATTACCATTAATTAATTGATTAATTGAGGGTTTTTTTTGTTTATTGATTCATGTCTTGTTAGGTACAATAAATAATTGTTTAAGGTATCAACTTAGACGGAGAATGTGTAGGGGGAAATAGCATTAACAATTATTTATGGGGACTAACCCAACAAATTTAGCAATATCTGTGAATACTGAAGTATTAGTTTCCCTTGTTGCTATTAAACAAAATAATGAATTACTAGTTATTAATTATCTTATTGGTTGCTTTAAAAAAAATGGATTCAGGTCTTGTCTAAGTCGATGAATAATAGTGCGAAGTTTCAACTTGATCCGATAATGGATGTGGGAGAAATTACGTGTACAAACTTTTTTACAATAATGAGAGACAGAGTGAATTGATATAAGCTTTGTAAAAGGGTTTTGGAGATCTGTTGGAGACAAAGCAATTTAGTCAGACTGATTTAAAACAGGTCTAGGGGACATTCAAATTGAAATCTGTAGTGAAATATTGAAAGAAGATTATCAAAAAAATCTATAGGTTTAAATTATTGTAGTCTTATAAGTGTAATCGTGGTTGCGTCGAGTTGTACAGTGTTTGCAGAGAGCCAGAGAGAGAGACAGACAATATGCTCAACACTGACCTTTAAAGTCCATATATGTATCCCCTGCAGAAGCCATTGTGTAAAACGTCACATCCGCCCACATTTATTTGGCTGGCTACTGCCGTTCTGCGAGACTTTTGGACCTAGACGAAAATCGACGAACTACTCGACGAACTAATTGAGGAACTAATTGAGGAACTAATATTACTTTCTGAAAGCACGTCTGAAACTTGTCAAACCAACCAACAAACAAACAAAAATTTAAAAAATCTTTTGAAAAATCAAAACCACTGCCATATTTCTTAAATACACAGAAATAAGTTCCCTTTTCACTACATAAAAAACTAAATTAATTAATAACGACTAATTAATTAACTAACTGGTAAATTTTTAAATTGATTAGCGTATTGTCATCGGCTTTGAATAATTGTGCACATTTCACAAAATTCAACTTGATCCGAGAATGAGATTCGTAAAAACGTTTAACGTGGAATAACACCACATATATAGCTACATATCTCAATAATTAGCAATTATTTCTCTTTTTCGATGCCATACAAAAAAGTTAATTAAAAGCTGACGACCTTTTAAACTTTTGCCTATTGTAGTCAATGAAGCCACAAGGTTTTTCTTCCATGTCACATGAAATTTTCTCAGAAGCCTATCATATTTTCTGATATATTAATTTTTTTATTTTTTTTTATTGAGTCATGTTTTGTTATGTACAATAAATAATTTTCTAAAGTTTCAGTTTGATCCGAGAAAAGGTATAGGAGAAATAACATGTCAAGAAGATTGTACCAGACAGACAGACAGAGTGAGCTAATATAAGTTTTGTAAATATACTTGTAGACAGGTTTGTCGAAATTCTTTATAAAATGTATAGTTTACTGACGATAATTAGATGTTTAACTCCTATTTAGCAGACCTAGTCATTGTTTGTCGTAGCTAAGGCGACTTGTTGCTTCTGTTGACATTTTTAGCGGGTTCATCAGCAACTAGGTACTGCATAATTTTACCTTTGCTAATGCATCTAAAATCAATATTCATGAGTATGCTAATACAACCTTTGCAGAGAAACTATTTCTATTAGCATCTGCTATAATACATTGTCCACACCAGATTATCCTCAAGCCAATAAAAAGGGGGATTATTTGTCGATGTTATTTTTGCTTAATAATGGTTTGACAATCTTATCTCTATATATCGATAGATAGATATGTCAGTGATGGCAAGTCTACGGCCTGCGGCCATATCTAACCCATGGCACAGCGCTGACCACCTTTTAAACTTTTGCCTATTGTAGTCAATGAAGCCACAAGGTTTTGCTTCCATGTCACATGAAATTTTCTCAGAAGCCTATCATATTTTCTGATATATTAAACTTATTGTTAGGAGTATGTATTTGCGTATGTCCCGAATAAAAATCAAAATTATTTGACCAATCTTGATAAAATTTGACAGGAACGTTACTTAAAACACAACGAAAGTCGTAGTGAATGTTAAAATGTCCCTGCCACAACCCTAACCCTAAAAATAACAAATAAAAATACCTAAATTTATCTCTATTGAAAAACGAAACTTTTTAACAAATCGGGTAAACCCATTTTCACCGTATTTTATATTAGCTATGAATATGTCGGCTAAACGGATAAACCCCATGTTCATATTCCACTTTCAATTTCGTGTGAAAAAAAAGTGTTAAAGAAACGTCTCGCCATGTTAAACATGGATCTAAATCCAATACACAAGCTCAGTGATACACAAACAAAGGCCCACGGGCCGCGGCTAATTTTCGGCCAGTATCATATATAATTACTATTTATAAAGACTAGTTAATATAAACGGTGGATAATTGATAGACTGACTCTTTCTGACTCTAATTATTTTGTGCTTTAATTCACAAGTGGCAGATACTTAATGGTCAGCGTTACAAACATTTGACGGTCACCTATCGAGAGAGCAAGTAGCCTGAACAAACGAGCAAGTCTTCCCTTCCTGCAAAGATTTATGGGCTGTTGAAATATTGGCACAGGAATTATCGGAGACCCCGTCTTGCCCCAAGGGTGTCGTTGCAGATGGGAATGATAAACTCGGCAGACGTAAAAGGGTCGAATGCAGTAGGGGGGGAGGGAACGGGTTCAATGCCAGCCAATCGTAACGCTGTTCTGTTCGCGAGGAAGCCGATGCAAAGAAGATTCCCAAAGGATTCTTGATCCGAAAATTAATATTAGGTCAATGTTGTGTTTCGTAGCATTATTTGATAAGTAGTTTTCTGTTATGATCTTCACCTGTTGAATTAGTCTGCTGTGTCATCTGTCTACTGTTGGAGTTGTCTGCTGTATCATCTGTTGAGGTTGTCTGCTGTGAGATTTATACGTTGACGTCTTCTGCTGTAAATTTGTGTGTGTGTGTGTGTTCTGGTGACCACGCATGCTGTGTTTTTTTTTTCTCTATATGAATGACAATTTTAATATTTAATTTGGCTTTTTATTTAGTAAGAACAAAAAGTATTAGATCTATATCGAAACCAAGTTGGCAAGGAATAACAACACGTACTGTTTAGCAGAAACTCAAATTAAAACCCAAATACTGAGGAGAGGGTATTTAAATAATTAACTTAAGTGGCTGGTCTGGAGACGTCTTACTGAATCAATGACATTTACCAGCACTGGTAGTGAGTACTGAAGGTCTGGGGTCGGGAAGGAGGTAGATCAGTCTGGAAGAAGGTTTGGGGGGGGGGGTACAAATGTGGGAGTAAGTATTTGAATTGGTAATTGCCTAAAAGCTAAGAGGGGGGATATTTTCAAGGTAGAGGGGGATAACTCTGGGGAAGCTAAATAAGAGGGCGTTAGTAATTTGATTTGAGATTGTCTCCCCGCTGAGTGTCTGTGCCTTGCTTTCCATCAAAATGTTTGAATATCAAGAAAACTGGGTTTTTTTAATCTCCGAAAAATAAAAATACTGTCGAAAATGATACTACTGAAGTTGTTTTTTTCGGTCTTAATTAAGTAGAAAGAAAAGTTTTAAATTTCCGTTAGAACAGTTGAGGGGGTAGCAGTAATCATCATGTGACCTGGCTCAATCCTTCGTTTTACTCTGTATGAATCGTACAGTCGTCATCCTACAGGGTACTGAGCCAGGCGGAAGAAAGATAAACAAAAGTTTGATAAAGTAATGGATCTAGGAGTGGATAGAATTATCCTTCGCATGATCATTGAAAAAGTACAAAAAACCGAGGTATATCTCGTGAAGTTATGAGAGAGTTCTAAGGGGTGCACGGCCGCACTCCTTCCCTTCCAATGTAGCTATGAAGAAAAGTCAAGAAAAGATGTTCAGATATTCTTTAAAAGTAAGTGCTTTTAAAACTCGAAGAAGCTCAATTACTTTATTAAGTCCCAAATACTTCTTCTTACTACAGCGTAAATACTTTATATTCCAAAAAACTTTGTATTCAAACTACAAAAAAATTAATGACCACTGCCAACGATAGAACGGACGTTCTGAGCTAATAAATGTTGCTTCTCGGTCAGGAACTTATGTTGGCAGACGATAAACTATCGACATTAATTCTGTTACTTGGGATCAATAATCTCTTGCCAATTTTTTTTTTCTTTTTATTCCGAGGGGTAGCATTCACTTCCAGGAAGCTGATTGGTTGCCTGATGAACACGTGACGACTCTTCCCCCCCCCCAATAATAAGAGTCTATTTCCGGTGCGAAGTTTGGAGGGTATGTACTGAAAAGTAATTTTTCAAGTACAGAAAAAAAAAAAAGCTAGTAGAAGAATTTAAAGGATTTTACCGGTAGATCTTGTAGGTCATAGAGTTTGTGGGAAATCCTTGCTGATCCTCCGTTAAGAAAGATCTACTGATATATCTTGAAGGTCGAAAGTATTGTGTCAAATTGTGGCTGTACCTAATTCAGATTTACTTTCTTAAAAATAAACTATCTGCTAATTCAAAGAAGAGAATGATAAACTAGGCGATAAGCGGGAATGTATATTTGTTCTCATACCTAAAATTACCAAATTCGACAAAAAATTACCAGACCTTCTCACCGCCCCCACACACACACACATACACTGGCTTGCTTAGTGTCTGGTAACAAAGTAGAACCATAGATGGCTGCCTGTTCATGTGGTCTGCGCTCTGGATTGTCGTCTTGAAGGTCCCAGTTTTTGTCCTGCAGGAGGTTTGAGCTAGGGTGTAATCATCTTCGATTCTGAAGGAACATCCAAAACATTTCAAAACAAAACCAACAAATAGGATGTCGCCAGTACTGAATCAATATCGAGAAGATTGAAGTTCTAGGCTCCACTGAATGTCTGACTAGAAGTTCTAGGCTCCACTGAATGTCTGACTAGAAGTTCGAGGCTCCACTGAATGTCTGACTAGACGCTGATCTAACTTTTACAGATCAATCTCTTACAAAAGTTATTGTTTTAAATATGTTTAGTTTTGGTTTTTATCTTATGAAATACAGACTTCATAAAAGATGATGATTACTTTATACGCGTGTTCGTAAGTCAATCTAGTCATGTATGTTAACAAATGACTTAAATTCGGCAAAGTCATTGGTATTCCTTACTGACTATGGCAACTTATTCCAGCAGCAGACCCCCCCCCTCTCAATTCTTGTATGTACATAAATTTTATTTCGAAAACATTTCTAACGATTTACTTTAAAATTTTAAGGTATATGTGTATAAATGATGAAAAAAATCTCAACCCATTGGCCACATTGCGAAAACTCTGGGTCGACCGTTATGTAATTTTTGAAATGTTTAGTTTTCGTAAAATAAATTTTGGCTTTAAATTTCTAAAAAGGGAATTCCCGCTCTCGTGCATATAATTATAAAAACACACACACACACGCGAACGTTTCCGAAATGAGCCAGGGAAACAAATCATTCAACCGAGCGAGGCTCGGGTCACCTGGTACTTTATATTTATTAGGACTTTGCTGCTAATAACATGCAGGATGTACCTCTTTCAGACTTTGCTATCAATGTGGCAGAATCGTTTTCCAGTCAATAGAGTGTGATATGGCCAATGCTTTTAATTTCCCCCTGGATTCGAATTCGAGATCCATTGGTTCTGAAACCAACCCCTTCACCACTCGGCCAACGCCTCCTCAAACACGAGTCAGATAGAGGTTACTTTATTATATGTTTCAACATTGTAAAGAAAAAAAAATGTTCATAGACTTTTGCTCTCATATGCTTAGGCAGTCCAAGAAATGTCAGACCAAATTTGAAATTTAATATAACAGGGCCATCTGGGCGAATAAAATTACATGCTTCCAATATATTGATCTATGCCATGGTCACTGGTGAGATGCTCACAGCGGGGACGATGCTTGGAGTTTAAGATTATGGAGGAGTGATATAACAAGATTGGTGTTACGTTATTGATAACTGTTGATTATGTCTCTGCTGTTGATTATGTCTCTGCTGTTGATAATGTCTCTGCTGTTGATGATGTCTCTGCTGTTGATGATGTCTCTTCTGTTCATATTATTCGACGGTCATGCCTCTTTATGTCGAATATGATTTTTTTTTTATTCACATGTTAGAAAGATTACAAATCTTATAGTTTACAGTTAGACGTAATACATTTTAGTTATTATTATGGCGAAACGCTGATATTGTGTTTGTGTTGTCTGTCAGCATGAAATGTCTGTCTGTGTAGTATCTTTCACGTTAATATCTCGAAAACCTTCAAGGTTTTCGAAATGTTTACAAGTGCTACTTATGGCCTTTCGATAGGATGCCTGTTTTAATTGAAAAATTAAATATTCTTGTATGTATGCACATACATGAAAACTCTATTTATGACATGGTGAAATAAAGTGATGAGCATTTAGATTAATGCAACTCCGAACACGAATAAAGCATAACGTCACAAAGGAAAAAATACGAAAAAAAAATGTGTTGCATTACATAATTCTGAGTCTCATGTCTTAATTCACTTATATGTCTGATCTTGCTTGTTATAAAACCCGTTTCTATATGCTATAAATTGTCAACAATGCTAAGTTCCCTTTTGCAAACTTAATAAAATTAGTAAGCGCTACAAGAAAAAGAGGCTAGAAAGCTGAATTCACATTGCTACATTACATGACAGGGATTTAAAAAGTGCCAATGTGCCAAATAACCATAGCTAAACAAAATAGTCAATCGACACTTTTTATTTTCTTTACACCGGATACACCAAATAGCTAGCTAGATCTAGTTATCCGATATTAATGATATCTTCAATGATCTCGTCAATAGTTACATTTTGACCTGCAATGGGCAACATCAGCCATTGGCAAAGGACATTAACAAACGTCCTTTGAAGAATCCCTGCACAAAAATCCCTGCGGTTCTAGACTTTACAATTTATATTGCAGATAATGTTAAGTTGGTTGAAAAATCCCTGCACAAAAATCCCTGCGGTTCTAGATCTTAAAATTTATAAAGGTCACTTGTTTCCTTGGCCAACGGTTAACAATCAGTGTGTCATGTGGCCAGCACAACTCCAACCGCATTTACTTTCCCCAACTAAAGTCAGGTATCCATTAGAATTACGTGGACTCAGAACCCTTCAAAAAATCCCAAAAAATTGGAAATTCACGAAATTCAAAATCCCAGACTTCACCGAGATTCAAATCCAGGACACCAGGTGCGGAGGTCAAGCTCAAAACCACTCGGCCACTGCGAAAGATAACTTTCGTTAAATATGCGCCCCGATCAAAAACCTTAGAATAATGCGTCCAATAGAAGCGTGTATATTTATTATTAGGCCCGACTCTTTGAACTTATTCTACGTAGCCTTATATTAGCCCACGCCTTTGAACATTTTTACTACAGACGGTATCCGCCGTCACGAACTATATTTCTGGTCTCTTCCCATCTGGTATCTTCTGCTTGTTACATGTATTCCATAAAGTTAGGCCTACTTAATCTGAGTCCTCATTTCCATCTTTGGAGAGTGTGTGTCTTTTAGTCTTAGGATATATTTCTTCATCAAATCGCAGTTATGGGCATAAATATAATGCTGCCGTGTCAAACTTTAGACACACACTCGATACATTTAATTAGCATGTGTAGTCTGTAAGTGGACCAAGACAGTTGAATAGCATTGACGTAGACTCACGTAGACACGATGTTTGTATTTGTGTATGCTTTCAAGTAGTAAATTGGCCTACGCCTTATGTGTGGGTGTATGTCTTATTGTGTAGGTTTTTTGTTGTTTTTTTTAAGTCGGAAGATAAATCTAAGCTTACACAAAAAAATCATATGAGATCTAAAAATAGTATGTAAGTTTACGATGCGTGAGATGTCTAATTATAGACTGCCCGTGCAGCGGGATACAATTTATGACAGGCGTAATGTGAACATAGAATATCAAATGAGAGAAATTGTATATCAGGCGTGGGTCCATGAAGAGTCTATTGTCAAGGAACAGGGGCAATAGTAAATATTTAGAACAGTGGTTAGCAAACCACCTGTCCTTTAGGGATAGTCAACTTCACCTGTCCTTTAGGAATAGTCAACATAACCCTATCCTTTAGGGATAGTCAACTTCACCTGTCCTTTAGGAATAGTCAACTTCCCCTGTTTTTTTAGGGATAGTCAACTTCACCTGTCTTTTAGGGATAGTCAACTTCCCCTGTCCTTCAGGGATAGTCAACTACCCATGTCTTTTAGGGATAATCAACTTCTTCTGTCTTTTAGGGATAGTCAACTTCACCTGTCCTTTAGGGATAGTCAACTTCACCTGTCTTTTAGGGATAGTCAACTCCCCCTGTCTTTTAGGGATAGTCAACTTCACCTGTCTTTTATGGATACTCAACTTCCCCTGTCATTTAGGGATAGTCAACTTCCCCTATTTTTTAGGGATAGTCAACTTCACCTGTCTTTTAGGGATAGTCAACTTCACCTGTTCTTTAGGGATAGTCAATTTCCCCTGTCCTTTAGGGATAGTCAACTTAACCCTATCCTTTAGGAATAGTCAACTTCACCTGTCCTTTAGGGATAGTCAACTTAACCCTATCCTTTAGGGATAGTCAACTTCACCTGTCTTTTAGGGATAGTCAACTTAACCTTATCCTTTAGGGATAGTCAACTTAACCCTATCCTTTAGGGATAGTCAACTTCCCCTGTCTTTTAGGGATAGTCAACTTCCCCTGTCTTTTAGGGATAGTCAACTTCCCTGTCTTTTAGGGATAGTCAACTTCCTTTGTCTTTTAGGGATAGTCAACTTCCCCTGTCTTTTAGGGATAATCAACTTCCCCTGTCTTTTAGAGATAGTCAACTTCCCCTGTCTTTTAGGGATAGTCAACTTCCCCTGTCCTTTAGGGAAAGTCAACTTAACCCTATCCTTTTGGGGTAGTCAACTTCACCTATCCTTTAGGGATAGTCAACTTAACCCTATCTTTTAGGGATAGTCAACTTCCCCTGTCTTTTAGGGATAGTAAACTTCCCCTGTCTTTTAGGGATAGTCAACTTCACCTGTCATTTAGTCTTTTGGAACGTTTTGGCAACACATGTGATCTGACAACCATCTGTCTCCCTTCATTTCTGTTGTTCCTTTATATTGAATTGTTGCTTGGTAGTGCGGTATGTGCGCTGGACAATCGTTCGGGTTGTCTAGATGATCTAGGGTTTATAACCTGCCGCTGCCATCCCCCGTCGTCCTGCGGGAGGTTTGGACAAGGAAATAGATTATCTCAACTCCGAAGAAACACCCGAAACATTTTACAAATATTTTTCTCCCGTCACTTCCTCTGTCTGCCTCTCCTTCTTTTTCCTGGTGTGTTCACTGCAGAAAAATATTTTGCAAACCTTGAGGATCTTGTTATATGGCCTTACAGTCTTTACTTGCGCTATTTTTTTACAGTGGTCAGAAGGTCATCACTTAAGCCGATAGCGGTTGTGATCCTTTTTCGCATTTCACGTTTTTAGGGAGGTCTCTGTATCTGATACTTAGAATCGTTCTGTAACGTTAATTTTCACGCTGCCCAGTGGGGTCGACAATGTCAACCCTAACCAAAAATTTGAATAAAATCTTACTATGACTTGGGGCTCCAATATAACTGTTACGTCTTTGTTTGTTTGTTAGTTTTAATAAGGCTCGGACTCACTGACCTTCTATAAGAATTTCATTAAGTTGGCGGAACACATTGCAAACATTGCTATTAATCCTAGATGAGTGATCTAGGTAGGGCTGGTGAAGCTCACCAGAGAATAAACCAAGTGGGCAGCCCTGGTTTAGATCAACCTTTCAGTGAGCTAATATGGTTTGGACTTAGAATTGGGCTAGTTTCACGTCACTAGGAAAACAAATATACTTAGCTTTAAACCCATAGTTATTGTTTGCATTCAGTGGCTTAGATTGGAATCAGCTATCATTTGGGTCCGGGGAGGCTTGACCTCTTTTGGGGCCCCTGCATTTTGCGTAATATTTAATATTTAATGTAGATAACAATTTCGAACACTTATTTGGGGCCCCCCTCAAAAAACTGGGGCCCGGGGGATTTTCAAATTCTCCCCCCCCCCAACATCCTAGCTACGCCCTTGTTTGCATTAGTAAGAAAAATAAGACTGACCTTTTAGTATATATTGTGTAAGTTATGCTTAATCTTATCCTTTTAGAGTAACTAATTATTTTGGCAGTAAAACTACAAGCTATAACTTACTAAAGAAAACGTTCGTAAAACATAATAATTAGTTAATCGAAACCAAAACTGTGTTTAAAAAAGACAGCCACAGGCCCAAAGCCGTAATTAATCATGTTTAATAATTGTCAATTCGGTTTAACTAAAAGAGGCAATACTTTTCTCATTTTTGCGCAAAAAAGTACCACCCCAAAGTAGGCCTCTACAGTTCAAGTCTTACTCCATTCAATCATGCGTATTTTAGCGCTTTAAACAGGTGCATCAGTCGAGATGGATTAATATGCCCCTCAGACAGTGGAGAATGAACAGGCGCCTCAGTCAATTTAATTAGTAAGCGCCGAATCAAGGAAAATTTACAAAACATTTTTTTCACATTTAAATAGTGGTCAACACTCGTACTCTCCAGGTGCCCCAATCAATGTTGTTCAACAGCCCCCCCTCCCCTTCATTCATACTCATCATGCACCCAAGTAAGTCCTACGCAACAGGCAGTTAGTCATTGCTACTCTTAGTCGCAATCAATAGGGCGCCCCAATCAGCAGTAGTCTATAGGCGCCCCAGTCAAACGTGCTAAATAGGAAACATTTATGGTGTCTTCGTATTTGGTCCTCACCGACAGACAGTGACAATGTTCATGGAATGATTGCTGTCTTCTCCCCACCCTCCATCCTGGCAACTCCATTTCCCAACAGAATTCATTTATGGCGCCTTAATGAAAATGTCGGGACCACTTTTTCACCGTCCATCGCAACGTATTTTTTTCCTTCATCCCTTTTTTTTCTTTCCTTCTCTTCTCTTTTGGGCCCTAGCTTGGGGCAGTGGCCTGATACCTTGAGTCGGCCAATAGCCGGAGATTGGATCTAAATTGTTTGTAGCCTGGCCAAATTGCCAAACGCCGATCCTAAATAATGTCAAACAAATGGAAAGACTGACTTTTGGCAGTAAGTGGGTAAAAAGAAATCTTCCCCTGGCCAATAGTAACATCACTAGAAAATCGCGTAGGTTAAAGCGTCAAGTTTCTATGGTAACTGAATGACGTCTGCTTAAAGAAAAACAAAAATTGGTGTCGGGTGTAAAAGCTTAAGGAGTGCTTTCCCATCGAGACACGTGACCCAGATTTAGGACAAATTAATATCAAGAAACGCCCATAAAACATTTTGACATGGAATTCGTTCTGGAATTGTGTCATGGATTCTACAGTAGGCTACGTTGTTTTTTTTTTCCATCCTGATTATTTCTGTGGTGTATTGATTTATAGAAAATTGTCGAAGGGAAAAAATGTTTAATAAGGATTAGGAAAATTGTTGTATTGAAATTTGAAATAACGAAAACGAACTATTAAAAAGATCAGAACTTTTGTTCTTCAAAGTGGGCTTCCTGCTTTTATTTTGTTTTAAAAAAATAGTAAGAAGCTTTTTTTTTTTAAAGTTTTGTTTTCTTTTATCCGCTTCCGGAATGGTTTATTCCCTGATAAAGCTATACATTCTCAAATCTTATCTTATCTTATATAATACAGACGTTACTTCAAAAAAGAAGATGATTACGTCCTACGCGTCATGCATTTAGTCATGCATATTAACCAATGACTTAAATTCTGCCAAGTCACTGGTTTTTCTGGCTAGCTCAGGCAACCCATTCCATGCTCTAATAGCACTAGGGAAGAAGGAGTATTTGTACAAATTTGTCCTAGCATATGGGACGAGGAATGTGCCTTTATTTTTGTGTCTTTCAGAGTATTTTATTAAATTTTGTTTTTGTATTTGGTTTGTTTTCTTAATACTTTTTGGCGAAAAATCAGAATTTTTGCTTGTCATTATACTAAACTCAAAGGTGTGTCTGACAGAGAAATTTGATGAAGAACAAATAGATTTAAAGCTTCGTCATGTGTAGAATATTAAAAGTTCTTGTTAAGGTTTAGGTAAGTTTCTCCTTTCAGACCTTGCGATTTATCGGGCAGATGATATAAAGGTAATCTGTTTCTTTGGCCAACTGTTAAAGAGCAGGGTGTCATGTGGCCAGCACTTTACACAACTTAAGTCAGATACCCATTGGAGTTGGGTGGACTCAGGGGCGCCCTAAAAATCCCGAAATTCAAAATCCCAGACTTCACCGAGATTCGAACGCAGGACCCCAGGTTCGGATGCCTAGCGATTAACCACTCAGCCATTGCATCCCCAATTGTTAAAGTTTACTTACTTAATAAAAGAATTTTTATTCGGTAAATATACGCGACTGTTTATTATTTACAGATCATATACTTTTGCGTACCAATGTAACTCATTCTAAGAAAGAGCAATGCATTATGCTGTTAGGGGAAATGGTAGAAGTGGTGAAATGGTAGAAGCTGTGAAACAGAAGTCTGCTTTCCTGTAAAAACATTTTTAATAGCAAAATAGCAGGACCTCCAGAAGAACTTATCCTCTTTGATAGTAACATCTCTGAAACACAACAAATACGATCTGCTTTAGTAGGCTAAGCCAGAGAAACAAAAAATCAAGGCAATGGACACAAGCTCCAGCTGGAAACGCATGTGCATCCAAAAATACTTAGCTTACGTCGGTCTCACCAGCCACATGAAAAGGCAAATAACTCAAAAGTGTAGTGCAAAGCCCTAAGGTGACAAAAATAGAAAAAAAAAAGTATGTCTAAGTGGACTTTTGATGGCAGACTGTCAAAACTGACTCGTGGTAGAAGAGTGGCTTGGCTTAAATCTCAATTTTATTTCATAGATACTTGCAGGGGCGTAGCTAGAAATTTTCCATCATTTGGGGGCCCGGGGCTTGACCTCTTATGGGGGCCCCTGTATTCTGCGTAATATTCAATGTAACAAACACTCATTTGGGGGCTCGGGGTATTTTCAAATTCCCCCCTCCCCCCACCATAACTACGCCACTGGATACTTGGATCGGACGTTGTGCTGATCGCTTGACACTTATTAATTTTGTAAAAAAATTAACCGTATGAGCTCTATATATTTAAGAAAACCTGACCATCAAGAGAAGGAAATCATATACACATGAACACCCACCCAAACAAATGGGCGCACTCATGCTTGGGTCTTGTTCTCTATCACCCATCGGCGCTCATATAACCCCTGACCTCTTTTTGTGGTACGTCCCCCAGACGTACATGGGTCATGAATGTGTGGGAAGGAAGAGGTGGGTCACTTTTGGTCAGTGGTATTAATCACTATTGGAATAGGTCATAGTACTTTGTCCTGGAATGTATGGCTTTTGGTTATTCTTGATCCTTTTTTTTTTAAATAAGAACCTTTTCTCCTCTTTTAGTCTTATCTTATCTTTATAAATTGCAGGCGTTCCTTCAAAGGAGATAATTGCGTGCTCTATCCAGGCGTTAATCTAGTCGTGCAGGATAATTACAGACTTAGACATTAGTTATCCAGGCGGATTCAAGCAGCAACATTTCATACTCTCACTGCATTAAGGTAGAAGGAGCACTTGAACAAATTTGTCCAAGAATATCAAAAAAGATTTATCCAAGAATATCAAAAAGATTTGTTCAAGAATATCAAAAAAGATTTGGCCAGGAATATCAAAAAAGATTTGGCCAAGAATATCAAAAAAAGATTTGGCCAAGAATATCAAAAAAGAAATGTGCCTTGATCTTTCCGAGTATTTTATTAGTTTGTGATTTTGTATTTGTAAATTACGAAACTTGCCCTTGTGGAGCAACACCAGAGAATGCTGACCATGTCCTTCAAAGCTGCAAACTATATCCAGAGGCCCGAACAAGACTCTGGCCCCAAAGCCTTCCTATAGAACAACAACTATCTGGAAACCACTGTGCGTGCAGTTCAAATCAGATATAAGATTACTGATCTGACTCCTCCGACACCTAGCATAAGAACTTATAAGTAGAGGGGTGGACTAGTGTAATACAGGTTGCATATGGAGTGTGTCCTTATTTTGTATTATTCTCTTTAAAGATGTTACAAATGTGCTTCGCTAGTCAAATGTGAATATTCGTTTATTATAAATCTCAGTACACTAGTTTGCGTCTGTTCTAGTTTAATGTTTACAAAAGAGTATTCCTTCCTATATAGAATTTTTTTTGTTAACAATTTTTTTTTAACAAACCAATAACTAAGAATTTAAATCATATAGAAGTTCGACCCTCCACCGAATATTATCTCCCCCTAGATCAGAAAGACTGAAGGTGTTCAGGAAAAAGTTCTAATTAAATGGCGTCTAATATTATACGGCGCCAGTCAGGAGTTATTGAAAAATTCTCAAAACTTTCTGTCAAATTTGATGAAGAGAACTTGAATTTAATGAAAAAAATGTCTCTCTAACATCATCTCGACCAAGTGTCGTTGCGGGGCTTCAAACCATTCATTCAGCTGACAACTTTGAGGAAACAGGCTCAAGACCCTTACGGATACGTTGGCCTACAAGTGACAATTGTGATATGGATTCATAAATTTGTCTCCGTGCATTTAAGAAGTTGAAATGAGCAGAAATGTTTGATTTATGTTTTCTTGTAAATCAAGATAATGAGAAAGAAAGAAATACAGAAAATACTCGTGATTAGGTTATGACATGGACGTATACCACTGAGGGGGTCCAAGGGTGTGGGGGACGGGGCCTACGCCCCCCTTCCCACTCGACCGACCCCTGAAATCTTTTAATGGTGAAATCACAAATTATTGTTTGGAATTATTTAATTATATTAATAATATAAACTGGAGGCGCGGTGGCTGAGTGGTAAGGTCCCAAGGTTTGAATTCTTGTGAAGACTGGGATTTTTAATTTCGGAATCTTTTGGGCGCTTCTGAGTCCACCCAGCTTTAATGGGTAGCTGATATTAGTTGGGGAAAAGTAAAAGCGGTTTGTCGTTGTGCTGGCCGCATGACACCCTGGTAAACCTAGGCCATAGAAACAGATGACTTTTACATCATCTGCCCTATAGATCGCAATGTCTGAAAGGGGAACTTTAATAATTTAAACGAATTATTTATATTTTAACCAATTTTTAGACCGTGTCGCCCCCCACCCTCTAGTATGTTGGCGGATACACGTTGGACGTACTCATCTGTTTTGAAGTCTGTGAGTTTGGAACTGGTGCCTTCTGGCCGAGTGGTCAAGCGTTGTCTTCCGAGCCGAGGAGTATCAGGATTGACTTATGGTGAAAAGTATTTCACAGCGACATTAAAAGATAGTTAAGTTACATAAGGCCGAAGAATCCCACAGTTTTAAGCCCGTTGATGGAAGCTTAATACTCATTAACATTAACGCTCGATAGGATTCAATGAAGTCTGGAAAGGAACCACTATTTACCAGTGTTGTAGACTGTTCCATATGCATAACTCCACAAAGTGCTATAAATAGCTTGCAATGATGTGATCGATCAATAACCAGATCAATGGAAGTTTAAAAAAAAAAGGTAAAAAAAAATCAAGTTTGCCAAACGAGTCTAAGGACCATCTAGACGTATAAAGAGACAGACAGACAAACAGACAGACTATATTTAAATACAAACCGTGTAGCCTTCCCATCAATTATTCTCGTCGGCCAAAGTATCCAGCAAGTTGAGCCAGCAAATAGATCTCTAAGTGGATCTCCTGCCTTGTGCACTGGTCCAGACTTCTACCAGGTCTATCTCTCTTCATCTTGACCACTCAAATTGCTCTGGCAGAATTTTTTTTTTTAATCTTGAATTGTGATTCTCAAACATTTGTTTTTTTCTGAATCAATTTTTGTTGAGAATCTATTTTTTAAAGTATTTTTTTTTCTTATTTCTCTGTCTTCACCTTCAATATCTTTTTGTCTCTTTTACCGTTGGGGCACCACACAAGATCTGTTGACTATTTTTCTCCATTCCTCTTTGTCTTTTGTCTTGGATGGAATTTCTTTCAATGACAGGCCTGTCATGTATCAATTGCTTAACTATTGTAGGAGTTTAGTTTACATAGTATTTTAGTTTGTACAGAAATATTGAGCATTGCAATGCTTTGATTTCGCAATCCAGACGTTTTAGAACAGGAGTACAGAGAAGGTTTGGGCTAGGAGCTGGATGCATTGTGAAGTGGACTGCTAGGAAATAACGACGGGTTTACAGACTTACGACGATCATCCGATTTTGCAACTAAACAAATTGAGCTCTACACAAGTATATTATTATTATTTTGTCCTTGGATGCAGGGCCGGCGTAAGGCATAGGCAGACTAGGCAGCCGCCTAGGGACTCCGATTGGTGGGGGCCTCGTACGGGACTCAAAGAAAATTTTAGTTTTAGAGAAATAATTGCGAAATGTGGATCAAATCTCATATATAGCAGAACTCTACGGCTGTATATGTATACTGGCCTAGCTCTATACTGTGTTCCGATGTTTAATTCTACTCATAATTTGACTAAATTTATTTATTTCATTATTTCTTCCTATTGGTGAAAAGTCGAAATGTTAATTGCTCGTCTGATGATCAAGACTCGTCCATGAAACAAATTCGTACTATCGGCGCTACATGAATTTAACGTATTTGTTTATTTAGATACAGGGTAGTTTATAATTCACAGCGTATATTTCAGTTTTAATTTTGTGTTTTTCTATTTCATTTGGGGGTCACCATATTCACTTCGCCTTGGGCCTCCCTGTATGCTTTGCCTAGGGCCCCCAATTACCTAAGGCCGGCAGTATTGGGTGTATTCGAACTCGCGATTAGAATAAATAAAGTAGTATCAAGTAATCAAACAGACATAAACACATTCAATTCGGACACTAAATGATATATATATAGATATCAAATCAAACAAAAATACAGGGGTTTGAACCTGAAACAATTGTTTGGGCATCAACGCGCTCTAACATTCTGACCCGTTACTCCTCTAGCAAAAAATAAGAAGGTTTAGCTAACCGTGAGGAGCCGCGCTTCTAAACTAATGACGTCATCTTGACCCGAAAATATCTCAACTAATGCCGTCATCAAAATTGTGGATTCAGGCGTGACGTGATTACAAAGCACGCAAGGATATTGATAATAACAAACAAAAACAAAATGCTGGGCTTGAAAAGTCCCACCCCGACCCAGTTTTTTTTTTGTAATAACTCTCCAGACAAGAAATTTTATAAACTAGAGAACCCAAGATACGGCCTGATTGACTAACTGCGTGACTTTTCAGGGGAAACCACTCAACAGAAGAAAAAAAAAATGTTTACGCCTGTTTGAAAATATGGGGGATCTTTTATATTCCAAGATTGTCATAAACCGGTAGTTCGTTCTACTTCCCGTCCACCACCACCACCACCCCCTTCCTAAAAAAAAAAATATTATCAACTCACCCCAGCCTTATCCTAGTCTATCCCCGCGGAGGCTGTGTTTACTAATCGTGTGTGTTCTGTTTTGTAATCCAATTGGACATGGGGAATTGGATTTAGGAGCAGGGGCGCAGACTAGTAATGATAGTCTAAAAATAAAAGTGTAGCAGGAGGGGAAAACTCATTTCCGGTTTGATTGCATTGGCAGACGATCATCGAGTCAATAGTCACGTGGTGTGCATATACCTGCTGTTTTTCGACTTCTGCTCGGTCGAGTGTCAAAATGTGAGCTAAATTGTCAACTTTCCGACTGGGCAGGTTCTGTCGCGAGACCTTGTTGTTATTTTGTGAGTCACTCAGAGTGGAGTAGTACTTATTTTAACTGTTATTTATTCGTTTCTAAAGCCTAATGCCCTTTGCACGACCATTTCTACAAAGCTTTTATCAACTCATTCTGTTTGTCTGTCTGGTAAAATGTTTTTGTGCACATTATTTCTACTCGGATCAAGTTGAAACCTTACACAATTATTTGGTGTACCAAACGAAACATGGATCAATACAAAAAAAATTCTTTATTAATTATCGGTGATAAACTATTTTGTTTTTGGTATCAAATAGGGAAATAAATAGTACTTATTGAGAGATGTGGCTGTATACGTTGAGTTATTCCCCTTATTACGTTTTGTACCCATTGTTTCTTCTCCTTACCATACTGGGAATAAGTTGAAATTGTACATAATTAAACGTAGTGGATGACAATACATGCATCGATAAAAAAGTAACAAATTACTTAATCAATTAGTAGTAATTAATTAATTTAGTTTTATTTACAAAAGGGGGAGCTAATCCGTGGAGTATTGAGATATATGGCATATGAGATATACTTTGTTTTCAAGAAAGATTTTTTTTAAATATTTCGCTTGTCTTACTAATGAGTTCCACACTTCTTCAATAGATGTTTGATTGAGGCTTAGGTTCAGACAGACAAAACACACCAGAGAAATTGAAAAATATGTTGTCTTTTATTTCATTTTAGTAAAAGAATATAATTCGAAGGTTTTCAGATACTTTGTAAATAATTATATATTGCATTTAAAAATGATTCGCGGCGTCATGTATTCCTGGGCTGTCCCAGTCATAGGGAGAGTAGTCGACCAGAACCGAGACGCCAGGAGGAAGCTGGTAGGTGGCCTTTGCCCAATTAGAAGTGGGTTTTTAGTATTTTGAGTATTAAGCGTCACGTATTGTTTTGAGCGTTGTGCTGTTCACACTACCACTTACACTTTTTGTCTCTTAAAGTAACGTAACAACTGCAGCTACGGAGCTGCCTCTATAGAACAAAAAAACATTTTAAGAAACACAATGTGGACTACCATTTTTCATGAGCTTAATATCTTCTGGGGATGTGATGGCTGATTGGCAAAGCGCTAGACTTTTGACTCGATGCGTCTCAAAATTCGAACTTATGTGAAATTTCCGTATTTTTAGTAGGGATTTTTAGGACGCCACTCTAATGGGTACCCTTCTGGTCACCTACACACTACAAAATTCTTGATCCTCATTAATGACTTGTCTCTTTCACGCTACTTGCCAACATGGGCGTCGGAGGGACTTGGGAATGAGTTAAATTTCTCAGTGTGAGTAGACGTCAATTAATTATATAGGCTATTGCACTAGTCTTTGCACTAATGAGGTTATCATCATCTTGCATAAATTCGTATCGGAATAGTCTCAAGTTCTATGCGCATGGACTTCCTTCTCGTTTACTTGCGTTCGGTTACTTGTCGCCTGTAATGAGACGAGCTTGTAAGATCTCTACTTTCACTTTACACACGTTTGCACAGGGAGGAAGATACGAGGCTAAGGACATCCTGGACGTCTACACAGACATCGCGAGAGGAGCTGGCAGCTGCTGGCAGAGGAGATATTAGTTTCAAACACCACGTCATAATAAGGAGACAATTTGCAGTCTTGAATGACGCCAACCCTTTAAGTCTTTTTTATTTTTATTAAATGAATCTTCATCTACTCAATTGTCTCAATCCTCACATTTCCTGGTAATGGCTACAGACAGGCTCATTAATAAAACTAAATTCTAGACAAATTCAAAACTTGACAATAATAGCCAAGTCCAAACTAGAGAAATTTTGCAATCTTGAATAAAGTTTACCACTTAAGTCTGTTTTATTAGGATTAAACGAATCAAGCATCAAACATCCTGTTAATGGCAACAGGCTCATTTATAAAACTAAATTCTAGACTAATCCTCAACTTGACAATAATAGCCAAGTCGAAACTAGTTTTAGAAACAGTTGCGTGGCGCGATATCTACTGCAGCAAATTGAAGTGCTGGGTCAACTCTGAGGCTCTCATTAACTTGAATGATTCTCTCTCTTTTCTCTCTCCCTCCCTCTCTCTTTCTCTCTCGCTCTTCAGACGTCATTCATTATTCAACACAGAAGCAAATCTACAAATCTACACCATATAACCGAGAACTGCAGCTCCTGTCATTCAGCCACGTAACTAAGCTTCCAAATGTTAGCAGTAAAAAAAAAAAAACAACGTGATTTAGCGTTGGATTACTTGATGTGATGAATGCGTTCGCAAAGTACAAATCTGGGCAAGACAATATAATAATAATAATAATATTGATAACGAAAGGAAAGCGTAAAAGGGAATCCACTCCAAGCTCCTGTAGTTTGATTCATATATCAGTAAACATTGGCCATCTTGTCGGTGTAAAAGATTCATGGGACGTAATCGACGTCAATTTCCTGTTTTTTATTACCTCCCCTGTGAAAGATGTTTGCTTAATTTATTTTTTTTTTCAAATTGTAGGTGGGAAAAGCAAGGGCACGACTTGTATTTGAATTGAATTTAACAGATTATCTCCCTTAAATAAACCGTTGGAAAGTCTAAGGGTTAATCTGGAATGTAAAAGTTTCTTACACAATAATTTACTGGGAAAGGAGAAAAGAGAAATGTATAAGAGAACAGCAAATAGTAATGTTTTGTCAGTCTGATTATGGGCCCTTGTTTCATGTGATAAATGTATGACCTTTGACCTTCATGATCGTTGATCTTCATGACCTTTAACCTTTGTTTTCCCTAAGTGAAGAGTATTAGATGTGATAAGATGTCTTGCATTATGTTGAGAATAGCATTAGATGTAGACAAGGCGCAGATGACGAGAAAAAAAACTTACATAGACCCCCCCCCCCCCGGGTGGACAATCGCTTTGTCTGCATGAGATGCAGGTCGCATCTGGGTTTGCGTAGTCATGTGAAACACTGCATCCATCCTTAATCTATGGAATCAAAGACATGGACATTATCACTAGTTGTAATAAGAAGTCTAGCATTAGGTTGAGAAGTGAATGGTGGCCCTTCTTCTTCGTTCTCATTTCAATGTCGGAGGATCAGTAAATGTCAGTAATCCTATATATGAGATGAACCGCTCAGAGGTTTACAGATCAGGCAGTTCTCCATATAGTTTTTGTTCTATAGGTCTTGTTCGGGCCAATTGATGAAGTATGCAGCTTTGAAGGACATAGTCAACATTTTCTGGGTTTCGCTAGTCCCGACTTCAACCTTGGTGCCTCAAATGTCGGCAACGCAGATGGAGGTGCCAAAATCGCGGTTTCGATACTCGGTTTGAACCAAATATTTTTTTAGTTATTTTTAAAAAATTTATTTTATTTTAAATTTTAGAATGGAGGTATATTCCTTTAAAAAAATGTATTTTCTTTTCTTGTTTCATTTATTTATTTTGTATAAAAAAAAAAGGTTAAGAAAGTCTTAAAAATTTAGGATTGAAAGGATTAAAAAGTAGGAGTTGGAAAAGAGTAGAGAGAGATCACAAAATTGTAGAGAGAGATGGGGAAAAGAAGAAAGAAGAGGGAGTGAGAGAGAGAGAGGAAGGGAGAGAGAGGAAGAAGAGTGAACGAGAAAGAAAAGATAAGATGGGGAAAGAGGAGGCTAGTGAAGATAGATATGGGTGGACTATGAGAGAGATAAACTCTTAGGAAAATCTATAGTGCCATACAGGATGAAACAGGGTGGAGGACACGCACTAACCATGAGTTATATCAATTGTATGAAGACCCACCAATATTGAACGAAATAAAAAAGAACAGACCACGTTGGGCAGGTCACCTTGAAAGAATGTCAGACAACAGAGGAGCGAAAATCGTATACAGGCAAAAACCAAAAGGCAGGCGACCCAAAGGCAGACCTCGAATGCGATGGATAGATGATGTGGAAGCAGATCTGAAGCAGCTTGGGGTTAGGGCGTGGAGACGAAAGGCCCAGGAGAGATCTGAATGGAAGGATGTGTTAAAGCAGGCCAGAGCCCTCCATGGGCTGTAGCGCCACAGGGATGGATGGATGGATGAGAGAGATAAAGAATGAGAAAGAACAGATGTGCGTTTTTATGCATGCGTGTGAAGGAGCTACTTTTAACACAAATAGTAATTGTTTCACTTTTATCATCCATTTAAATCCAACTAAACTCTGTGACCGCTTTATCAAAACTAAAAGCTCTTAAGACACTTGGTCAAAGATAAAGACTTCGTCCTGATACCATGAATGATAGTTTGGCTTATCACCCAGCCCTTGGTCGTAGCTCAACCATCAATTAGATGATAAGTTGTTTGTTCTAAAATGTTGTAAAACTTTTGAATGTTCTTTCAGAGTTGAAGATAATCTACGTCCTAGTCCAAACGTCTCGCAGGAC
Organism: Biomphalaria sudanica; assembly: GCA_036873155.1. NCBI lineage: Eukaryota > Metazoa > Mollusca > Gastropoda > Planorbidae > Biomphalaria > Biomphalaria sudanica. The sequence continues at coordinate 211,168 of JAZGLO010001100.1, forward strand.
GACGGGGGATGGCAGCAAGAAGAGTATGAACCCGGTACCATCGAGATATCCGAAAAAAATTCTAGCGCCCATACCGCATGACCTGGAAGCCATTCGTTATGCCAGGCGAACACCTAACGATATATACAGTTTATTAAATACTTTTGAATATTAACAATGTAGGCTTAATAATAATAACAACAAAGCCAGCCGGTTAAACAGTACAGTCATACAATCATGTCGGCAACATATCTATTTTGTATGGAAGGAAATAAGATTGTGGTTATTGAAAGTGAGTTCTTAATAGCGTCTGCTATTCCCTCTGAAAATATTGAAACCTGCCTGTTCAACTGCACAATTTACCAAATTCATGACTCATGGGTGGGCTCAATGGAACGTTTCAGAGTTTGTTTGAAAACACAAACATTTTGTGTAATCGTTTTTTATGATTAATGTGTTGATGTTTGTGGTCTATATTAGTCTACAGAGATTCGACTTTCGTAAATTACATTTTTATTTTTCTATTTAATTAAGATCTTGTTTTTTTTTCTTTCAGATTCAGATGTAATCTGATTGGTGCGACATGTGCCAGAATGAACGAAACACACTTAACTTCTGAGGATCTTAACACTAATCAACTATTTCTACTACATTTGTTTAAGAGAAAGTCTTTCTGGGGAAACCACGTCATCAAAAAAAAAAACAAATTCTGGATTTCAGTTTCTTTGATCATAGATCTCATACTAATTAAAAATCTGATTTTGAAAGTATTAAATTACGTCATTTCCCCAATATCGACTTTGTTGAAATAAGCTTCTATTTCCAGATCTGAGTAGGCTGAGATGTCCATTGGTTCGAAGACTTTGAACTGTAACCTGTAATGTTGTCATCTTTTATTTAAAAACGAACATTTATACAGTAGAACGTCGTTTATCCGACTCAATTGGGACCGGACACCGTTCGGATACGCGATTGTTCGGATAACCGATAACCGAAGCGATCCATGCAGTATATTGAACCGGACACTATACGAATATTGAAAATCATCACATGCGGGACACGTGCGTGAAGAACGAGCAAAATAGGTGACAAATGTCGCAATTTTACCTTTATTGTGGAAAATAATCACTTATTTTTCGTATTCATACAGTATATGTGCATCACAGTACATGTGGTTGATAAAAAAAAAAAAAAAAAAAACTGGTCCGGATATTTGACGCTCCGGATAATAAACGTTCGGATAAACGACGTTCTAGTGTAGTTAAAGAAAGGGTAGTGTGCATATAAGGATGGATCTAACATGTATTCTTTTCTGAAGTCGAACTACTAATTATGTTACGGAAATTTGCATTATAATCTCTGTTCAAATTAATCCTTCTTTTGTTGTTATAAAAAAGGTGGAGCCTATATTGAAGGGGTACTATTACTTTCAAATGTATTTCCGATTATTATGTTTTTTTTAAATATGCACAGGCGTATGTGTGTGTGATGTATGTGTGTGTATGTGTGTTAAAACACAATCGGAACGTCAAGACATCCTCTCGAAACTCCAGACATGGTGTAACGTCTCACTCACAATATGCAATTTCTTTTAATATAGTTTGTGAGATATTTCTTGCTGCTTGTCATGTTATCAACCATCAAAACCATCAATAGCATATATCTATACAAAAATAGAAAAAAAATCGGTTGGAATAGATTTGGCACAAGTGAAAAGTTAGCAAGATTTGATCGAGGCAGTTCAACTCACTGAATGACGGATAGTTCTTGTTTTTTAAGCTTGTACTGCATCGCTTGTGTGTCGCCATAGCAACATAAAGCAACAGCATGTTAACTATTTTTACATGATTGTGTTGTGGAAAAAAAACCACTACAACTTCCTGTTTCTCATTAAGAGTTATACAAAGGGGAAAATATAAAAAAAAAATCCTTGTTTTTTTTTTCCTGTACAATTTTTAAATCTAAATGCATTAGACGTGTTTTTCAGGTTCGGGACATTTTTACTCGCTAATTTATATGCTGTATACACAATTATTTTGGGTCTATCGGGACTACAGTGGCAAATCGTCATTCCTCCATTCCCCAAGTTAGAATGTCACTAAACTGAATGTTTCTTAATATCTTTATTATGACTAATACATTACTAAAGAATGCTCAAAGTACTCTCCCTATAAAGGAATCAACCATGCAAAAGTTATTTTTGTCTGTCTGAAGACAAAGACTTAAACAAACATTGACAAAAAAGTTACATAACTACCGTTCCATGGAAACTTGAAAGAATATCGTATACAATTAAATGTGCTTTGTTTATAGAATAGTAACTGTAAATTTTAATTGAAAATTTTACAAATCAATCAATAACATAAACAAGAAGCCGATTTAGCCTTGCTTAGACCAATATTTGAATATGCATCTTATATTGGTGATGTAAAGGTCATCCGTTTCTGTGGCCCACGGTTAACGAGGGTGTCAAGTGGCCAACACAACGACTAACCTCCTTTACTTTTCCCCAACCAATGTCAGTTATCTATTAGAGCTGGGTGGACTCAGAGGTGCCCTAAAGATCCCGAAATTAAAATCCCACTCATCACCAAGATTCGAACCCGTAAATGATAAGATACGAATGTCTGTAATTGATTATAAGATAAAAGAAACACAACAACTAAGGTGAGATAATTGATTAGAACAGATGCAGACGGCGAAAAGAGAAGCTAAATCGACCACCGACGGACAACGGTTAAGTCTGCATAGAGTTTGGCAAAATATGTAGGTCGCAGCTGGGGCTACGTTGTCAGTGAAATACAGCATTTCTCATTAACCAACTTAAAAACCTTGTTATTAATTATGTATTGTTCCCGTTCACGCCTGAGGAGAATACTAAGAGTGATCTAAGAGGAATTAGTATTGCCATGTCAATGTTTCCATTTCATCTTTCTTAAAAGTTTTAAGGTCCAGCAGGGTTTAAACGAGACTATCCATTATAGAATGTTTTCAGTAGAGATCAATAACTTGTTGCCAGGTAATACAGACCTGTGACGTGACAACGAGATATTGGTCTGCGATGCCCACATGTTGCGAAGTTGCAGGTCACTTTTCAGGCCCTCTATCACGATAGGTCTTGGTTTAAACAACGTTTCGTAAAGGTCCATAACCCAGGAAATGCTTTGCTTTGGTTTTTGAATGAATGAGTTACACTTCGGGCACTAGCCTATATCAACGTGAACCTCTTTAATATTTCTAATCAATGCAATAGGCGGGTGGGAGTAGGAGCATGGTCAGAATTGATAATTAATTGTTTGTTTCATTGAAATGTAATTATAAATTCGAATTTTTAATATACTTGCTATGCTAATAATATTGAAAAATCTTTATAGCTGTGTAAACACATGTATGTTAATCGCTCTGGAATGTTTCGTTCAGAATGTTCCACTGAAATAAAAAGTCCTCAACGACTGAGTTATATTTTATTTGTTACTTTATTTCTTTGGACTTTTCCTTGTTGTGTATATAACATAGGTCTTTGTGTGACAATTTATGAATGTATTATATTTTACTCTCTAACTTAACTATTTATTACATAAATAAAAATGTTGCAATGAAAATAAAGTATTCTATGATTGAAAGAAATTTCTGTATGATTATTTCTTCCCTTAAGATAGGCCTACATGTATGGATGCCTGGTCCTTTGTGATGCAGATCAAACTCTCGTCACGAAGGTTCCTAGTTCGAATTCTGCGAATGGACATCTACTTCGATGTCATAATCTTTATCTCTAAAACAAAAAAGAATCTGCTAAAACTTATAAAACTAAGTTAAAAAATAATTTATACGTTAGAATATTAGCCTACTATAAATTAACAATGAAACCTAAACATAAAACTCATTAACAATTTTTTAAAATGAATAAAATATTACTGTAATTACTATTACCTGACGCAATAAGAATTATAAGACAACATGGATATGACATTTTTGTTAGGAACTCAAATTGTATATACAAATAAAATTACACTCTATACACAAAGGAGCAGTGAATACAGCTCCAATCTACAATCTATAGACATGGCACTCAAAATAGGTAAAAATACATTCCCATTCCCATCTACACAAAGGAGTAGCGAATAAAGTTCCAGCCAATACACAGAGGCGTAGCTAATAAAGTTCTCGCTATAGGCCAACACAAAGGCGTAGCGAATAAAGTTCCAGCCAATACACAGAGGCGTAGCAAATAAAGTTTCACTCTATACTCAGAGGCGTAGCGAATACTACGTCCCGACCAGTGTTTAACGTACGATAGTTTTTGTTAAAAGCGACACAGATCCAGTGATTTTAAGAATAATCGCAAGGTGAATAGAATTCCTATAAGTTTACTTTCCATTTAGCATTCAACACACCCATTTCGTAAAACAAAATTAGATACGCCACTGACTATCCAACAAGTGGATCACGAAAAAAAAATCTAAAAATCATGCTCATTAAATTGTGAATAGTGTGGTCAATTCGGTCAAATGAATCAGTCGTGTGTGGGACAATAGCCACTATTTAGAAGGTCTCTATAGAGACGCATCAACACAGGCAATCGTGAAAAGAATATACCACACACGTCCTACCTCTTTGTTCTCGTGCCGCACTGCTACACCCCAGATGAACATTTCCTCGTGTGAAAGAATGCGCCATCACGATGTCTCGTGTAGGCCTAGAAGTCCAGCAGTCATAACAAGCACATGACTGAGATGTACACGCATTAAGCAAGCTATTCATTGATATCATAAGCAGCGGCAATAACTTGGTTTGGGAGAAGTTGGTGAAGCACTTAGACGCGTAATAATAATATTAAAAAAAAAAAAATTGCGTGACGTGCACTGAACGACCGTTTAATGGGGGAAGCTGTGAGTGCATTAAATGGTCAATTTGATCCCTTATAGCGAGATTGGGGCAGCATAGTAAGTGAATTACGTGATATCGTTCTTTCTGGTTAAAAAAAAAAAAAGAGCTTTAGTAGACTTAAATGGGACAGGCATAGATGCAGCCTAAGAACAGGCACTCGTGTTTTTCTCAAATAGATTATAGAACTTGATTTACTTTTGTAGAAAGCTGATATGAACTCACTCTGGTAGGATTTTTTTAGACACTTTTTTTTATTATTTCCAATTCCAATTCTCGGAAAAAGTTGAAAATTTGCACAATTATTCATATCCGATTTCAAAAACATGCGTCAATAAAAAGAAATCAACCAGTTAGTTAATTAATTAGTGGTATTTAATTAAATGTGTTTTGTACAAACAAAGGGAAATAAATCTTGCAGCATTGAGAGGTATGACAGTAATTGAACAGTATTTTAAAAGTATTGTTTTTAAATATTTTGCTCGTTATAAAATTTGAAACCTCAGTCCTCGCTACTCTCAGTATGTATTTTAATTTGTCTCCACCACCACATCAGCCTCTTTCTTTCACAAATCCTTCACAATCTTTTCCTCTCTGTATCCCCCTGTCTCTCTCTCTCTCCTCTTCACTATCCCTCTCATTTTCCATCCCTCTCTTTCTTACTCCCCTCTCTAATGTTTTCTCTCCTTACCTCACACACTTTCTCAATATTCCCTCCTTCATTTTTCTTTTCACATTTCATCCCCCCCCCTCTTTTTTTTTTCTTCTTTAAATGGCATACTGGGGCGCAGTTTTCAATAGTTATCGAACCTACATTCCAAGTTAACACCAGACTTCCACTTTATTTCAAACCAGGATATCTACCATGACAATCAGCTTTGTATTGTCGTAACGCATTGCTATTCCCAAGTAATGATTTGTCTATCCTTGAGCTATAAATATCTCCGTTACACTATAAGCAATGCCGTTTTATGTCATCAATGTTTAATCAGCACAGAATGAATGTTGACATCACATCTTGCTAATACACAATTACGTTCATCTCGTATGCTGTGAAACAAAGACATCGATTTACAATTAGCGTTTAATTAGGTCGTCATATATGGCCAGCCTCTGTTTGCTTTTTTATCTGAATAGGCTACCCAAAATTGAAGCAACTTTACTTGTCATTTTAATATTGGCTTATAATTCAAAAAGAAAAAAAAATAAAGGTCCTCTTTCAGGCTTTGCGATCTATAGGGCAGATGATGTAAAGGTGACATATGGCCATCACAACGACCAATCTCCTTTTCTTTTCCCCGACTAATGTCAGTTACCCAAATGGAGCTGGGTGGACTCAGAGGCACTGAAAGATTCCAAAATTTAAAAATTCCAGTTTTCACCAGGATTCAAACCCAGGACCTACGTCTTAGAAGCCAAGCACTTTACCGCTCAGCCACATAGCCTCCACTTTGGAAGCTAATACCATATAGAAAAATATAAATAGAATTGAATAAATAGAAGGAAGACTCTTTTAAAAGTCAACAAAAATGCCAAAGCGCAGTCAAGAATTGGATCTCTAGTACTTGACCTCCGCCAGAATTAATGCGGGCTGTCTTTGCTATTTAAGTTTTTATCTCAGGTAGATTTAGGCTTAAGTCCTCCCGCGCCGTTCGGCGTATAAGGTGAAAAACTCTATCTGCAAAGATCGGACATAGGCGACTTCCACAGCCTCTTCCCAGCTGGTGCCCTCAAAGTTTAGGTCTACTAAGAAGGTGCCATGCCATGTTATACGTGGGCGGTCCTGCTTTCACTTTCTTCTTTTCGGCTATCTTCTTTAAGGCTGTCTTTGGAGAATTAGTATTGAAAACAAACATAGAAACTTTTAAACGAGCATCTACCTAATTATTTTTACGTTTTATTGACGTGCTTTCCGATAAAAAAACAATGTCTGGAAAGGTTTAATACCATTATTACCATATGTTACAGAGTGTCAGACAGTGGAGTGATAACATTTTGTTTAGTGTTTCTCAAAATGTAGTTTGCGCCCCTTGTGGAGAAAAGGGAGACGTTTTCAAATTAAGGGGTTGGTTCAGGACGCGAATTTTTTTTAAGGATTACATTTTTTGTTAAATTTGCTTTTTAGTTATAAATTTATATTTGAGCATTAATTAATTTAAATAGAAGTATGACAATTAGAAAACATTGAATTATTAAATTTAGAATATTTTGTGTCCAAATAATATATACTTTAATTTCTATTTGCGAGAAGAGCCTACAACAAGCAGGATTCAACATTTTTCAATACAGAAAACTTTTCAATACTCTATTTGTCGATGTGTTTTTAAATTCTTCGCTTCTTCTTCCTTAGCATGATGAAAACAGTTTGGTTTCAAGACTTCTTTCTAATTTTACAACCATTAGGATAATTTGTAGCGTACATTCTAAAATGTCTGTCGCACTTTAGTTTTTCGTCCTAATAGGAGAAATATTACTTTGTAGACTCAAGGAGAATACGGTTCTAAAGCTCAGATCGGAGTAAAATGCTTAGCGACGGGGCTCCGATCCGGACCCAGCTGAGGGACTTTACTGTATTACCAGAGACCCCGGAGTTGGCTGAAATTTAAAAGGAAAAAAAGGGGGGGGGGAGGACAGCGAACGTAATTTCCTTATTCTAAATGGGGTGGGGGCGTCTTTTGTAAAATTTTGAGAAACCATGATTTAGTTAAACTATCTCTAGTCTCACCACCTTCTTCAAGTCGTCGTGTCCCCAATTAGAGACCAAATAGAAAGCGGAAGCATATACGAGAAAAGCGTGGTGCTAATCCTCTTGTCAAAAAAGATTGAGAAGTTTTACAAAAAGTATGAATACGTCTGCTTATTGCCACACTTCCTTGTTGCTTAGCCTTTCAGTAAGTCCACATCGCTTTCTCGCACAGCCAGCGATGTGGTTGGGTGTCAAGCTGGCGGCTAACTTTTATCCAAAAACTTAAACAGGTCAAATCTTTTTTTTTTTCCCTTTAGGCTTTCTATCTTATAAAGATAATAAATTCTCTTCACATTTGGTATTTATGAAAGTAAAGCTGGACTACAGATATATATATATATATATATATATATATATATATATATATATATATATATAAGAGAAGGATATAAGTGAAAGTTGTCACAATAAGTGTTTTATTTTCTTCTCTTATCTTAGCATTCAAGTTAATAAAGTGCACATTTTTTGTATGGATGGCTGAGCGAAAAATATGAAGCAGTTACTCTGACAGACTTAAATTCTCATTTTACCCAGAGCATTTAGTGATAACTTTGACATCTTTATTAGGAGTACAATGACCACTAGAATATAACACTAATTAAGTTACCATTTTCAATACAAGGGAGATAATAATATTCATAGTCTACTTTACTTCATAAAGAAAATATTGTGAAAATGGCATAGTTTAAATATAATTTTGATATTGCTAAATTGGAAGCTAAGACTGTATTAATATAAATGTTTCATTGTAATTATTGTAGGGGAAGATTATTAGCTTAAGTAATATATGGTTCAAATTTGGTCACCTAGGATACTAACATAGCATAGCAAAATTTGATAGTAAATTAATTGATTTTATGTATGAAGTGACATATAAGGCATATTACAAAGTGAAAAAACTGTGAAACATTAATATATAAAATCCTATTATGTGATAATTATTAGATGTAATTGTTTTTTTTTTAAATAAGAGCTGAAAAATTAATATTACAAGTCACTTTAAATACCGTTATGGAAAAATACAATCAAATTTAAATGATATAATTAATAACATAGACAAAACTATGAGCCAACCTTATAAACTAATAATTAGAAAGTGTTTGAAAGTTTCACATAAGAGTTGAAAAGGAGCTGGCCCAGATCATTGGTAGACGAACTACAAATGTGAAGTTAAGTGCTGAAACAATGAATGATTCATACATATAACATTCATAAAGACAGCACTAAGAGCCACATTTTTAATGAGAGAAAAAAAGAAAGTTAAATATAATAAATTAAGGGACTACAATGACAATGGCACAAAACAGTGAGGCAGTGACTCTCCAATATAACAACTCCACCTAACAGCAATGCAGTGCCAAGAAAACCAATCATTACATCACTCTGATCTAAAAAACCAACAAACCTTCTGATCTGCTAATTACTTTATATTTAATTGGCCATTTTCGCTCATAAAACATTGGTCCCTTATGCTGTCTTTATATAAATAAAATAAATTATGGCTTTTATATAGCGTTACTTTCATGCTTATAGTATGCTCAGAGCGCTTTAGTCCAATCTCAGTTGTGGACCAGTGAGAGGGAGGGGGTATCATCTAGGAGAAGGTTTTTCCGTGCTGCCTTTAGGTCTCAGTAAACACAACTCTGCCAGAGTCGGGTGTCGAACCTAGAGCCCCCTTCATAGGTAGCCAAGCCAAGTTCAAGCGTACTTAGCCTCTTGATCACACTTCCCACAATATATGCAATATGTATGCCTCATTCATTGGTAGATTGACAGGAGCAATAATAAGATTTTAAGTTATTGTGACAAGCTGCCAGACTACAAGGTTGATATAAATGAAAAAAAAAAATACTCCATAGAAGAAAATGCAGGGGAACAAAAGAAATTACTGTTGATGTTTGATAACTGCATAACAACACAACTTATGACTTTTATGCTTGAAAATCTCGCCAGGAAACTTGTAGTTAAATCAAATCTGGGAGAGCTATGAGAAATAGAACACACATTCTGCATTCCATCAACTATATATTCAAGAATGTAGCACTGCCCTATGTATAGACCATTTTAATGAGAGATTTGTTACCTCCTACCAAGTATTTCTTGGTAAATGGTTAAATTTTTTTCCGCACTAAAATATCTAGGTTCAATTAGGTTGAGAAGAAGCCTCATATTTTAGCAATAGTGACATAAAACTAGGTTTGTAAACACACACACTCACAAAAGACATTTAAAAAAATATAATTTGTGAATACAATTTATTACTAGGAATGTAATATCAGTTGGAATTACAGCGACATTTACGAATATAACAAATAGACAATTGTTGCATTGTAGAGACATAAAGATGACCACACAATCCTTCAAATTGGGCTAATTGATTAATCTTATTAATCAACATTGAATACAAGGATGCATTTCTAAAAAACTATACAAAACTATACGAACACTCTTGAATTTGTATTGAAATTTGAATCAACATTTTAATTATCTAGATTCTCATAGCCTGAATTTATTTCAGTGGAACTCTCTCATTGCTTGCCAGAAAACAGCTTAGATCATTTATTGGTGCAACAAAATAAATTATAAAAAGATTGAAACTTATATAAGCAACTGCTATTTTAGACACAGCCCTGTTATTGGGTGGAAAAAAAAAAGGTTCCATTATATACAAGATAATATCTTGAGAATAAGTAAATAATCCCTTTAACAATTACCTAATCTTGAATAGAAGCTTACAATATTGGCAGCAACATGATAGTACAAGACAATGATATTAAAACAAAGACACTCAAAACATTCACATCTTTTAGGTCAAAATAAATTTTTGGTTTTAATTTTTGTTTCCAACAAATGCAGTAATGCAATAAATTGTCTTAAATAAGACAATAACTAATTGATCAATAAGAGAGACTGAAGTACATTAGCTTAATCCAATATTTCTTAAATTATTGTACTATTATGTAAATTTTGCAAAAAACAGGTAAGAAAATAGAACTGTTATTTTCTTCAATTATTTACTTAGAAAATAACTAAATATATGATGTTACTTATGAAACATTTGAACTCTGTCATTCCAATGTAAGTAAACACATTTTGATACCCTTTGCATATGTTCAAATCCAATATTTTTTATTCTGAAAGAAAAGTTTTTTAAAATGAGGTTTAAAATAGGTCATACATAATTTTTCATGAAGTTAAAAATATTAACCAAGAGAGCAAATAAAAATAAGTTGTGTTAACAAAATAAAACAAAATACTCCACAGTAGGGTATCTAACAAAAAAATTCAATATATTTTTTTTCTAAGAAAAAGAAAACAAGTTTCTGTTTGCTAAGATTTCATGGCAGTTAAATTTTTGATGACCAAAACGATTTTTGTATCAGTGGAATAAAAAAGAAATACTAAGAATTATTTTGTCATGATTATAAAATCTAAAGCTAAAAAAATATCTACATCACAGGCCTACACATTATCACAGCATTGGTTTAATAGCAGTAAAAGATTACGGTATTAGCTTCAATCATCTTTTATTTTTCCCCGTTGGTCTTGTAGTTTCTAGCCGAACTTGCAATTCTTCCAGCCGCACATCCTTGAGGTGAAGAAGATGTTCAAGTCTTCGTACTTTTGCCTGTAGAATCTGATTTAAAAAAAACCCCAGTTAAACCAAGTCTAAAATATTCTTTAATAGCACTTCATAATATAATAATAAAAGCAGCTTTTTTCTGATGACCATTTGTTGTGTTTTTACATATATAATTTGAGAAAGAAATTACATATATCAATATACATTTATAAGGGAAATAATTGCAAGTTACATAAAAAAACAACAACTAAAGACAAACCTGGATTGTTTCCTCTTTGGCTAAGCATTCCTGCTCCTTTTCCTCATACACTGCCCTCGGTACCATGTCGTCTAGAGGTTTCATCTTATTGTTTCTGTTTGGGAATTAAATATTAAAATAATTTGTCTTAAGATAAATGAGTCACTATTTATTTTCATCAAGCTATACAGCACTATGTTTAACAGAATTAACAAGCATTCTTAGACATTATTTCATAGTCACATATTAGTAAATATGGCACAGAATCTAGATGAAACTTAAATAATTTAAATTTAAACTGAAGTTTGCACATTTCCATTAACATTTAGTTGAGTTACCAGTGATTTCATCCAAAATATTAATTATTTATTTGTGTAAGTATTAAAAGTGTTTAAAGACCAAGAGAGAAAAGATAAAGACAGTCTCAAACTTGCGGATAGATTTGAATCTGTTTACATGTTTAGATTTATAAGTACAGGAAGTAAAGCCGATGAGATAATACAATGACTTATTTCAAAACTTTCCTTCTCAATTAATTATATAGTAACATCTGGGAAAATACAACTGGCATATATAAAGGAAATCCTGTTGGAAAAACACAAAACTAATGGACACTTGCACCATGAGGCCTTCATAAGCTTTAGCTAAAATGAAACCAAAATGGCAAGAAACACAAGATAGTTACTAGTCTCATTTTGTTGGCTAAAAAGGCAGGGAAAAAAATTAGCCGATATCAGTGTGAAAGTGCTGAAAATTGGGAAGAGGCAGTCAGACTAAAATGACTGGGCGTGTGACAGACAGACAAAAATGGTGACTGGGGGAAAGAGCAAAAATGTTCATCTCAATTTCATTTGTTTCTTGCCCAAGTGTATTATTCATTTTTGTCAAGTTGGTCGAGCATGACTATTGTATTCTTCTAAAAAGTTGTTTACTTCTGCTGCAATAAATTCTTGTATATCTTAATACATTAAAGTAACATACCCTTTTTGGAGTGGAGCTGGAGGTAGTTTTTGCCTTGGCGGTGAAACTATGCAAAAAAAAAAAAACAATAAAAATGAGAGATAATTTTTAATAAAAGTAAATATATTTAGAAAAAACAAGCAAAATATAAAAAAATACTTTTTTAAAGACAAAAGCTTGCCTAAGGGAATAAATTACATAATTACTGCCAAATCTATCTCAATATTGCAAGTATTCCATCTTCCCATTTTTATATAAAATAAAATTATTTACCACTAGTCAATTAACTAGTTGGCTAATTTATTTTTTTTATTGATTCATGTTATTGTTTTTGACAAGGAATTATCATGCTAAATTTCAATTTGATCCAAGAATGTAAAGTAGGAGAAATAATGTGTACAATATTGACATCAGACAGAGTGAGTTGGTAGAAGCTTTATAAGGTATACGAACAGTCTTAGGTCCATAACTATTTTTAATTTACATAAATGATTTACCAAATTGCATTAGTTCAGGAACATAAGTCAGATTATTTGCAGACGATTGCATAATATATAGAAAAATAAAAACAACTCAAGATATATATTGATGAAACTATCAGAAAATCAAACAAAGCATTAGGGTTTATTAACAGAAACTTCTATAAATCAAATAAGAACATAAAACTAAAATGTTATTTAACCTTGGTTAGGCCAATAATAGAATATGCATCATCTGTTTGGGACCCTTCAACTCAAGAAAACATTACGAAACCGGAACAGACACAAAATATAGCAGTGAATTCATAACAAATCAATATTCACATTTGACTAGAGTGTCACTAAATTTAGAAAGCCTTTGGGATAGAAGACTTAAAAGTAAAGTAGCAATTATACATAAAATACTGGAGTAAAACCTGAGATTGTCTTATTATTTTGATGAGTCTTGTGTCATAACTGAACCATAATCTTCAAATACAAAAACAAAATTTAATATAATACTCAGAAAGACACAAAGTAAAAGCACATTCCTCATTCCATATGCTAGGACAAATCTGTACAAATGCTCTTTCTTCCCTAGCGCTATTAGAGCATGGAATGGGTTGCCTGACCTAGCCAGGAAAACCAGTGACTTGGCAGAATATAGGTCATTGGTTAATATGCATGACGCCTAGGACGTAATTATCGTTTTTGAAGTAACGTCTGTATCATATAAGATAAGATAAGCTTTGTAAAAATTTAATATATTCAGAAAAAAAAAATCTGAACATTTCTTACCATCTCGGGTGTAGTCATTTCTTTCATGAGTTTGAAAAGAGACATTTGACATGCCTGAAAACAACAACATATCATCTACACGAGTAACTTAAACAAAAAATGTAACTCTATTCTAACAAACCAACTTTTATTTTTTAACATGAGTTACCTAGAAATTTATTCTTACACCCCGGCCCATGCCCACATGGTAGGAAAATCTGGGGAAATTCTCAGAAAGTGCATACATGAGGTAGAGGCTATCCTGTTTCATGCTGTTTTTTTTTCTAAAAAATTCGTTGTCATTTTCAAAACTGTTCTGACTAAGACTTTTACTCAAGATAATACTACTGTCAGTATCGTCATAGTTATTTTCATTCTATTTGTTTAGAGTGATTTTATGTCTGAATAGACCTCTCTTTTTGTATGACTGCTCATAGTTTTGATTTGTGATAATGATCAGTGTGTAATTTGTAAATAGAGGGCAAGTAGACCTGTAACTTGTAACAGGGAGCCATGTTGTTGACTAAAATACTGTTTGTCTAATGTCAGATGTTAAATTTATTGTTGATAACCATTGTCATCTATCCACTTTTAGTGGGTAAAGTAATTGTAGATTTAGCTATTGTTAGAATTTTTTCTTGTTAATGCATTATGGAAAGAATATTGCTACATTATGTAAAGGATATTGTTCAATTGGTTAGAATTAGGCTATATTGATTTGTTACAATATTATTGTTATAGGGTCAGTGTCTGGCTGAGAACTGTATCTTGTGAGAGTATGATGCAATATTGTATGACCAAATAATTAAAGAACCTGTATACGAAGCAGTTGATATTTGTGTAGCTGTATACTGATAGAATACTCTCGAGCTACTTCCCCACTAAGGACATTTCTTGGGTCAAACAAAGTGGCTTCATAATGTAGCATAAATCAAGACCTAAAAAAAATTACAATTGCAGGAAAGAAAAGAAAACCATGTCTAATAATCTTTTATGCCAGTGCCATAACGTAAAAAGTAAATTAAAGTTTCCCTTTCAGACCTTGCAATCTATAGGGCAGATGATTAACAGGTTATCAGTTTCTGTGGCCAATCGTTAATGAGGATGTTATGTGGCCAGCACAATGACCAAACATCTTTATTTTTCCACAATTCATGTCAGGTACTCTATAGATGTGGGTGGACTCAGAGATTCCTTCAAGATCCCAAAATTAAAAAGCCCAGTCTTCACAGTTCAGACAAAACTATATCATGCTTAATTATATTTTTAAGGCAGAGTACTTTATTCATTATGTTTAGTAATGCATTAGTCCAAGCATAGACTTAAAAGACTTTTATGACTCACACATAAATTGTGGTAATCCCAGAATAATTGTGTAAATCATATATACATTTCTGCTCAAGAAAACTGAAATGCACTTGATTTCTATATATATTATTTATACTTAAAAAAAGAAAAAAGTCTTTATTTTATAAAATGTTTCTTACTTATATTTTGATCAGCTTCTGGTTTATCACTGTGTTTGTATTTGACATTTTTTGGATTGGCCATTTTCAAGGCTGTTTTTGATTGATGTTGAGCAATTTCATTTCTCTCCCCTGTCTGTTTGTGCATCTCCCATGAGGCCTTTTCAATTTTGGCCCTTAAATGCATAAGAAATCTCTCCAACAGCCCTTGTTTACAAAGACAAAGTTCTCTAATGAGATCCTCTGTCAACTGAAAGTTCAATTTCAAGAATACCTTTCTGTAAGTTAGAAAAAAAAAATTAAATTAAAATTAAGCTGCCAAGGTAGGTAATTATTCAAATATTAAATAAAGATTGTAATAAATTCTTTTAATCTAAAGTTTCTTTTACAGTTAATAGATTTTGTTCCTCTGTTGTTAATAAAAAATCATGTATATATTTTATTTATATATATTAAATATTTTAATAAAACACAAATAATTGTAGAAAGTATTCTTCAGATAATTTGCACAACTTTAATAGAAAGCTATTTTTTAATAAAATTAAAATAACTTTTGATATGGAAAGAGCTACAAGATCTACATAGGCAATCACAGACATAATACTAAAAGAAATTTATCTAATTCAAGTAAAAGCAACTAAAAGGAGTAAAGATATAATGCTAAAAAGTAATATACAGGAGGATATAGAGCTTAAGTATTTATGATTATAGTTTAATAAAGGCCATCATGCTAGCACTAATTTTAAAAGTGCTCAAGAAATTTAATATTAATTATAAATAAAATAAAATTATAGCTTTTATATATTGCTACTTTCATGCTTATAGCATGCTCAGAGTGCTATGGTTCAATCTCATTTGTGGACCAGTGGGGGGGAGGGGGTATCTAGGAGTTGGTTTTCTGTGCTGCCTTTAGGCGCTCAGTAAACACAACTCTGCCCGAGTCTGATGTCGAACCTCGAGCCTGCTTCATAGGTAGCCAAGCCAAGTTCAAGCGCACTTAGCCTCTCGACCACACTTCCCACTATTATAAAAGGCATTTGAAATACATTTTTTTAAAATTTTATTTCCTTATTTAAAAAACAAGTTTATTTATCTTAAAACTTCTTGGATGCAAGTCAAATTTACTTCAAATTATATATTTTTTTTTGTTAATTGTAGTGATTATCACCCCAAGAAAGCAATTGTCACCTGTTCAGTAGAAACCAGTTTTGCATTTTCTGAGGTGTTGCATTGCCAGGAGTGTAGTTGTGAAGTTCAACCAGTTTGGGTAAAAAGTGTTTGACTATTTCAGCCACGAGAACTGAAAGAATGAGTGACATAAAAACAGTTAGGCAACAAGAAATATGGACAGCTAACAGACTACCATATGGACATTGATCACCACCATTCTGCAGCGAATCACATTCCAAGAATGAAAATAGTAATGGAACAATCTGATTTCGGGATAAGTACAACTATTGTGTCTACAGAACTAATTATTAAATCCTTATTAAATCTGGAAGTATAAGGCATGAATAATTTTAATAAATAGTAACTAAGTGAAAGTGCTATTTTTTTTAATCAAAACAAAAAATGTTGAATACTAATTTGACTTTTACGTTAGCTATTGCACTTCAATTACAATGGATGAAGTCATATAAACTACTAACTAGATATTTAACCCTTAAAATACCAGGGTGGGGGGGGGTCCTGACCAGAGAGAGATTTTTGTTGATCTTGATCTAACTGAAATAGCCAAAATTCTCTAGTGTCCTGAATTATCTTAAGTTAAATAATATATATATTTATAGTTACAAAACATCATTAAATTATTAAGCCTCTTTACAATGAATGAAGTTTTATAATCAACTAAAAAGATATATATATATTTAACAGTTAACATACCAAAGGTGGGAGGTGCTATTGGGATCCCAGGGGGTGATTTTTATTGACCCTGTTCTAATGGAAATAGCTTTCTTATTATCTTATACAAAATAATATATAAATATAGTTAAAAAACATTATACATTATTAAAAACTAAAAATATAATTGGGGTCCCGGCTTGGTATGCTATGTTAAAAAATCTGATTGCTATAATTCTTCTTTACGCATAATCTGAACTGTGCAATATTTTGAAAAATGCCTGATCAATGTTGTTTTGATATTCAGATGCTGTTTTTTCTTGTGAAAATGTAGAATGTTTGTAAAATGTTTAACATATTTCAGGTGTTCCTTCAGAGATGAAGATAATTTACTTCCTAGCCCAAACGTTCTGCAGGACGATGGGGGAAGGAAGTGGATGGGGTATGACCCTGGACCATCAAGAAGTCTGAATGACAGTCCAGGGCGCATATAGCACAACCAGGCAGCAGATGTAGGAGGAAAATTACACTTTACATACAAAGGGGTTTCCCACATAGATAATTTTCTTTTTGTATTGAAATTAAGTTTTATTAACTGACAAAAAACCTATTTTGATTAATCTACCCAGTAAACCATGCTTGGTAAATGAAAAGTTAAAAAGAATAAGCCTAGATACTACAATTAGTAAAATTAGCAGAAAGGAATTATTAAGTTACAGAATAAAATTCAAAGGCAGGAATTGGATTTTTTTTATTTTTTTTTTATATTTAAAGGTATTAAAAAGCAAAAAGCAGTAAAGAGTTATAGCTCTTTTAAATTAGAACAAAAATCTATAAAGGTATTACTTTAAAAAAAAAAGAAAGAAATGCAACAAAATGATTGTGTAGCTATTTGATAGGCAGGTTCTTGGTACCTGTTGAGCTGTCTCCAGTTGACAACTTTCACTTTGACAGAGTTAGCTGGAGTGTAGTTGTGTAATGAAACAATGTGTGGTAAAAAATGTTTGACCAGCTCTGCTATCATAACTGGGGCACACATAATGCCAATAAAAAATTATAGAAGAATGAAAAAAGAATCATTTAGTTATATTTAATTTGACAGTATACCAATATGGGGAATCTATAATAAATGAAAAGTTAGCATGGAATGATTATAGACAAAATATTAAAAAAAAAAAATAAAAAAAAACCCACCAAAAAACAAAGCATTATGGTTTATTAATAGAAATTTTACTAAATCAATAAATAAAATTAATACTATTTAACCTTTCTATTGGAATATGGGTCTTCCGTTTGGGACGCCATAACTTGAGAAAACAGAAAGAAATTAGAACAGACAAATATTCACAACTAGAGTAACTCCATTAGTAAAATTACTGAATGAGACACTTCAGGACATATGAAAAAAAAGTAAAGTAGAAATAATACATTAAAAAAATGAACCATATAACTTAAAAATACAAAACACAACCTAATAAAAAAGAAAGACGGAAAAAAATAGAATTTCTAATTCTATATGTTATGAAAAATTCATACAAGTCATCCTTCTTTCCTATAGTGACATTAAACCATAACTTAAAAATTTACAATACACAAACTATCAAAATGCTTAGAGACAAAGAGATAAAGGACTCATTCATACAAGGGCTCCTTCTTTCTTTGCGCCATTAACGAATGGACAGCAGAGGATGTCGACAGACAGGGTTCAAATAATCAAAACTTTCTCAACTTTCCAGAATCTAAGATGTAATATTTTCATATGAGCCATTTTAATTTCTACACATCTTAATTTGTTAAACCGTGAACTGTAAAATTGGAGAGGCATCGCATTTCTCTCACTTCCCGACAAGTTTCTTATTACTGTTCTGCTACATTGACTTCAAAAGTTTGCAAATAAAAGGGGGGGAAGAAGAGCAGACTAGATTTTAAAGAGTCAGGTCATGCACCAAACAGATTTTTACCCTGGGAACCATCCAGCCAAGCCAGGAATACAAAGAAAAGCTGCTAATAAGTTCTGTAGTTTAAAAAAACAACATTTGATAGTGTCCATCATGAATCACTCAGGAAAATAAAGACTGGTATACCACAATGTTGTGTCCAGATTATGTTACATTTCTACAGCACATCTAGTTGTTGCATCAGAATAGACAATACAATTATATTATTCATTCTTCAACATTGAGACAGGTGTAAAACATGCATGTGTATCTTATTTCCCTTTCTTATTCTGCTAGCCATCAGTTATACCATTCAAAAAATAAACAGGCTGCATTTGGTATCCAATGGCATTAACCAAACTGACTAACTCACATGCACTTTGTAAATGATATAGCATTACTAGGGAATCAGAAGCAATATGGAAATGCATGGGCATGTACTATGATGTAGGATATATATTTATAGCTTTTATACAGCGCTACTTTCATGCTTATAGCATGCTCAGAGCGCTTTGGTCCAATCTCATTTGTGGACCAGTGGGGGGAGGGGGTATCTAGGAGTTGGTCTTCCGTGCTGCCTTTAGGCGCTCAGGATAGTGAAAGCAGGAGCACTCTTTCAAAAACTATGGTCTAAATGGGCAAATAAATAAATTAGCATGGATACCAAGACACACCTCTCAATACTAAATACAATCATTATACATATGACATTACTTATCTTCTCTTCTTATCTTATATAATACAGACGTTACTTCAAAAAAGAAGATGATTACGTCCTACGCGTCATGCATTTAGTCATGCATATTAACCAATGACTTAATGACAATAATGATAATAGTATATAAGTTATAAGATCTAAATTATATGTCTAATCAATAAATCATGTCTATGCTGTTAGTGCTATTAGAGCATTAGAGCATGGAATGGCTTGCCTGAGCTAGCCAGAAAAACCAGTGACTTGGCAAATTTAAGTCATTGGTTAATATGCATGACTAAATGCATGACGCGTGGGACGTAATCATCTTCTTTTTTGAAGTAACGTCTGTATTATTATTTATTATATAAGATAAGTTAAGATGATGATGCATTATTTATGATTATTATAATAAATAATGTAGATACACATCTAATTAAAAAACAACAACAACAAACACTGTAATGTCAATATTATTTAATTGAATCTATGTATAATTATTTATTACTACATACTACAATGTAGTTTACCTACCTCCATCTGAAAAATCTCGAGCTATATTTCGTTTTGGTCTAGATAAAGGAATTTTATCGACCCAAGTATACAACTCTTCAAGTTCACTTTCATCAAGGTCCTCAAGATCTTCTGTATTTTTTACAATAACAGACATATTTTCTTATATATCAAGCTTTAAAGGTTTGTTTGTTTATAAATTAATATTTAACAAAAAAATTAAATGTGTTTTGAAAACTTTTTTTATTTATCTAGATCTATTTGAAACCGGAAGTTTATACTGTTGTCGTCGAAACGTTTACCCACAATTCAAAAGAGGTTTAATTATTGTAGAAAATATTGAATGAATCATTTATTTTTATTTAGATGAAGAACTTTTTTTTTTAATGGCCTAGATAATTAACAATAAAATCTACATTGATATATTATGTTTATTGTTGTAAAAACTAGATTTTATCATTTGCGACAAAATATGTTGCAAAAAATGTACACAATCAAGCTCCTTTATTTTTACAACAAAAAATCTATAAGATCACAACTATTTTTACGAAATAAATATATTTAATTAGAACTAGATCTATATCTAGAATATATTTGAAAAAAAAGATACGATATATCAAGATCTAGACTACATGTCAGACATGTGTCATGTCTAATCCAAATTTGAATATCCAGAATTAGCCTTAGATTCTAGATCAATGTAGATATATACTTAATATAGTTGATTTAGATGCCTCTAGATCTGTAAAAACTGTATAGTCAGTATAGATAATAGATGAATAGATCATCTAGTTAAATCTAGTAGTTACTAGACTCTAGTATGATAAGTATCCAATCAATTCCAATCTACTCTTAATCATAATGATAATCATAATAGAGTCGAGTCTTGAGTGACTGGAGTTAGAGTTAGTAGAGATCTGCTGATCTAAATAGATCTATATAATTTAATACAAATTGAGGCAAATAAAAGAAGTAATCTCAATGACCATTAATGGAATCTGCCACAGAACTAGATCTAGAAGAATCATCAGGTCGGTTACTATGTCTGTCTAGATCTAGAGTGTCTAGACTGAAGAAGATAAGAAATATTTTTAGCATTTTGATTTGCCTAATGTGCTTATGATTAGGGATTTAGATTTAACTGATAAAGAAAGAACAAACTGTAATAATAAATGGCTCCAATCAACAGTATAAACTCAGATGTACCACAAAAGGAACAGTTTTCCTATGCCCGAGCTAGCCAGGAAACCAGTGACTTGGCAGAATTTAAGTCATTGGTTAATAATATGAATGACTGAATGCATGACGCGTAGGACGTAATTATCTTCTTTTTTGAAGTAACGTCTGTATTATCTAAGATAAGATGCCTATACTCTTTCTGATTTACATAAATGACCTACCAATTTGCACTAGTTCTGGAACAAAAGTTAAATTATTTGCAGAAGATTGTATAGTGTAGAAATAATAATGGATAACAACACAAGCTCCTGGAATTTTAGAAAGAGAACAAGAAATACAGAAATTAGAATCAAATTGGAGCTTGTCTTTCCATCCAGACAATTGCCAATTATTAATAGTTACAAAAAAGCTAAAACAAATAAATACCACTTTTCTTAATCTTGGTAAACCAGTAACCCAGACTAAAAACTCTCTAGGTGTTAAAATAATAAATGAAAAATTATTATGGAAACCCCATTAAATTATCAAACAAGAAAATATTAAAAAAAAAAGTAAAAAAAAACAAAACAAAAAAAAACAAAGCTTATCTAAAGGGAAAGAACTGTGCCCTTAAAACAATAATGTCAATAATGTTCAAGTTATTTCCCTTATTCAATATCAATTTAAACAAAATAAGTGATTACAAATAATTAATTGACTAAGTTTTTTTTCTGTTTAAGTTCAATAAATAATTACTTAAAGTTTCAACTTAATCCAAAAATGCGTAAGGGAGAAATAGTGTTAAATTATTTAAGGGGACTAAACCCAATGAATTTACCCATATCTGTGAATACTGAAGGATAAGTTATTGATTCATGTTTTGTCTATTAGATGCCAATGAAAAATTGTGCGAAGTTTTAACTTTGATATGAGAATGAGTGTGGGAGAAATAACGTGCACACACTTTTTACAGATAGACAGAGTGAGTTGATTATAAAAAAAAAAAAGCATTAGGGTTTACTAAAGAAATTTTATATATAAATCAAACAAGAACATTTATAAAGTAAACTAAATTGTTATTTAACCTTAGCTTGAATCCTCTGTTAAGGACCCCTCAACTCAAGAAAACAAAGAAACTAGAATTCTGTTAACAGAGACAAAATAGAACCTTGAGATTTACAACACCATTAGTAAAATTAGAGTAAAGTAGCAATAATACATAAAAGACTGAACAATAATTTACAAAAATACAAAAAAAAAACCTAATAACATTTTGGCACATTTTTTAAATTCCATATATAAATATGCTAGGACAAATTCAAACTAGTGCTCCTTCTTCCCTAGTGCTATTATAGCATGAAATTTAAATGGGTTGCCTGAGTCAGCCAGGAAAATCAATGACCTGGAAATTTTAAGTCACTGATTAGCATCCATGACTAGATTGACACAGGATTATGCATAGGATATAATTATCTTCTCTTTTGAAGCAATGTCTGTAATGTATAAGATAAGATAACCTTGGATACAATCAATCCTCCTCCTAAAGATTGTATTGAGGAAGAGAATTCTACTAAAGCACCACTTCTCTCCACATTATCGTCATAATGCAGTCTAGGGCTCTTCTTTTCTCGGTAGTTAACAGCCATGTCCACAATTTTAATTTCTTCTACTTAAGACAAGTGGGCCAGCTTTACTTATAACTGTCGTAAGTTGGCCATTGTAGAGGATACATTTTATGAATGGGATTATTCAGAAGTTTAAATAACAAAATAAATAGAGATTGTTTAATAGTCAGTAAAGAATTTCATGAAAGTTGCGATCAGTGAGAAATACAGATATAAAAAATATCATTGTTGTGATTTGATTAAAACATTTAGGCTGTTATACCATTTTTATTTAATTTACCTGATAAATAATTTGATTGAAATATATCTTTATATCTTTAGAACATCTAGATAAATGATGTAGACTTCAAAACAGTTTAATTTGACTTGCATTTGACTTTCTGATTTAGATGATGAACTTGAAGATATTGAAACCTTTATTCAGACGCCTTCCAAATGGTAAGTCTACTTTAGCAAGTAAAAATTTTAAAAATTTAAAAATCTAATTAAATTAGATTTAAAAAAAAGTGTCATTATAAGAATGAGACGTACATAAAAATGAGGAAGAACTATAGTTTTTTTTCATTTTTTTTTCATGAAGTTTCAGTTTAATATGTATAATATAAGTAATTTATTTGGTTTCAGCTTTCGTAAATACTGCCTTTCTCCAGTTCCAAATGGAGATGCCTTGGAGGTAAACTTAAATCTTTTGTCTGTGAGAATTGTAAGCAATTCTTATTATAGTTTATTGTCACACAGACTTAGCAGTAGGCATACTTTACACAGACTAACGATTGATATATATATCTGTCGTGCGCGCTAGTAGTGTTTCTTTGAATTTAATATTGGTGTTTTAGGGTATAGGAAGTAGTTTCTTTTAAGTGCGTTTTGTTGTCTAGAATATTGTGTGTGTGTGTTTACGTCATCCTTAGTTTCTGCAAGAGAGAGAGAGTTGCTTGTGTGAGCTGGGTAGCTGGTTTTTTGGTTCCCCTTGTAAGGGTACGTAAGTACATAGTTTTATTAAGTAAGCTGATCTTTCGGTACGGGTGTCGCTATTGGAAAAAGTT
Organism: Biomphalaria sudanica; assembly: GCA_036873155.1. Taxonomy (NCBI): domain Eukaryota; kingdom Metazoa; phylum Mollusca; class Gastropoda; family Planorbidae; genus Biomphalaria; species Biomphalaria sudanica. The sequence goes on from JAZGLO010001100.1 coordinate 235,074, forward strand.
ATTTCTTGTAGCGGCAGCGCTAGATCTAGGTTTTCTTTTCGTTTCAGGGTGTTAGGTTTGGGCTATGGGAAAGTGTGTCGTCTTTCTGCCCTTGGAGTTGTGTAGCAACTATCGGTGTTGAGGTGTAGGGAGTTGAGCTTCTGTTGGGCGCCGAGATGGAGTGTGAGTGTGAAGGTGTGTTACGGAAACCTGTTGGTGTGATATTAGACTAATTAGTATCAAATACTAACTTCAAGGATATTGATGTACATGCAAATATGTTTGAAACTTACAATTAAGTTTAATTAAATATTGTTCCTATTGACAACTGTTGTTGTTCACTAAATGTTCAGTTGAAGAACGGTTATGCAATGTCTGTAGTTTACATGCTAGTATCTTTAGGTTCTTGTGTTACTCTGTTCAGGCTGGGGATACGGGACCGTAATATCATATCATACCCTAGCTAATCTGAAATCCCACCCTGGCAATATCTACTTTTAAGCCTTAGCTATTTATTTTCTTCTTTCTCTGATCTTTTAAATAATTGCCATATAGTTAATGAGTACATTAGATCAGGCTGAAGATGGAGTTAATTAGTGTTACCTTTATTTCAATGCTGAGTCTTGTGTCTTTAAAAACGTCAAACTATAATTAAACTTTTTATCACAAATTCAAGTATTGTCAGTTTTTTTTTTTATTTGTTTAGTCTCATAGTAGACGCAATGAGAAGTCTATAAGTAAAAACCTTGACACACTTTTGCAAGAAGTTCGGCTCCAGGTATTTAAAATTTTCTAAACACTTTTTTATTGTGCATGTTTAAATATACTTAGTAGAATAAGAATAGTAAACTTAAACGTATAGGTTTAATTTGCTGTAGTTTTTTTTTTTTATGACTAACGCAGATCAGTTAACATATTTTCACTTGTCATATTTCAGAATGCTGAGGAGGATGATTTGAGTAAAATGAAAAAAGAATTATGGGTAAATTATATCCTGTTTTTTTTTCTCTCTATTTTTTTTTTCTATGTCAGATGCCATAAAGAATATTTAAAATGATCCGTAACAATGCTATAATATTTATTTTAAAGTTACATTAACAAAACCTATTTAATTTTCATTTTCACATCTCTTCCAGTCCAACATTGTTAGTGAATCAGAAACCATTCATCAAGACAGTTAAGTTTTGTTTTTCAAATAATTTTTTTTTTCAAATTCACTTCACAAATTACTGGTGCTTTGTTTACAAAATTAAAAAAAAAGCTTTTAATACATCCAGTTTACACATGATAGCTATTAAGTGTCTCTTATTATTCTTTAAGACCATTACCGCTTCCGGCGTTGACAACCTTGGGGAACCATCATTACCTATAAAATGCTTCCAAAGGCATGCATCTCAAATGCCTCTGACAACCAGTCCAACTCCTGGCCTTCACGTGTGGCTCAGATACTGAGCCTGGTGGAACCGTTACCATTGACAGGAGAAGGGGCAAAGACAAGCAACTGGCTCCTAAACCAGTAAGCTTCTGGCAGGATGGGCTCGTTAGCCTTGGTTGGCTACCCATCTAGGAGAAGGAAATCTCTGAATCCAAACCTTCGCTGCCTTGCTGCTATACCTAAGTGCGGGAAAAGCTTCGGGCACAATCATGAGGAAAAATCAGGTGCTTGTGACCCTTAGGCAGATTGTGGCACACCATGCGACAGCCTGGCAGAGCCTGCGGCGCTACTGTTCCCAAACCGTATCGGATAATCTGTTCCTTTGGTCACATCAGCTGTGCAGAGAGGGGGGAAATGCTGTGAGGGTGACATCGTTACAACCATAAACAATGCCCAGGCTTTCATCTCGCTTATTCAAAGCCCTAACTCCAAAAACTGGAGAGGACACTCCAGCTTCGCCTTTGGCATTGGCCAAACATGGGAATTTGGCAGTAACCGGTTATAAGCTCAAATGTTCAATTGGTGTAGAGTAGAGTGCTAGGGGCCACTTTCGTCGGTGGGAGGGATCCTAATGGACAGCTACCGCCCGGCTCAAGCTGGGCATCCCCCAGACAATAAGGTGCTATCCCGTCATGCCTGTCTGCCTCGTTTGGGTACACGAGGATAGGACAAAATCTGAAAAGCAGGCACAGAGCCAATGTACCAATCGACATGAAGAAACAAAAAAGCTCCACTCTTAAACTGGGCCCATGGAATGTGCGGACGTTACAAACCGGCGTCTATGAAAACTTACGGGACATAAGAGATGCCAGAAAATCTGCATTAATAAATGATGAACTGGCCAGGCTGAAAGTAGACTGGTAACGAAAATACAGCTGATAACTTACTATTGCATTGCAATCCATTAGGAGTTAACTAGAAACATCACATTCTATTGCAACAGGACTTTGATATGTTAAGAAAACTTGAACTCAATACAGAATAGTGTTTTTTAATCATGGCAAAGAAAGTTTAGCACAATTTTATTCAAGTTACTCATAATCAGCAAAAAGTTATCAAGCTACTGCAGCCCAACAAAACCAACACTCTGTATGGCATTGTTAAGCAACTGAAGAAAACAGCAGTTACAGCACACTATTTTCCTTGGCACAGTCTGCAAAAGAGCTCAGCAGCATAAAGCTTGCTAGAAGAATAAGATAGAAGTTTGGTGCATGTCATATTTTGCAAATGATAACTGCTGATATAACTTTTTAAAACCTGAAATTAGTGGGTAAACTACTCATGATCAAAATTAATATTAGAAACAGTGGTGATTCCTGGAGTGTTTGTGGTTAAAATTGTATGATACAAACTATTTGTATTATTACAAATGCAATTAGAAGTGAACATTAATCATGATGTGTTTTTCAATTATTTGTACTTCTTGTGGTGAAATAGTTGATACTTTTTTATATTTGCGTAACGTTGTGAGAATGTGTTCACAACATTGATTTAGTGTTTTACTGTCTAAGTATCTTTCGTAAGTTCATGTGTCATTCTATTTTAATAAAGCCTTGTTCTAGGTTACTCTCCAGTGTTACTTTAATTCTTATTACACTTGTTTCATCTTTTACTTTAAAAATAAAATGATGATATGAACATTAAAATTAATTATTTTGAGATTCAATCTTTTCATCTTGTAATACTCTAGCTATGGGACATCTTGATCTGGCCTCTGAACATGCCGACCACATTAACCAGGTGAGCAATAGGTCCACTAACTTGACAAGGTTGGTATATAGCACTTCTTGTACTTTAAGGAGCTGATGTGCTACATCGAACTAAAAAAGAAATTATTGAGTTAAAGTAGATCCTGACCTGCAAAATTAGAACATTTGTTATTTTAACTGCCGGAATTCATAAATAGGCACAATACATGGAACTTTTGAAATTTTAAGCATTTAGTTAAATATATTTTTTACATTGCTTTTGTATAGTAGTCCATCTTTCATGATATAGCATACGCAGTGTGCTATGGACTTATCTCTTTTGTGAACCAGGGGAGGAGGAGGAAGTATCTGTTTGATATGTTAAGGACGGTCTTTCAGAATTGAAGATTATTAAATCCTAGACCCATCTTCCTGCAGGAAAGTGGGGGAGGGGTGGTGGCAAGGCTCAAAACAGAGACCATTGACATGACAGTCTAGAGCAAATACCACTTGACCTGGCAGCCATATGGAAGGTCTCGGTGCTGTTTATAAGTTTTCAGTAAACACAGCTCAGCTTGATTTCCGTTTTGAACTCAATCTCCTTGATAGGTAGCCAAGTTGTTCAATTTGGAATTCAGAAATAATTTACTATAAGGAAATATTTGTTATACAGATGTGTGACGGAGGTTAAGTGTAAATAGCTTTGCTTCTCAAATCCTGTTAAGACTGGGATTTTGAAATTTCAGGATTTTTGGGCTTGTCTGCCTCCACCTGACTGACATTAGTTGTGGAAAAGTAAAAGCAGTTGGTCATTGTGCTGGCCACAACACCCTTGTTAACCATGTGCCATTAAAACAGATGGCCTTTAATCTTCTGCCCTATAGATCGCAAGGTTTGAAAGGGGAACTTAACAATTTTTGTTATAGTTTGTTGAAAAGGTTATCTTGATGTAATCCAGAGCTTTCATTATATTTTTAATATTTTAACTAGATTAACACCTTTTTTTTAAGGTGAAGTAAAGATAATTTAAAGATATAAAGATTACTATTTATTATTTTGTAGACTACATCTTAACAATATTAATGCTAGAAATGCTGAATTAAAATAATGTGCAAAGTTGACTATTTAAACTGTCTGTAATTTTAGTTAGAGGTGAAGACAAGCCAGTTGACAAGTGTCTACCCAGGACTTGAAGTATTTCATCCTGATCTGTTTTGTTGCTTATTCACCGAGCATGTGAGTCCATCAGACTTTGGCTTCATCCCAGTCAACACAGTGGACTTTAAAATAGCTGAAATCATTGCTGGTAAACTGTTTTATACATTTTGAATATTTTTAGGATTTCACTATCTCCGAAACTAACTAGTGGTTCAACAATTTGTTTCATTAAAAGTAAAATAAACTTTAATGTGAACAATTTCTATCTCTCTAAAAACTATCATTGAGTTTTTTTTTTCTATTATTAAATGAGCACTTGTGAAACTCTATAGAGTATTTTTAATTTTAAAAATGTTTTTAAAAATCTCACATGTTTTAAATGTTCTGTGCATAAATGTTGCTTTATTTTGTAAATTAACTTGAAACCTTAAACCACTGATCATGTTTTAACAGAAGATTGGAAGACTCTACTTATGTCTAACACGTTGCTTCCACTTATGTCCAAGATATCTTGTGTGGACAAAATAATGATGTGGCTTTGGAGTTTGAGTAAGTTGTGTCATGACATTCTACCTATAAGGAACTAAAAGCATGAAGCAAAATTGTAAAAAATAAATTTGTAAAAATGTTTTCAATATCAATGAATTATTGAACTAGAAAATAGTTGTAGCTGTGCAAGTCTGATAACTTACCCTAGTCTTTGTCGTCAATTTGTTTGATGTCAAGTCTTGTTTTAAATCTGGCCATGTGGTCAGACAGCAGTTCTTACTTGGTCCTAGGAGAGAAATTATGTACGATCCATTTTGTTTATAGTATTATTGGATAGCACTGTCATGCTGCATAGCACATCTTAGCTAGTGAATTCGAAAAAGACAATTCAAGATAAGGGTTAAATCTTTTGAGCGTGTACTCAATTTAAACATAACGGCTAGAAAATGTGTCATCCAAGTGGATGATTGTTGGTCAGATCAAAAACATCTGGAAAGACCTTGAACTCATATAAATAAGCAGTCACAGAAAAACAAATTCCTAAGAAAGTTAGAATGTAGTGTGGAAAACAAGGCAACTGTCTAGAAAAATGCTTTGGAGAGACAATTAAAGGAAAACAAAAAGATATTTGGTTTGCTTATCAGTAATGAGTATGGTCATAATTTGTAGTACACTTAGCTTTACTTAGCATAGATAGTTTTTGGTAATCAAGCTACTTTTCTTCTTTTATGATTTATACAAGTGATTTATGTTTTATGTAAATTTCGGAAAAACACCGGAGCATTTATTTCATTGATGGAAGTTTGAAGATAAAGAAAAACTCTGAGAAAAAAAACGTATGTAATGCTGTGGTTCTTCAGTATGTTACTTAAGAGGCAACTCCTGACCTGCAGATGTTATATGTTACTTTGGTAGTCAAAAATCTGATTTATAGTGTGAACATAACAGCTCTCAAAAAAATTGACTACAAAGACTTGGGTAAGTTACCAGAATTGTACAGCTACAACTATTTTCTTGTTCAATAATTCATTGATAATTAAGTAACATTTTTTAAAATTTATTTTTCATAATTTTGACTTGACCTCTATGGCATGCTTATTTTGTGTGCTCATAGTTCACCTCATGTCACAGTGATTCTCAAACAATGCTGTGACACTACCACAACTGACATCATGTTTCTTTCTATTTTACTGGCTGGACAAAATTTTTCATAAAATTATATTCTAGTCTGTAGACAATTGTATTGACTTGTGATTATGTTGTTGACATGTTCTCAGTGTCTGTCTGCACCTTTACACCAGCTATCATCAGCAATCTATTGACACACATGGTTAAAAGGCTGGCCAATGAGAGAGCGCCTAAGAAAACATATTGGTGCCCTAATTCCCAGGATCTTTTAAGACTTTTAGTCAATTTAGGTAAGTTTTGTCAACTTTTATTGGTGTTAGTCTATTAAAAACTATTAGTGCTATCAACATTTAGCACTGCAAATTTAAATACATTTTAAATAAATGATCTGAATTGTTTGTCTTGGTTTTATGTCTTGGATACTTCTTCAGAATTGAACATTATTACATTCTAGCCCAAACCTCCACCAGGATGGCATGATAATGCTACTGGCAAGCTCAAACCATCATGACAACAGTCCGGAGCACATACCACATGACCAGGCATTATCAGTCATCACCAGGTTTTGTAAATTTGCCTTGAAATATTTGAATGTTATCAGCCTAAAATATTTGGCAGCTTTTGTCAACTTGCAAAGACATATCTACAAAGACTACTGTTAGCATTTGGGATTATCATTAGTTTTACTGTTGTACAGAAGCTGATAAGGAAACAAAAAGTATATAAAGATTAAAATAAAGCATTTGAAATAGATCCAAATATTTATAGTGCATACATCAAACAACCATTTACAATGTTCAGTGCAGTGTAAGATCTAGTTTTCTAATAAATAGCATACGGTTAAAATAAAGGATTAAAGATTTTTAAATTAAAAAAGAAAAATTTTTTGATTACATTTTTTTGTTTTTAACATTTATCACTGAATTTTATTTTGTTTCACATTGAATAAGGGATAACTTTTGAAAGCTTAATTTATAACCTAATTCTTCTATAGGAGCAAAACCAAAAGATCTACAGGGTAGACAAACTTTTTTCAGCATTGAGGAAGTTAGGTTGGTAACTTTTTCTGTTACTTTTGTTTATATTGTTATGTCTTTCCTACTATCCAGGCTCTCTTCAAACTGCACCACACGACACAACGAACTTAAAGAATCTCACAACTCAGGGCTCCAAAGTAACAGTAGCAATTTAATTTCAAATACATCGCAATTGGCAACAACATTAACACTGTCTTTACAAAAACCTAGTCTTGCTCCGCCTGACTTCACACACCGTGCTGGTTCTTGCCTCGAACTGGTCACATAGCGAGGTAACATGAAGTGTCTTGAAGTCTTGACTCAAACACACTTGCTCTTATATAGGGTCTCTACTGGCCTCGAACCTTCTTGACCACTCCAGTTCATCGCTTTCGCAGTGACTTGTGTGCGTAATATTTACGACACTGGTCCTTGCCGAACTGGCGTGTACTGTCACTGGTCACGGTTGACCGCTTGTCCTGCGCTGGACTGTGGCGATTTGGGTAAGCTAAAAACACACAGCACTACCCCCCATCTGTGTCACCATCAGGTTTACAACAATATTTTGCCTCTTTTTAGTATAGTTTTAATTTGTCATAGAGTCTCCTTTAAATTAGAAGTAGCAGTGAAAAGATAAACTCGATTTTGCTTACAATATACTTTTCCAAGGCAATAAAAATATATGAAGTTATATTTTGTATGTTTTGAAATTTTCATAGGACTGCAGTAAGAGTAACAAAACAGTCCTCAGAACAAACTGAACCTATCACTGATGAAATGTTTGCTGACAGATTTAAAACAGTTCTGGATATACTTTCCTTATGTTTACAGACGAGGTATGTTACATTTACTAAGTGTATTATATTTAATAATAGTCTAAGTATTTTTTGTAATAGACTAGGTATATCTTATCTTATCTTATATATATAATACAGACGGTAGTTCAAAAAAGAAGACGATTACATCCTACGCGTCATGCATCTAGTCATTCATGCTAACCAATGACATAAATTCTGTCAAGTCTTTGGTTTTCCTGGCTAGCTCAGGCAACCCATTCCATGCTTCAACAGCACTAGGGAAGAAAGAGCATTTGTTCAAATTTATCCAAGCATATGGAACAGCGAATGTGCCTTCATTTTTTCCAACATAATAGACTAAGTATTTTACATAATAGGCTTAGTATGTTTTGTACTAGTATGCTATTTATTCTAGCTATGTTACACAGACAAAAACTTTAATGTTACAACATTTAGCCCCTGAAGGGATCTGCTGCTATTATTTTGTGCTTTCACCTTTAGATCTAAGAAAAACTACATTAATATATAATTTTTTTAATTTGTGAAATAAATTTAATGTAACAAAAATATTTTAAATGTTTTCGGGTGCAAGATTGTGCAATTTTGTTTTTAAAAACTAAGTATGCACACATGCACAAATCTTTTATAAAACATGATTTAAAAGGCAGTAGCTTCTATAGTATTGTGCAGCATTAAGAGTTGCCTGCAAATGGATTCTATAAGGAGAAAATGTGTTTAACAAAATTAATATTGGTGGTAGACCATAAGTAGCTAATAGACTCCAAGTCACACACACACACACACACACATCTATATTTATAATCAATATCTATATGACTATATATCTATAAGTAGTAACTGACATTCGTTAGGGAAAAGTAAAGGCGGTTGGTCGTTGTGCTGGCCACATGACACCCTTGTTAAACGTAGGCCACAGAAACAGATGACCTTTACATCATCTGCCCTATAGACCACAAGGTCTAAAAGGGTAACTGTACTTTACTATATGACTGTATATCTATATGTAATAATCTCTTAACTAAAAAAAAAAATAGATAAATTTGTGAACCTATTGGTTTGATACATTACTCTTTTACACAGTGAATCTTATTTCTCAATACTATGTTTTTTTGGGCTGACAGACTTGGTTTTATTCATGTTTCAGTCCCCTTCAGAATAAAAAAGATATTTCTTCGATGTTTTACATGTTAGCTACAACAGCTCTTCATGCGGCATTTCCAACGTGAGTTGAAGTTTAAAGTTAGTGATAGCGTTTTTATGAAATACATCTTATTAGTTTTGGGATCCTGTATTTATGTTTCTGACCTTATTCTTACCTTCTAGATCTCTGTCTTGGGAGTTTGAGGTGTGTCTCACATCTTTATTGGAGTGTTATAAATCTTGTGACTGGCAAGAAGTCGTATGTACATTTTAATTGTTATCATTTTATATAATCGTACAGATCATAAGATAGAAAAGTGAAAGTAGTTTTATTGACATAGGACATCTTTAAAGAAGTTGTATGTACATTTTAATTGTTATCATTTTATATAATCGTACAGATCATATGATAGAAAAGTGAAAGTAGTTTTATTGACATAGGACATCTTTAAAGAAGTTGTATGTACATTTTAATTGTTATCATTTTATATAATCGTACAGATCATATGATAGAAAAGTGAAAGTAGTTTTATTGACATAGGACATCTTTAAAGAAGTTGTATGTACATTTTAATTGTTATCATTTTATATAATCGTACAGATCATAAGATAGAAAAGTGAAAGTAGTTTTATTGACATAGGACATCTTTAAAGAAGTTGTATGTACATTTTAATTGTTATCATTTTATATAATCTTACAGATCATATGATAGAAAAGTGAAAGTAGTTTTATTGACATAGGACATCTTTAAAGAAGTTGTATGTACATTTTAATTGTTATCATTTTATATAATCTTACAGATCATATGATAGAAAAGTGAAAGTAGTTTTATTGACATAGGACATCTTTAAAGAAGTTGTATGTACATTTTAATTGTTATCATTTTATATAATCGTACAGATCATATGATAGAAAAGTGAAAGTAGTTTTATTGACATAGGACATATTTAAAGAAGTTGCCATCTAGTTTTTCTTTGTTTTTTTTGTGTGTCTGTGTGTGGTGTTAGTGTATACTTTCTCACTGTTTCTGGAGGCGCTGTGGCTAAGTCGTAAAGCGCTTGTAAAGAAGTTGCCATCTAGTTTTTTTTCTTTGTTTTTTTTTTTGTGTCTGTGTGTGGTGTTAGTGTATACTTTCTCACTGTTTCTGGAGGCGCTGTGGCTAAGTCGTAAAGCGCTTGTAAAGAAGTTGCCATCTAGTTTTTCTTTGTTTTTTTTTTGTGTCTGTGTGTGGTGTTAGTGTATACTTTCTCACTGTTTCTGGAGGCGCTGTGGCTAAGTCGTAAAGCGCTTGTAAAGAAGTTGCCCTCTAGTTTTTCTTTGTTTTTTTTGTGTGTCTGTGTGTGGTGTTAGTGTATACTTTCTCACTGTTTCTGGATGCGCTGTGGCTAAGTCGTAAAGCGCTTGTAAAGAAGTTGCCATCTAGTTTTTCTTTGTTGTTTTTTTTTTGTGTCTGTGTGTGGTGTTAGTGTATACTTTCTCACTGTTTCTGGAGGTGCTGTGGCTAAGTCGTAAAGTGCTTGTAAAGAAGTTGCCATCTAGTTTTTCTTTGTTTTTTTTATTGTGTCTGTGTGTGGTGTTAGTGTATACTTTCTCACTGTTTCTGGAGGCGCTGTGGCTAAGTCGTAAAGCGCTTGTAAAGAAGTTGCCATCTAGTTTTTCTTTGTTTTTTTTATTGTGTCTGTGTGTGGTGTTAGTGTATACTTTCTCACTGTTTCTGGAGGCGCAGTGGCTGAGTTGTAAAGCACTTGGCTTCCAAACTAAGGGGTCCCAGGTTTGATCCCTGGAGAAGACTAGGATTTTTAATTTCAGGATCTTAAGGGCGCCTCAGAGTCCACCCTGCTCTAATGGGTACCTGATATAGTTCGGATAAGGTTAAGGTGGTTGGTTGTTGTGCTGGCCACATGACATTTTCAATAACTGTGGGCCACGGAATCAGATGACCTTTACATCATCTATCCTATAGATCGCAAAGTCTGAAAGGGGAACTGAACTTTTTTTTTTTTTTTTCTCTGTTTCTCTTTCCCTCACTCTCCATCTCTCACTTATTTTCTCCCTCTCTCTCTCTCCCTCCCTTCCTCTCTCTGTCACTCTTTTCTTTGCACACAATTTTTTTTTTTTATGAATTAAATTTTGTTCTAAAATTTTTTTATTATTTTTACATTAATACCAGTGCCTATTGAGTTAGAAAATGTTTAATCCCTATTAGTTGTTACATGTCATCTTGGTATTTTCCACAGTTGCCTGAATTGTCTCGATGTCTTCTGAGTATAACTGACCACCACCACAACCAGGCCCATCTTCTTGATTTGATGCCACGCAGCTCCAGGGGTCGTTGTCTGAGACAGATGCTGGGTGTTTTATTTTTACACTGCCAACTGGCCCCAATGAACTCACCACCAAATCTAGACTATGAAACATTGAAAGTAAGTACAACATTTCAGTGCATTGATCTTAAATAATGAGTATTTTGTTTAAGATCAAAGCAAATGGATGAAAAGAAATGTTATAATGTGGAGATTTAAAAAATATAAGCAACATTGCATTTATAATATTTGTGTCATTTCCTTGTCTCCAGTTGTCGGATATTTTACAAATTGGTTCTAGAAGTAAAGACCATACCCTAACACCATTGTGCTCGAGTCTACAGAGCCTGATTACAACTGACCTTTACAAATTGTCTTCTGTGATAACTCTAGTGGATAAAACTGTGGGCAACGAGAAACAGAGAGGAGAGCAATCAGTTGTAAGTCTATACTAAGAATACAAGTCTGTACAGTCTGTTGTGTGTTTGTACATTTTGTTATAACTTTATTTTTTAAAATATATGTTTTTAAATATATGGCATCTACATTTGGAAGCAGATACCAAGCAGATGCAGATGGATGGTTGTGTGGTTTTCGCACTGGACTGTCGTTGGACTTATCGGTGGTCCTGAGTTCAAAATCTGCCCACTCCCATCCTATGTTGTCCTGCAGGAGGTTTAGACCAAGAAGTAAATAATCTTCAACTCTGAAGGAACATCCCAAACATGTAAAACATTTTACAAACATCTAGATGGGCAATATGTGGGGGACAGTTGGAGAGACTCAGCCAGAACCTTGAATGCTGGTTGGTAGCCTATGCATCAGACAAGACCACAGCTGCAATGATTGTTCTATTATAAGCTTGTACTGTCTGTTGGTACAATTTGTTGCAATAGCTACATTCACTTTAGTGTTTGTCAAATTTGTTGTTAGCATTTTTAACCTTTTACCCTCACATATTCAAATTTCAACATTTCAAAACAAATAACGTTTTATTTATTTTAATTTAAAAAACAAAATTTAATTTAAACTTAATTTTGATGCTAGTTGAATAGCTCCTAACATTTGCATAGCAAACATCTTTCAATAAGTTCCATATCAATGTTGAGATGATACAGATCAATAGATAAAAATTAGCATTTTTAGTTCTAAAAAAGAATCAATAAAATTATTTCTTGAAGCTAGATCTAACTTGATAAACAACATTAGTCTAGAATTGATTTACTGTCCCTATTTTATTATTCCTCTTTTTTTAATCATTCTCCTATGTCTGAGAAGAACTCTGCAGTGGTTCCATATCAGGCAGTTCTACTTATAGTTTGTCTTCCAAAGAGGTTTTCCTGGGCCAAATAATTGTTTGTGGCCTCAAGAGGTTTTCTTGGTCCAAACAGTATATTGTTCAAGCCTTCTTATAAAATATGCAGTTGTGAAGAACATGGCCAACATTTTCTGGTTTCATTCCCGAGTATTTGTTAGTTTTAATTTTTTATCTTCCGGAGCATGTGTTATCTCTTTCAGACCTTGCAATCTGTGCGGCAGATGATGTAAAGGTCATCTGATTCATCCTTAAGTCCACTCCTCTAATGTATACCTGACATACTTTTGGGAAAGTACATGACACCCTCTTTAACTTTTAGCCATAGAAACAGATGAATTTCGCATCACCTTCTCCTATAGATTACATGGTCTGAAAGGGCTGTCTGCACCTTCCATGAATATCTGACATTCTTTTGAAAAAGCAAAGGCGGTTGATCATTGTGCTGGCCACATGACACCCTCTTTAACTTTCAGCCTTAGAAACAGATGAGCTTAAATCACCTGCTCCTTTAAATTGCATGATATAAAGGGCTATCTACACACCTTCCATGTCACAGACCTGCCTACCATTACTCAAAATGCGTATTCGTTACGCAAAATCTCACAAAAATGACCATCAGTACGCAAATACGCATTTAACCCGTCGCATTACGCATTTCGTATCCTTTTTTTTCCCTCTCTTGACTAGCTTACGAGCGGTCACGGAGGTCATCCTAAGCCGTCCTGTTAGGGGGTGGGGGAACAGAAAAGGTGGGGGAACACATTGTGTCCAGATCTATACATTGATTGGTTCTTAAAAGCAATTAGATTTAGTCTAGAAATGAAGAACGCGAGACTGAGGGAGTGGCGGGTTGGTACCAGGTTGGTACCGTCAGTTAGCTGATACACCAACGTGACTTTTTTTTTGTGTAAGTTCATTAGTAGAAATTAATTATGTTGAATCCCTGATTCCCGTATTAATTTGTATAGAAAAAATATCGAAATGCTATCGATTCAAAACACATTGAGTGACATTGTAGATATCTAATCTAGATCTGGATTCTAGATCTAGAAAACTTGTTATACAGGAATAGATCTAGCAGAAGACTCAAAAGTAAAGTAGCAATTATACATAAAACACTGAACCATAATCTTCAAATACAAAAACAAAATTTAATAAAATACTCTGAAAGACACAAAGATAAAGGCACATTCCTCGTCCCATATGCTAGAACAAATTTGTTCAAATACTCCTTCTTCCCTAGTGCTATTAGAGCATGGAATGGGTGGCCTGAGCTAGCCAGTAAAACCAGTGACTTGGCAGAATTTAAGTCATTGGTTAACATGCATGACTAAATGCATGACGCGTAGGACGTAATCATCTTCTTTTTTGAAGTAACGTCTGTATTATATAAGATAAGATGTCAACTATCGCCAAAATAAACAAATCCCAAATCTTACGAGCCAAATCATAAGACAAGCATACAGAGGCACATTTTTTATTCCATATGCTATGACAAATTCAGACAAGTGCTCCTTCTTCCCTAGTGCCATTAGAGAATGGAATGGGTTGCCTGAATTAGGCATGAAAACCAATAATTTAGCAGATTTAAGTCATTGATTAACATGCATGACTAGATTGACACATGAAATGAGTAGGATGTAATTATCTTCTTTTTGGAATTATCATCTGTAATATATAAGATAAAAAAGATAAACAGAACAGTGGCTGTTTCCTTGGATTTACTTCTGTCACACACTCAGTCTAGTTCTACTACTTGCCCATTCTTCCTGCCAATCGATGGCTGAATCACCTCATCCAATCACCTCATCGTACAACACTAACAACACTCTTCCCAGTGTTGCTCCTGGTCCACAATCACAGCGTTGCTCCTGGTCCACAATCACAGCGTTGCTCCTGGTCCACAATCACAGCGTTGCTCCTGGTCCACAATCACAGCGTTGCTCCTGGTCCACAATCACAGCGTTGCTCCTGGTCCACAATCCCAGCGTTGCTCCTGGTCCACAATCACAGCGTTGCTCCTGGTCCACAATCACAGCCTTGCTCCTGGTCCACAATCACAGCGTTGCTCCTGGTCCACAATCACAGCGTTGCTCCTGGTCCACAATCACAGCGTTGCTCCTGGTCCGCAATCACAGCCTCGTTGTGTTACCAGGCAGCCTCCTTTGTATTACCAGGCATTACAAAGGAGGCCTCTTTACTCTTGTTCAGACTCTGTGTTTCCTCTGTCATTTTTTATTCCTTTTGTCACTTAGGTGAAGCAAACATTTTCTTTTAATCTAAGCAATGCCTTCTTGGCCTAGTTCCAACTGTTGTGCTGGTACACACTATAAATACAAGCACAGGAACTGAGTGTTAAGAACATCTAACTATTTGAAGCACATATATATATATATAGTTGTTTCCCTTTTGTTAACATTAATATGAATTAATGTTGATGGCCAGTACTATTCTAGTCTAGGGTTCTCTTTCTTATTTTACTAAAATTAATATTCAGATATTTCTTCCTTAGGCAGAGCTACAGTTCTTGATTGAAGAAATTCAAAAAGTGATAAAAATGATTCGTGACAACATGAATAATTTGGATTACTCCAGGGTAACTTTGTTTTGTTACTTTATGGTCGGTTCATATCATTAAACATTTTTTGATATACTATAAATGTTACTTTTCAAGTTACAAATATTAATTTATTAACAGTAATTGCAAACATTTCAAGTCTTCTAAACTTTTAGAAGCTTTTAATGGTTATTTGGAACATTATTATTTTTATTATAATTCACTTCTTGAGATGAACTATATTCATTTCACCACTGAAAGAGGCCAGTGAATTATAGCTCACTAGGTTGCTCCAGTTATGATGTTGTAAGTCTTGGAAATAGAGACATAACAAATTTTAAACCTGAAATCAAGCTAGCTTAGGCCTGGAAAGTTTTTCTGTGGCTGTTTAGAAAGTATTATAATGAAGTCCACAGCTCCATGTACAAAGTTCCTGTTGGATATGTGGCAGAGAGGCTTAAGCTGTTTGGCTGTCTATCAAAGGGGCTTGGCTACTTATCAAGGGGGGGCTCGGGTTTGAACCCTGAGTTAAGCAGAATTGTGTTTACTGAGGGCTTAAAGACAGCTCGTAAAACCTTTTCCCTCTTGTCTGTCCACAAAAGTGTTTGGACCATGTTGGGCCTGAGCATGTTATGAACATGAAAGTTGCACTATATAAAAGCTATTAAAGTACACAAAAAAGTATTTAGCCAGAAAAAAACACAAAAAGGTGTCTCATTGTTGTAATGGCCACATCTGTTGGCCTCTCCGTCCTCAGTGTACACTAAATTTTTTTTTTTTTAAATTCAGTATTTGATAGCTTCTTTTTTCTTTTCTGATCAAAAATGTATCTTCTATGAGGTTAATGCAAGGTTCTGTCTTGATTAGGTGAAAGATTCTCTGACCTGTCTAACTATGAAGTGGTCCTTGACATTACAAGATGCTAAAAGTCAAGAAGTAAGTTTATTCTTTCACTTTATTTTTTAGATTTTCATCTAAGGCCAATAACTCTATATAGCTAGCAATAAGATTTATCTGGTGTACAGAAAAAAAGGGGGAAGTTTTGATGGCTATGTCATTCAGAAAGAATTAGATCAATTTAATGCATCTTTAAGCACTGCCAAAACAAAGTCCTAAGCTTTTTCACCTGTTGCACAAACTAATTATTTCTTAGTTGGCAGAAGTGATCTTTTGATACAGCCTCCTTAACATTGTTTATAATTCTAAAATTTAGTGTAAAGTGGTGTTATCAGTAAACTTGAGTTGACGCTGTCTAACACAACTAATCACGTGCCATCTTTGTTTTTATTTTATAGAAAATTACAAAATTGAAGTGACCCCACTTTTATTGTAAACACTGTCTTCATGACAATGTCTGCCATTGAACTTAAAGACTAGAATTTCGTTGTTTTTAACTCAAGTGGTTTATTTTTCACGCTCTGTTTATTCTTTTTTAGAAAACGATATTTAACTGGGCCACAGCCAGACCCCACCAACCAGTGCAGCCTGAAGTGTTAAGAGACATGCAGAATCTAGAGATGGATGATGGCGGCGATAGTTGTTGAAGCACAAATTGAGTTATATACCACTCATAAAATGTTAATATTTTCATAACAATGTCTTACACTATAGTATTACACTATAGTCATATCAAAGTGATATCTGTAACGATGTAGTACTATATTTCACTATTATACTATATACCGTTACTGTAATGAAATTCTCTTACTTTTTTGTATGATTTTTTTTTCAATTTTTTCCTTCAATGATGTTACATTAAATTGTAACTTTAAAAGAAAAAAAAAATTATTTTATATTAATCTAGCTGTGTGTGTGTGTGTGGAGGGGGCTGCTGTTTAATGTGTGTCTCTTGCTTCCTTCTTGCTAGTTCACAACCACTAATGGAGACAGGATTCTTCCTCGAAAGTTTTAGACCAGTTTTACTTTCAGTCTTTAAGTACAGGTTAGGAAATAAATAGAAAGTAGAATTAAAGGATTATCTGGACAGTTTAGGATATAAGTAGAATTAAAGGATTATCTGGACAGTTTAGGATATAAGTAGAATTAAAGGATTATCTGGACAGTTTAGCTGTTTAGGATATAATTACAATAAAAAGATTATCTGGACATATAAATAAACAAGTAGAAAATGTTATCTGAAGGAAAGCTGGTTAAATGGTCAGATGAAGTGGACATGCCTGTCTTACATACATTAATACAGAAGAGTTCTAGAAGAATGAAGACTAGATAAACTGGGTGTCCTGCATCATTGAAGCATTCTCATCTGAGTACGAGATAATGCATTTATAATAATTCCCATTTGCTAAGTCAGGATGAAAAGGTGCATCAACATTAGTTTTCTCCCCTGTTCCACCACATTTATGACACTAAAAAAGGGTATTTGATGAGAAAAATGTCAGCTAACATTTTTTATCTATCGAAATAGATATAGGTGGATGCTGATATGAAGTCAACACTGAGAAAGCAAACAAGCTATGAGTTTTAATAGTTCTAGGCTTAAGCTCAGCCTATTGCCCATCCCCTGTCATTCTGCAGGATGTTTAGGCTAGACATATAATAATCTTCATTTCTGAAAAAAAGTACAAAAACTTACAAAACATGACTAAGGCTTCAAATGTTAAAGTCCAAACTTTAATACATCTTTTTAGACAGGCTATGTTCATCTGCAAATATCAATTGTAAATATTAGATTAAAAATCATAAACATCAAACAATTGATTTATGACTGCATAATAATATACGAGATAAAAATACATACAAGTCAAACAACTAAAAATGTATGCATATTAAATAGTTTAGTTTAAAAAACATGAAAAAGAATAAAATGGTTTAATTTGTTATATTTCACTAATGTTTTAAAGTTTTATAGAAATAGCTTGAATATATTATGTACACAGTCATAATTTGACCTATACATTTTTTTTCTTCGAAAGACATTTGTTTTTCATACAGAAATGTACACAACACTCGACAATTATCCTGTATTTTTTTTTTCCACAGTGCATAGATACCTAACAAATTCTTACTGCTAGGGGTAAATTCTTATACATTTGTAACATAAAATGTGGTTTAACTTTCACTAAAGGTAGCTCTGACTGTGTTTAGTGACAGAGCTAGACCTCTTGACAAAGAGTACAGAACATTAACCAAATATTTCCAAAGTCTCATATTTTTTTAAAAAGTATATTAAAATATTATCTTTGTTTATTGTTAAAATACAAGAATCTCAACATATATGTATTTAGTGTAGCTGCCACTTTTTTTTAATAGTATTTCATAATAAGCAACATATTAAGTACAAGTAAAACTTTTAGTCTATTTTAAAATGTCATTATGATTTATGTATTTCAAAATGAGATTTTTGTATTGTACAGTAGCACTGGCTATTGAACTTCTAAAAGTACTAAAAGCAATCTACTGTCTCTACTCTTACTTTTATTCATCACTGTGGGCATTATCTCCCCTCTTGAGCTGGTTTAAAAATAAAAAAGACATTACACAGAGGTAAAGATCTGTACCTATTATTTATTACAACAAATTTACTTCCAGAAAACAAATGCACACACACACACTTAAACATTTAAAATACCAGTCATCAAAGTAATCACTGACAAGTATGTTGCCACAAGCTATAAAAATATCAAGAAATCCAGCCCCTTGCAATTACAAACACATTGTCAAAACTGAACAGAATTATAGGAAAAAAAAAAAAAAATTGAAGATATAATAAATCATTATAAAAGATATCATCAATATTTATCAACATCAGGAAAAAGAAAGTTCATATTCAGTTTAGACCATTTTGAAAGCCCATAGAAAAATCTGGGAAAACATTTTGTCAAAGACATGATTATTGCTAACACAAATTAGTTTCCACCAAGTGTGGATGTAAAGCACAATTGTATATTATATGTTGATAGCATTTTGCTTTTAGTTATGTCATACGAGTAAAAGACATGAAGATTTGGCCAATCAGAAATTAAGTAGATTATCTATAAACATTTTTGTAAAAAATAATTTTTAAAAAAAGCTTTACATTAGTCAATTAGTCCTTTGATTTATTTACAGAAGGACCACATTTTGAATTAGGAGCATGAAATCTAGATAACAAATATCTTTAAAAATGTGCATAAAGAAATGTTTAAATATTTTTCAAGCATAGGACTCAGTGTGGCTGAATGACTACTTGCCTATCTAGCTATGAGGGGGTTAAATTCAAATTTGGGATCAATTTGAGCTGTATTTGCCGAGTACCGAAAGGCAGCAAGGAAACCTTCTTCAACATACTTTAAAATAAGATCAGCCCTGAGCACACTGAACATGAAATTAAGAAAAGTGCCCTACACAAGAATATTTTTTTTTAATTTGCAGAGAAAATGTAGTCCCAAAAACTATGTAGTATGTACTACTTACAATGTATTCCTCAACAGTACTGCACTATTTAAATATTTTGGCATCCTGTAAATTACAAATGCTGATAAGCTACAGCCACTGAACTATAAGTGTGGTTGAGTTGGACGTTTTAATCCAGTAAAACATAAATTAGGGCAGTGTTTCTCAAACTGTGATATAAGGGTCCACAAGGGGGTACAAAGAAAGTTTGTATACAACTTTAATAGCTTCTTTGCTAAAAGCCTGTTTATACAATCGATAATTTGAATAATAATCTCTACTGTTTAATATCTATTACATACTATTCTATATAAATAAATGTACCCTTTCAGATCTTGCGATCTATAGGGCTGATGATGTAAAGGTCATCTGTTTCTGTAGCACACGGTTAATGAGGGTGTCATGTGGCCAGAACAACAAAACCAGCCCCCTTTACTTTTCCCCAATTGATGTCAGCTACCCATTAGAGCTTGGTGAACTCAGAGACACCCAAAGATAACCAAATTATAAATATGTCTTCACCAGGATTCTAACCCAAGACCCCTGGTTCAAAAGCCAAGTGCTTTACCAATCAGCCACAGCACCTCCACATACTTTTCTATGACAATCTTAATGAAAGATTTGAACAAATTCTTCAGTTGGATATTCCCAACTGGATATTGAACCCTTTTGCCAGTGGACAAACTCAGAACCCATTCACGGATGCAGCTTTTTTATTTATTTACAAATGTGGGAATACACCAATGTTTGAACAAGGAGACCACAAATTCTGATTACAAAAACATATTCCAATTTTACATCCTGCATTAAGGGTCATTGTAAAGAAATTGTTAACTGCTTTCCTGTCTTCTCATTTGGTACAACATGGATTCATGGCTGTAATTAATCTCATCACAAATAAAAGAAACCATTATACATGTAAAAGGCATTGTGTATATTTAAGGGTCCGTGGGTAAGTTTTGACTATATGTGTCCCCAGGTCAAATAAGTTTGAGAACCTCAGGATTAGAGAACTGCCACTTAAGGTAAAAAAGGAAACTCAAACATAAACGAATGAAGATATTCAAAAGAAATTAAGAAATGTGATCCTCAAGTCAGTTTTAAGAAAATAATCTGTTTAAAAAGTCTTTGATTTGAATAGCTCCCTCTAAATGTCATCCAACGAAAATGAGAAAAATGAAAGACACTTGAGAGGTTTCAAAAATGATTAAAACTTTATGGAATTCTAAGTAAAATTTTTTATATTTTTACAATAAATTCAGCTATGCACAGCTATGCAGCCTAATATGAGTGCTTGCTTTTACTGGTCAGATGTCTTGAAAAGAGTAAAGAAGAAAATCATCATTGTGGTAACATAAAATCTTTTTACACAGAAATATTTAATCATAACAACTTTTGCTCCAAAAGTCTTAAAGGAAACAGAGAAAATAAAAAATAATATCACAATAAAATCAGATTTAGTACATTGCCTTTTCAGTTGTTGAGCATTATATATGTACAAGAAAATATATTCATTATGCAATCATTAACAATGCTAAGAACCTTTCTAGAAACAGTATTATTCATATTCCTGCATTATGGGTCATTGTAAAGAAGTTGTTGACTGCTTTCCCATCTTCTTATTTGGTACAATGTGTATTCTATGCTGTAATGAATCTCATCACAAATAAAAGAAATCGTTACTTATGTAATATGCGTTTGTATATATTTTTGACTTAGGGGTCCGTGGGCAGGTTTTGACTAAATAAAGGTATCTCAAGGTAGAATAAACAAAATACAAGCAATATTCAATCCTTTACCAATTCTAAGAACATTTCTAGAAACAGTATTGCTCTGTCAATGGTGGACTATACCTATCCCATCATACATTGCTAACATTGGTGACACTGTAAATATTGTCAGTACCTGAGGAGAAATGTTTAGGACTGGCACTGTTTGAGTAAGACACAAGGTTTTCATAGATGTCATCCTCTGTTTCAATGATATCTCCCAGACCTCTGGTCATATCCCCAATCGATGGTCTGTATTCATTCTCCAGTGACCAGCAGCGACACATCAGCTCATACCTGTAACAAGGTCAACTTATAGTAAAAATTAGCCTGATTGGATCAAACAGCTGCTAGTAATAATCAAGTTCAATCATCAATCCCAATTGCATTGGATCTAAATATCATTATAGTACTACTACATTAAACTAATTGATTACTGCTTTTGAATATCTTTTGGTAGAAGTGAAAGTACTAAGTGAGGACAGAACACTGAAAATCAGTGGATATGATAAATCTTAGAAGATCTTAAGAATAGGACATGGATAATTTTTGTTCACAGGCCTACAATAATAATAACATGCCAATAATTCCATGAATTATTTTTTATTAAAAGTCATTATGGTCTCATTGTGCTCAACACTATGAGTTGTTTCATTCTTTACATAAATAAAAAAAATGAGTTGTTTGCAACTATTCATCTAACAAAGTCTTATGCCAGTACATAGTATAAAACTAAAGCTATATAATAAATTAGTCAAAGTAGGAGAACAGCATTGCAGTAGTTTATCTCCCTGGACGATGTAATTGTCATATGAATATTGTTAGCTTTTAAAACTTATGAACAAAATCTATTCAAAGATTGTTTTGAGATGTAAATTATTTCCTTCTTAGAAATTAAGTAAAGCACCCTTTCAATCCTAACAATCTAAGGGTCATTTGTTTCTATGGTCAACTGTTAACAAGGGTGTCATGTGGCCAACACAGTGATCACACACCTTTTCTTCCCCTAACTAATGTAAGGTATTCTCAGAATTGGGTGGACTAGGGCATCCTGAAAATCACCAAAATTCAAAATCCCAGTCTTCAAGAGATTTGAACCCCAGACCACTCTGTCAAAGCAAAAAGTTTTACCCCTCAGCCACTTTGTCGCCACCTAAAAATTAATCTCAATGTATGTTTTGTACATAAGATTCTAATGAAGCTAAAAATATTTTACCATGGAGATGATATCTTAATCTGGTAAGATAACAAGCTATTAATGTAAAATTTCTATGTTAAGCTTACATCGGATCAGACAATGTGTCAGGCTTGCCCAGAACATATCCAGATGTAATGTACTGCTTGACATTCTCATTGGACACTTCATGAAAAGGTAAACAGCCTCTTGTCATCAGCTCCCAGATCAGAGTAGCAAAGGACCACTGTGGAAAAAAAAGTGTCTTTTTTAGGTTGCATTTTAAACATTTTTTCGGGAGGTCAATACTGTATAAACCTAATTCTACATGCAGTTTAATTCTCTTTCAGTGACTTTACAAGAATTATTTAGGGCCATGAGCAATGTGTTGTTTACACTCACTCTATAAGATTTGTCAAAAAAGTTATTAAGAATCCTAGTGCAATTGTCTAGAAGCTGATTAAAAAATTTCAATTGTAATACAGAGATTTAAATAAGTTTAGTTCTCACCACATCAGTCCTCATATCATAATAGCCATCAGACAAACTTTCAGGGGCCATCCACCTGAGCGGCAGGTATCTCTCTCGCTGTTCATCATACACATACTCGTCAGAGTAAAAGTCCCATGAGAAGGAAGCATCACTCAGCTTCACCAGACCGTTTTCGTCTACCCTGAAATTTATTTAAAAAAAAAACACAGAAAAAACAACATGATTTGTGAATGTATGGAAAGTAAGTTAACAAAAGGAGTCAGAAAAATGGGGAAGTATGTTTTTCAATAAGTATAACAGAGGAAGAAACACAATACATAAACAGAAGTCTTTAGTTTTGATTCACAAAGCTCACAGCCCCCTCAGTTGCACAGGTATTGCCACTGGGTCTTTATCTTATGTATTACAGATACTACTTCAAAAGAGAAGATGCTAAGCACTTCATGTGTCAATGTAGTCATGTATGTTAATTAATGACTTAAATTCTGGTAAGCCATTCGTTTTCCTGGCTGATTTAGGAAACCCATTCCATTCTCTAATGGCACTAGGGTAGAAGAAGCACTTGTATGAATTTGTTCTAGTGACTCTTTCTGAGTATTACAGTAGGTTTTGTTTTTCTATTTGCAAATTATGGTTTAATGTTTTATGTATTACAGCTACATTACATTTTATTCAGAGATATGTTGTCATTCCACAGTAATAGCTGCTTGTCAGGTTCTACTACTCTGCAGGAATGAGTGTGAGGATTAAGAATGTATGCAGTATTTTACTACAGAACACAGACCCAGGTGTAACATGTTTATTTCACCACAAAGCTGTTGTCCACTGAGGGTCTATTCAAGCTCTCTTTTTGATGTCTTCTTCAAGGCCTTTCCTTTGAATCTCTATTGTGTGTTTTACTTAAATTTTGTCTTATTTAACATTCATAGGCCCAATAAACTAAAGAAAATAGCAAGTTAAAGGTTTTGTGTATGCAGAAAGAATGGTACACAAAGCTACAATTAATTGTGACTACATCGAGAAATTAATGAATATTTCTCATTAAAATAGAATGATGGGAAAACTATGACAGTGTACTTACATACAATTCCTAGCTGCAACATCTTTATGTGTTATCTCTTTAGAGGTCAGAAAACACAAACCTTCAGCCACTTGTTGGGCAAAACTTAGAAGTTGCCTTGCGCTAAATTTCTAGATAATGTATTGAATCAAATAATGAAAAAAGAAATGCTTATAATGAGTTTTATATATATTTTATTATCATAAAAAAATATTTAAGATTTTGAAATCTTTCATAAATTAGCTTATTGTTGGATCACTTCTCTTAATACTTACAAAACATACATACATTAGAAATCAAGAGACTTAGCAATATTAGCATAAATAGAGCCAAAGTAGAAAGGATAACCCAGAATGACATGGATGACTACTAGCAGACTATTAGCATTAGCTGGGGCAATCCTGGGAGGATTACATAAGATGGAGATTTGGAGAAAATACCTAACTGGCATGATATATAATGCAGATAGTGAACTAACTAACAAATATTCTTTTTTTTTTTCACATGTTTATGTATTGTGACAGGCCTTGCCCTTGTAGTTGTTGATGGCTGTCTGACTTCGACAGATTACCCTTGAGATGTCTGGGTTTCTTGTGTGGATGTATTAGATGCACTTAACTACAACAGAACAATGCCTACACATGTAACAAGTAGAAAGGCTAAGTCCAAACCATTATACATGCTTAACTGAAGTTTAATACTATAAAGGGCCACAGTCGAGTCTCTGTCCATAATATGAAGTTATCCCTTTGCAGTCCTAACACCAACTGACTATATTAACATAAATAATCTAGAACCCAACTAAGCCATAACATCACTAAATGTCGCGTTCTAAGTTCATCAACTATGGTGTGTCTTCATACTAACTAAATGTCGAACAATACAAGACTTTTTTTTTTTCATAGTCAATAGAAAAAACGTGTTCCTCACCTTATCTAGGTCAGCCACAATGGCCTTCAGAAAGTTTTGTGACATACAAGGATACAAAATGTGAAATCTCTCTCTGTCCACTCCTATGCCTAGAATACTCAGCACATGCATGTGCTTATGCCTTTTCAAACGGAGACATTCAGCCAGGGCCAAATTAGCCCACATTGGTAGTGTTGATTCAGCTGTTGACATTTTTAATTATTTAGAAGTAAAAAGAAACCTTCATGTGTACATATTTGTTATTTTAACAATTAAAGAGTAACACTTATTTTTATTGTTAGAAATTTGGTATGGGTGTAACACCATGAATTAAAGAATGCTCAGTGAATGATGGTCAATTTCTTTAGCTCTTGAAGGTGGTAGCAGAGATTAGGATTCCACAATCAGCTGATATAACTTAACTCTAATTAAAATGTTTAATATTCCTAGTCTCCCTCAGAGATTTTATGTCACATATATTGTTAATTTATCTACAGATATGTCACTACTGATTAAAGATATAAATTGCACTAATTTCTCAATTATTTAATACATATTGTGCTCTAGTTTCTCTGTCATCTGTAGGAGCTCATTAGCTAATTGGGTATCAGTAAAAAGCAATGATACAGAAAATATAATCATAATTTTTTTAATTTGATGATAATTTTAAAAGGAATTTTTCAAAAGTTACCTGTTATTGGATTGATTAAAGTTTTGATTGTCAGCTTCTGCCCAGAGCTTTTGTTCTGTAGTGATCCATCAGTCAACATTGCCTGTTGTCCTAGAGTACCAAATGAACAAATGAATTGATTACATGTGCAACCCTACAGACATAACATCTTCAACGCTTTGGAATAATACATACATATCTTCATAGGTTTGGGAATGATACACACATAACATCTTCATATGTTAGAATAATAGAGAAATATTATCTTCAAATGTTTGGAAATAATACAGGAATATTATTTTCAAATATTTGGGAATAATGCAGACATAACAACTTTGCTATAAATCAGCTTTTGTAGCTCATGCTTTAATCGCTTTTTTAAAAAGGTGATGACTATTTAAAAGATTATTATTATCCACGTTGTGGAGACCTACCTTTCACTATAACGTTTCTGCCCACAGCAAAATGACCTCCACCAATGAAACATTGTCTAACCTCTTCCCTCAAACCTGCTTCTAGTTTTGGCAGAAACTCATCCATAAAGAAACTGTCATCTGCTTGACTGTTGACAAATGCAAGCTTAGGCTCTTTGATGACTGTCTCCATCCTAACCAGTTCTCCATTTTGTTTGGGCTGTGTCACCACCATTGTTACAGCTAGAACATTGACAGAAAAGAAATTAAACATTTTTTAGCAGATTTTTATGTTCTAACTTTGTTTTATAATTGATATATTAACTAAGAAAATAATGGTAATTTAAATTTGGTCTTTTTCTGTATTTATTTCTTTAAGATAATCTTTTGTGTCATGGTGTTGACTTTATGAATTTATTCTCAATAAGGTCAATGTATGAATTGACAAAGGTAATTTCTTAAATTTGTTATTGCCAAAAGAAAGCATCATTTTTGCAACAAGTGTTAATATAATAATAATTTTTTATTTATTTATAAATCACTGTTAACAAACAAAATGCAGGCTCAGAGCGCTGTAATAACATTACAAACGCAAACACAACAGCTAAAATGACAATTAATGTAAAAAAGTTTTAAATAGATAGGTCTTAATGTTCTTAAAAGTGGTGTAGCATGTTGTCTGTCTGAGATCAATGGGGAGTGAGTTCCAAACCATTGGTCCGTGCACTGAAAAAGCCCGCAGACCATAGCTTTTGAGGGAGAAACATGACACCACTAAAAGCTTTGAGTCCATTGAGCGCAGGGCTAAGGTATTGTTATATATACACTGATGACAAAGTTTATTAATAAGTAGATAATTTTGAAACACTACTCCTTAATAGGACAGCATATGATCTAACCATACAAACCAAAAATACTAAATTTCTTCCCCTATTGACAGTTGCTAATGCTTCTAATTACTTACAAATACATTGAACCCAAGTTCCATCTTTTTAAGATGTATAGTTAACTTATTTTAAAGTTAGAATTTAAACATTTGTTTTTTGAACTAATTAACTTTATGAAGACTAAGTAAAAGATAGTCATAGTACAAATAGAGTTGATTGAATCATCATTATTTATTACTTTAGGAATATCATCAAAATGGATTGGAAGTTTTTTTATAAATTAGGATTTTTTTAAATGTATTTCATGATATTCCATAAACAAAGAAAATTATTGAATTTTGGTCCATTTCTGAATCATCAAATGATTTCCTATCCTAAGCTTCATACACCCAAACTCAACATCAGTACTACATGTAGGCCTATTTCCTTGTTACCTTCTGTATATTCAGGTGGAGAAGCTGTTTCATCAGAAACTTTTTTACTGTCCAGATTTTCAAATGTGCTGCTGGCTTTTTTGCTACTTCTGCGTCTTCGGCAGAAAATGATTAATAACACCGCCAAAATTATTAACAAGATTCCACCTGATATACAACATATGATAATGATAAAATTGGTTGTTTCATGCAGTTTCAGGTATTCCAAGGTTCCAACTCTTCTCCTTATATTTCCAATTTGAATCTAAAAAACAAAAAATAAGGTAAAATATATTTACTACCATAAAAAAATACATAAATAAAAAAATTAAAGTTTATTTATATATATATATATATAAATATATATAAATAAATAAATAAATATATATAAATATAAACGCTGTAAAGATTAACTCAGGCACCATTTTGCCCTCACTGGCAAAGAAAAAAGTAGCTGATAGCAGATACATATATACTATATATAGCTCCTTTTGTCTCAAAAGGCAATGGATTAGCCCAGATGAGTCTCTGGTTTTGGTTTAGTCTTGAGACAGGAAAGAACCTGGTGTAATCAAGCCACTTCTAGAGTGGCAGACTTTGTCACAATTCATGCATGTGTATGCATCTTTTTCAGGGCTAGCAGATTGGGCAGCTTTCTTTTTTTCCCTCTTGATTAAGGCCTCTTCATTTCTTTTGCTCTCAGCGAGGATCATCCCAGCATGCACAGTCTGTCTCCATGCACTCCGGATATATATATATATATATATGTGTGTGTGTTATATGTATATACTACACACTTTTTAAAATTAACTTATTTAAATTACATTAGAAACTGGCATAAAAAAAATTCCCCTTTCAGATGATGTAAAGGTCATTTGTTTCTGTGGCCTACAGTTAACAACGGTGTTATGTGGCCAGCGCAACGACCTTTACTTTTCACCAACTAATGTCAGGTAATTATTAGAGCTAGGTGGACTCAAAGGTGCCCAAAGATCCTGAAATTAAAAAAACCAGTCTTCACCAGGATTTAAACCCTGGATCCACGGTTCTGAAGCCAAGCACTTAAATAATAAATTAAGTATCACCTAAAAAAACAAGAATCCATCTTTACCTCAATAATTTGCTTTGTTTCTCCACTTAGAGGTGTTATGGCCGGCTTACAGACAATGGTTGTGTCAGAAACAGACTGAATAGCACAATGCACAACACTAATTAGCACAGAGTAATCTTTCACATTGCCTGCTGAGTTCAAGCCTTGACCCTGGTTTCCAAAATAAAATATATACATTACTCATATTGACAAAAAGCACAATGTGTACTTCCCTATATGTTGAAGCTCAAGTGGTGTTGACCTTTATAATAATTTAAAATGTTTATGTCAAATCATTATTGAACTAAGTTATTCTAAAAATAGATGACATGGTCAAATATGCTGATATTGAGTTTCTGTGAAAGTCTAGTAAAATATTATGCTAATTCTAGGAAAAAAAAAGACGAGGCTATAAATAACATTTCACTACCCTGTTATGATTACGCTTCAATAACTTTTTCGTTTGTTATCAGAAAGTGTTTTATTTTGGTGTTTGGTCTAGAAGGGGAATGCATGCTCTTCTTATATAACACAAAGTATAGTTTATAAAATTAAACATTATTTTAATTTAAATGAGGTCTAATCAATGATGGTATCGTCGATTAGGAGACAAAGAGTTAACAAGGTACCTCAGTAAATTTATTGTTGTCTTCATTTAAGCATACAATTCTATAAATACAGTTGTACTACTTTCAATCATTGTATTTGGAGCAACTAACATTTTGTTTTGATTGGTACATTGTGTTCAAAATAAGTAAAATTCAGGAATTCAAGTTACTATATTATTACTTTAGTAATGAGCCTGCTTTCAAAACTGCATCACATTTGGATGTTAAACAATAAAGTTCTTTGTGTTATTTTCCATGTCCACATTTAAAAACATGTGCAAAAAAAATCTCACAGTAGAAAAAAATTATTTCTAGACAGTGAAAAAAATAAGTTTAACTCTTTCAAAGAAACCTATTGGAAGTTAGTCCATCTTTATTTCTATATCTATGCATTGCATACAAAAAAACTATCAAAAATAATAAACTATATATATTTCACCATTTTCTTGAAAAAGTAAGACTTATCTTCTTATCTTATATAATACAGACGTTACTAAAAAAAAAAGATGATTACGTCCTACATGTCATGCATTTAGTCATGCATGTTAAGCAATGACTTAAATTCTGCCAAGTCACTGGTTTTCCTGGCTGATTCAGGCAACCCATTCCATGCTCTAATAGCACTAGGGAAGAAGGAGCATTTTTACAAATTTGTCCTAGCATATGGGACGAGGAGTGTGCCTTTATCTTTGTGTCTTTCAGAGTATTTTATTAAATTTTGTTTTTGTATTTGAAGATTATGGTTCAGCGTTTTATGTATAATTGCTACTTTACTTTGAAGTCCTCTATCCTGAAGGCTTTCTAAATTTAGTGCTTTTACTAAAGGTAGTTACTCTAGTCAAATGTGAATAATAATGACTTACAACTATATATGTAATTTATAGATTGCGGACAAAGGAATACATGATCTTACAGTGAGTGTTATGGTATCTTCAAATGGATACTGAAATCTAATGTTTCCCATTTCATCAAAAACTGGGTCAGGCTTGACAGTCATGTTTAAATAGTTGCACATAACCACACCATCAAAGACTAGGTTCACTTGAAGCATGACCTGTGGTGATTTGAACAACTCCTTGACATTTGGAATCTCACAGATGACATTAGATGGGTTGTGTTTGCAAGTCTGAGATCAGAGATTGTAAACATTTTACTTTTCAAATGAGCATGTACATTTACAATAAAAAAAAAAAAACTAAAATCTATTTAAATTTGACATGAGTTTAACTTTAACAATAACTACACAAAAAAAGTATTCTCAATTAATATTGCCCTATTGTCACAGTTAACAAAATAGCATTATGTATAATTGGCGAAGTTGTTTTTTCTTTTAATTCACTATTTTTTTATAAGAATCATTTTTTTTTAAATTTCATTCAGGTTTGTTTATCTACATGTTTTTTTTTACTTTACTTCAGAGTTGAAGATTATTATATCTTAGCCCAAACTTCCCATAGGACAGATTTGGATGGTGGTGGCGGTGGGAAGGGTGGGTAAGAAACTGGTATCATCAAGACCACACAGGAAATGATTCATAAATTTTACCTTATCACATTATAAATTATTTTTTAAGGCTTACCCCGACTGCTTCTTTGTTTGGAATTGACACATCCACAACTTTCAATAATGGAAACATAACACTCTGTAAGTTGTCACCATAGACAAAGACAGGAATACCAGCACTGAGAGAAGGTGAATGAAATAGCAATGAAAGCTTAAACAAAAATTATAATTAAATCGTAATTATCTACTTATCTTATAAATTACAGGCTTTCTTTGAAAAGAGAAGATAATAATGTCCTATACTTGTTCATGTGTTTAACTAGTCCTCCATTTTAATTAGAGACTAAGACTCTGCTAAGTCACTGGTTTTCCCCTGGCTGATTCAGGCAACCCAATCCATTCTCGAATGAAAGAGTACTTTTACAAATTATTCTAGAATGTGGAATCAGAAATATGCCTTTATCTTTGTGTATTTTTATATATTTTTTTAGGTATTGTTTCTTTTATGGTTCAGTGCTATGTATACTATATCTATTTTACTTTTTAGTCTTCTGTTCTGAAGTGTTTCTAAATTTAGTGATTTTACAACTGTGTTACTCAAGTGATGGGAATATTCTTTTATTATAAATCTCAAAGCCCTGTTTCGCATCTGTTGTAGTTTGTTTATGTTTTATAAATGGATGGTTCCCAAACAGAAAAGGCATATTCTAATATTGGTTTAATAAAAATTAAAAAGCAATTAAGTTATATGTTGATGTTTATTTTTAAAACTATTTTTTACTTAACTCAAATGCAATTGTTTTTTTTTTATTAAATAAGCAGTATGAATATGTAGCAATTATTGCAGCAACAGAGAATCTTGAAAATGTAATTTACTTGCATCAATGTCATATTATTATTATAGCTTTTATATAGCGCTACTTTCATGCTTATAGCATGCTCAGAGCGCTTTTGGTCCAATCTCATTTGTGGACCAGCGGGGAGGGGGAGGGGGTATCTAGGAGTTGGTTTTCCGTGCTGCCTTTAGGCGCTCTGTCGAACCTCGAGCCCCTTTCTAGGTAGCCAAGCCAAGCCAAGTTCAAGCGCACTTGGCCTCTTGACCACGCTTCCCATATCAACAGACACTCACCTGACAAAAGATTGAATGGCAGATATATTGCTTGGATAAATAACAGGGTTTGGTTTAAACAGGAATTTAATGTCAGAGTTGATCACACCACTGTCTTGCAGCCAACTAACTTTTACCATTGATGTTGTGATTGCTGTTTCATTGTTTTTAGACGTATTGAAAACTAGACGGTTGTCATTACTGGAAAAAAAATCATAAAAAATGGTTTTAACAATAAAAAAAAAAGATGATACATCCCATGTGTATAAAAATGTAAAAACAATAAATACTTTAACCTTTAAAACGCGTGGTAGTTTTAGCCTCTAAACATCAGTAATATAATTCCATTTTGTATGCACTCATTGTAAAACAGCTCAGCACTTTAAGGGTTAAAGGAAAGGTCTGTGATTGTAGGGTGTAGATGTGTACCAACAAGAGACTACAATTTTACTTACAAATAGATTTACAGAGAGTATGTTTTATTTAGACTAAAGTTTTACTTAACATAGACTACAAATTTACTTACACAGAGACTACTGTTTGAGGAATGTCATCAATTGATACAAAAATGTTGCTGGTTTCATTGCCAAGAAGAAGTCCTTGAATAGTTACCAGAGTGCCACCAATGTCTGGTCCATAGGTGGGATTTAAAGAGAGTATCTTTGGTTTCTGGGGATGAAAAAATGCAAATGAAAAGTAGACAGGCCATTGTCATAAGTGGCAGATATGTCGTCTCAATCTTCAGTAAACCATAAAGTCATTGAGGGAGATTCTGGTTTTTCAAAATAAACCCTTTAATTTTTAATTAATCATTATGAGGCAACAGTATCAAACTTTAATAACATATTTATTTTATGTGTATGCTATTTACAATTTAGACAATAGCTGTATCCAGTGCTTTTTTTGTAACAAAATTGGTGTCGGTACTCAGTGATGGATTGAATAATTTTTAACTACTAATAAATTAATAAATGTTAAAATACAAGAAAAGTAATAATTTTTTCCCCACATTGAAAAAGGTGCGAGTACGCCGTGCGTACAGTCACAAAAAAAGCTCTGGCTGTATCAATAAGTAAAAGGAACTAAATTTTCTGACAAATCTTTACAGCTACTTACACATAGCAAGTCAGTGATGACTCCACCTCTACAAGGACACTGTCCAGTCAGTCTGTTACAAACAGTGGAGTCACTTCCTACTGGGTTACAATTACACAGAGAACATCCTCTGGGATTAACAGCCTCAAGCCTGTAGTAATTAGCCTTGCAAGTATTACACTGTCTACCTAATTTATAAACAGGTAAAAAAATTTTGACCACATTTAATTTGAAACAAAATGTTTTCATTTTATTAGCATAACATTTAATTGTGAAATGTCTCTTATGATTTAATGTTTCAATTTTTCTACCACTGCAAAGTAAACTGTATAAAAAGATTAAATAAAGAAATCAGAAAAAAAACAACAATTAATACTTATGAGTATGTTCCCCTTTCAGACCTTGCAATCTATAGGGCTGATGATGTAAAGCTCATTTATGCCTTTACTTTTCCCCAATCAAGGTCAGATACCCATTAGAGCTGGGTGAACTCAGAGACATCTTAAAAGTCCAAAAATTAAAAATCCCAGTCTTGACCAAGATTCAAACCCAAGAACCCTGGTTCAGAAGCCAAACATTTTACCACTTAGCCACCAGTGAGGACATAAGAGGTTTGGATCCTGACTTCAAAATGCACTGGATCAAAAAAGATCAACCTGCCATTGCATGTTTCCTACAAGTCCAGAGCAAGTGGCTTCCACTAGCTGCTAACTCAGGTCCAGAGCAAGTGGCTCCCACTAGCTGCTAACTCAGGTCCAGAGCAAGTGGCTTCCACTAGCTGCTAACTCAGGTCCAGAGCAAGTGGCTTCCACTAGCTGCTAACTCAGGTCCAGAGCAAGTGGCTTCCACTAGCTGCTAACTCAGGT
This sequence comes from Biomphalaria sudanica, assembly GCA_036873155.1. Classification (NCBI taxonomy): domain Eukaryota; kingdom Metazoa; phylum Mollusca; class Gastropoda; family Planorbidae; genus Biomphalaria; species Biomphalaria sudanica. The sequence continues at coordinate 268,553 of JAZGLO010001100.1, forward strand.
CCAGAGCAAGTGGCTTCCACTAGCTGCTAACTCAGGTCCAGAGCAAGTGGCTTCCACTAGCTGCTAACTCAGGTCCAGAGCAAGTGGCTTCCACTAGCTGCTAACTCAGGTCCAGAGCAAGTGGCTTCCACTAGCTGCTAACTCAGGTCCAGTGCAAGTGGCTTCCACTAGCTGCTAACTCAGGTCCAGAGCAAGTGGCTTCCACTAGCTGCTAACACAGGTCCAGTGCAAGTGGCTTCCACTAGCTGCTAACTCAGGTCCAGAGCAAGTGGCTTCCACTAGCTGCTAACTCAGGTCCAGAGCAAGTGGCTTCCACTAGCTGCTAACTCAGGTCCAGTGCAAGTGGCTTCCACTAGCTGCTAACTCAGGTCCAGAGCAAGTGGCTTCCACTAGCTGCTAACTCAGGTCCAGAGCAAGTGGCTTCCACTAGCTGCTAACTCAGGTCCAGTGCAAGTGGCTTCCACTAGCTGCTAACTCAGGTCCAGTGCAAGTGGCTTCCACTAGCTGCTAACTCAGGTCCAGAGCAAGTGGCTTCCACTAGCTGCTAACTCAGGTCCAGAGCAAGTGGCTTCCACTAGCTGCTAACTCAGGTCCAGAGCAAGTGGCTTCCACTAGCTGCTAACTCAGGTCCAGTGCAAGTGGCTTCCACTAGCTGCTAACTCAGGTCCAGAGCAAGTGGCTTCCACTAGCTGCTAACTCAGGTCCAGTGCAAGTGGCTTCCACTAGCTGCTAACTCAGGTCCAGTGCAAGTGGCTTCCACTAGCTGCTAACTCAGGTCCAGAGCAAGTGGCTTCCACTAGCTGCTAACTCAGGTCCAGAGCAAGTGGCTTCCACTAGCTGCTAACTCAGGTCCAGAGCAAGTGGCTTCCACTAGCTGCTAACTCAGGTCCAGTGCAAGGCTTCTTTGATATACTAAATCATGTACAGAGCATGAGTTACTTAATCTGATCTTAGTAATTTGCAGATAAGCAGACTATGGGTGTAGATTGTGAGCCAAATAAAATTTCAAAATGTGTATAGTTGCTGCCCTACTGGAATTAATTGAATTCTAATAGAAGCCAGTGAATTATTCAAATATTTTAGACTACAGCTTATAACATCACAATGTCTTACCCTCTACAAACATTTTACATTGGCACTGTCCTGATGTTTGATTACATGACAAGCTTTGATTAAGAGTTCCCAAGCTGCTACAGTTACAAGCCTTACATCCTGTTGGCTCAGTGATGCCATAATAATTTTCTAGGCACTGGCTGCATGTTGCATTATTAGTGTTAGCTTTACAGCTGCATGCTCCAGTGATGTTACTAGGGAAAATATGGGAGAGTCAAGCATTCATTAAAAAAAATGCATCCTTTTTAGAAAAAAAAAATCATCTATAGTTGGTAAAAACAATATTTCTATACCATTCTCTATTTTTAATAATTGCATTTTATAGCATGAGTGTTAAATTATATTCCCTGATAAAAATGTTTAAAAAATGAACCATGAGTTCCACTTTCAGACTTTGTTGTCTATGGGGAAGATGGTGTAAAAATCATGTTTCTATTGATGATGGTGTAAAGATTATGTTTCTATTGTTGATGGTGTAAAGATTATGTTTCTATTGTTGATGGTGTAAAGATTATGTTTCTATTGTTGATGGTGTAAAGATCATGTTTCTATGGTTGATGGTGTAAAGACCATGTTTTTATGGTTGATGGTGTAAAGATCATGTTTCTATTGATGATGGTGTAAAGATCATGTTTTTATGGTTGATGGTGTAAAGATCATGTTTTTATGGTTGATGGTGTAAAGATCATGCTTCTATGGTTGATGGTGTAAAGATCATGCTTCTATGGCTGGTGGTGTAAAGATCATGTTTCTATGGTTGATGATGTAAAGATCATGTTTCTATGACTGATGGTGTAAAGATCATGTTTCTATGGTTGATGGTGTAAAGATCAAGTTTCTATGGTTGATGGTGTAAAGATCATGTTTTTATGGCTGATGAAGAATGAGTAATGTAACTATCACAAAAACAAAATGCCTTTGATTTCTCCAAGTAACATCAACTGCCCATTAGAATTAGATATACTCAGAAACACCCTAGGGATCCTTTGGACTTTCTTTTAGCTGTCTCAATAGTCACAGGTATATATTCGGCCCACTGCCATTCCCCATCATCCTGTGTCAGGTTTGAACTATGAGGTAGATTATCTTCAGCTCTGAAGGAACATCCAAAACATGTCAAACAAATGAAAAAGTAATCCATCTTTTTGGAAGCTTTTCTTTAAACTAGACCAGGTCCCTGTCATTCTGACTTGTTTCAGACTTTCCATCAGAAATGAAATGCCCTAGTCTCTAGCAGGGTTCCAACCCAAGACAACTGAGATAAAAGTTCAAAGTGCATACCACATGACCAGGCTGCTATTATTTTAGGCAAGGAGTAATTCATCTCTTTATTGCTAAAAAGAAGTAGCAATATAAATAAAAACAATGAGGTCTACTCTTGATAGAGTAGGGCAGCGGTTCTCAACCTTTTAAGCTCGACGACCCTTTTTACAATCCCCCACTCTGCCGCGACTCCCCCCCTCACACACATAGAGCAATAAAAGAACAGACAAAAACAATCCAAATTTTCGATGGTCTTAGGCGACCCCTGGCAAATCGTCAAAGGGGTCGCAACCCACAGGTTGAGAACCCCTGGAGTAGGGTCTAGATTTCTAAACTCTAACATACTTGAAAGTTATTTCTAAAAGTCATGTGGGCTTAGTGTAACAATTGATTAGACTGCATAGTCAAACCAGCTCCAAGTACAGATTCATGTCCTACAAGTCTAAAAACTAGACTGTTTGGTGCTGGAAACGTAACCCAATTAAACCCAAGAATTTAGAAGTGAATGATAAAGCACAACTTCTGGGTTCAAAAATGAAGGAAAATTACAGCTTTTTCATGTTCATGAAGCCCCAACCTACAAAATGTTAACACATTTGAAACACCAGGTCTCGGAAACCATAAATTCTCAACCTGTATGGTGACATGTTTGCACTACACAAAACAGCAGTGCTTCTTTCCAGGGCTTTTGTAAGAGAAGACTTGAGCCTCTCAGGTCCTCACTCAAATGGAGTTTGATGATGATGATAATGATGATGATGACACATGAAATGATTAGATTTACTTTGATATTATGTCAGTCACACAAGATGGATACTTTAAACTTACCTACATGAAGTAGAACCAATTTCACTACAAGCACATTTATTACAACCCAGTTCATTGGTCCTAGTCAAGTTGTAAGTAAATGGTTTGCATGAATCACACATAGAGCCTTCCACGTTAACTTTGCATAAGCATTGACCATTTAACTGTGAAAGTAAAAATAAGATATTAATTTGTATAACATTACATATTTGGTATTAATGTCAATATTTTAATATTTTCTAAACATTAGAAATAATAATAGATAACCATAAAAATTGCAATTACTCATGCAGTAACTATATAATGTGCTATAAAGTTATTTGTTATTTTAAGAGCTAACTAGTTCAATATTAAATGCTAAAGTTTTATTTACAATTATGAAGATGTAATATACTAAATATATATACATGAGATATACATATTAGAATTGTATATTCTCAATTCTCATCATCCACACTGGCTATGCATTTTAAAAGAATAATATTTTCTTTAACTAAAATATACAGAATAAGGTTTCAATGTTATGGCTTAGCTGTAATGGGTGGTAAGATGTTTCTTATGAACCCAAGTATTATATTAATCCAGAGCCAAGGAGAAGATAAAGAAAAGTAGTCACAGTTGACCATAGACTTTGGCAATGGAAAAAAAAAAGCACTCTAAAATACTAATGGAAAGGCATAGGCATTTTACCATAGTATTAATTTTTTATTCGGTTTTTATGTCTGAGTATAGGTGTGTGTTTTCTTGAAGATAATCTTGAGTTTTTGTATTTTTGATTTTGCATTCAATTATGATTTTATTCTTAATAAATTCAGACTACATGATACCAGAATTGTTATCTTATATTATAAGGGGCGTTTTTAAAGGAGCTCTTCCATCAGTGATCTATCTTGCTTCATAGTTTATGTTTCGTAGTAGGTACAGGGTTGGCCTTTAATGATTGGAGGTCCAAGGCAAAATGAATTAAGTGGCCCCAAATTTAAAAACAAACAGCAAAAAATATTACAATACAATTTATTTAAACTTAATGTACTTCAACAATAACATTGAGGACAAGTTTCTCAATTTTTTCTAAAAAAATTGTTGCAAGTCCTGTGAGAGGCCTCCACCGATCCAGATAGCTGCCTAGTTTGCCTATGCCTATAAGGCCAGCCCTGGTAGGTTATTACCAAAACATTAAAAAACAAAATTATTAATCAAGCAGATTATTTCTGTTACCTGGTCACAAGGATTAGAAGAGTTGACCACACCATCAGAGTTACACTGACACTTGCCAACACAACTAAACTGACCAGGACTGCGGAAGTATGAAGATACACAGGACTTGCAGTCATTGCCTTGTGTATTGGACTCTGACTTGCAGTTACAGACAAATTTGCCATTAACTTCAGAACATGAATCAGCATTGCCATGACAATCACATCTAATAAAATAGCATTACTGAGTATTGTATTAAATGAATGTGTTTCAAAATTAGAATGCAGCCTATTAGAATATAATCCTATCAATGTTTTTAATTTTCATACATCTGTTTCTTATCTTATCTTTCTCCCTCAGAAGCTACAGTCCCCAGACTTTTTCTGTGCATGGCCAAAGGTTTGGAACTTATTTCACATTGATCTCAGACAGACAACATGCTACACTACATTCAGAAGAACATTAAGACCTGTTTAAAATTTTTTTAGATTAGTTTGTCATTTTAGCTCTTGTGTTTATGTTTAAAATGTTATCACAATGCCTTGAGCCTACATTTTGTTTGTTAACAGTGCTTTATAAATAAAATTATTATTATTATTATATAAAACACACAGTACTTCAAAAAGAAAATTATGTTCTACGCATTTCATGTGTCAATCTAGTCATTGATTTTCCTGGCTAATTTAGGCAACAAATTACATTCTCTAATACTAATAGTACTAGGGAAAAAGGAGCACTTTATGAATATGTCCAAGCATGTGGAATAAGAAATGTGTTTCTGGCTTTGTGTCTTTCTTATTATTTTATTAGGTTTTATTTTGCTATTTTAAATTATGGTTGAGTGTTTTAAGCACTATTGCAGCTTTACTTTTTATTCTTCTGTACTGAAGTGTCTCTAAATTTAGTGATTTTACTAATGGTGTTGCTCTTATTAAATATGTTTGGTGACCATTTCACAAATGAAAAAATTGGAAACAGGATAACAATAGTGATTGGGCCCCACATTGACATTCTGACCCCTTTATCTTATATATCTTATATAATACAGACGTTACTTCAAAAAAGAAGATGATTACGTCCTACGCGTCATGCATTTAGTCATGCATATTAACCAATGACTTAAATTCTGCCAAGTCACTGGTTTTTCTGGCTAGCTCAGCCTTTTGAAGAAAGACTCTATATTGGCAAAAGACAGAAAGGAATAGACAGAGAGTTGAAAGATCATGTGTCATGCCCCAATGGTCCAACAGACTAAGGGACTCAAAAAAAGAAAGTTTGTTAAGAATTTTTTACTGTGCCAACAGTTATGTAATGCAGTGTTTTAAACTAATTTTTTTAAAAATATATACAGTATATAGTTCAACCTTAAATAAATCTAGGTGTAATAGGTCTGCACTATTCCATGAGTTTTGAAAAAAAATTCTAAGCATATTTTATTGAAAAAACATATTTTAAACATCTGATTTAAATGTTTTAAATAATAAAACTATAGCATCATTCTTTTGAAAAGAAAAGAACTAACTAAGTAAGAGCAACTAAATTGTGCCATAAATTAAACCTACGTAAGCCAAAAGAAATAAAAAAGTAATAACAACTGAAAGAAACACTCACCTTCCTGAAATCGTTAAATTAGTCAATATAAAGCTGCTGTTACTAGACAATGATCCACTCCATAGATCTATCTTTATTTCATCAGCTATCCTTAAGTTGTAATCATTGAAGGAAGAGTTACTTGATAAATTAGACCTAAAAAAAAATATATATATATAAAAGTATCTGAATTATGTTTAAAAATCTTTTTACGCAATTTTTTGTTGATTTTCTACAGGATAAAACAGTAAAAAAATATTTACTTTATTACAGTAATGGGTTTGAATGTAAAAAGAAAAAGAGGGATAGAGGAGAGGGAGAGTAGACAGGGAGAGAAGTGAGAAAGTCAAGAGAGAGAGAAAGAAAACAGAGAGAAGAGAAGAGAGGGAGAGAAGAGAGGGAGAGAAGGAGGGAGAGAAGAGAGGGAGAGAAGAGAGGGAGAGAAGAGAGGGAGAGAAGAGAGGGAGAGAAGGAGGGAGAGAAGTGAGGGAGAGAAGAGAGGGAGAGAAGAGAGGGAGAGAAGAGAGGGAGAGAAGTGAGGGAGAGAAGAGAGGGAGAGAAGAGAGGGAGAGAAGAGAGGGAGAGAAGAGAGGGAGAGAAGGAGGGAGAGAAGAGAGGGAGAGAAGAGAGGGAGAGAAGGAGGGAGAGAAGAGAGGGAGAGAAGAGAGGGAGAGAAGAGAGGGAGAGAAGTGAGGGAGAGAAGAGAGGGAGAGAAGAGAGGGAGAGAAGAGAGGGAGAGAAGGAGGGAGAGAAGAGAGGGAGAGAAGAGAGGGAGAGAAGAGAGGGAGAGAAGGAGGGAGAGAAGAGAGGGAGAGAAGAGAGGGAGAGAAGGAGGGAGAGAAAGAGGGAGAGAAGTGAGGGAGAGAAGAGAGGGAGAGAAGAGAGGGAGAGAAGAGAGGGAGAGAAGAGAGGGAGAGAAGAGAGGGAGAGAAGTGAGGGAGAGAAGAGAGGGAGAGAAGAGAGGGAGAGAAGGAGGGAGAGAAGAGAGGGAGAGAAGAGAGGGAGAGAAGAGAGGGAGAGAAGTGAGGGAGAGAAGAGAGGGAGAGAAGAGAGGGAGAGAAGAGAGGGAGAGAAGGAGGGAGAGGAGGGAGAGAAGAGAGGGAGAGAAGAGAGGGAGAGAAGGAGGGAGAGAAGAGAGGGAGAGAAGAGAGGAGACTTTAAAAACGGAATGAGATTAAAAAATGTTTATAACAGGTTTTAATACACATCAAAATTATAAGTCAGTTTAAGAGACCAAATTAATCAGTCGAGAGCCTGTATTTTTAAAAGCAAAAATCTTTTTGTTGATTAATATATATAATAAACTGATAAATGGTCTTAAGTTCTAACTCAGCCAAAATCATCCCTACTGTTGACCTACTGGAAGTTTAGGCTGGGATATAATAATCTTCATTTCTGAAGGAGTGTTCATAATAATAGAAATGAAAAACACAGGCTAAAATGAGAATCCATACAATATAAGCAACCCTTTCTAAAAAAATATAATGAGTGAGAAAATGTTAATATATGCTGTGTCGTTATTATAAATATAACTTTTAAAATATTTTTAATTTTTTGGATGTTCCTTCAGAAATAAAGGTAATCTACTTCCTAGTCCAAACCTCTCATAGGAGTACAGGGTAGGGTGGTAGCGGGCAGAATATGAACCCAGGCAACTATGCTTAAGTCAGCAAAGTCTACATTTACATATCTCTTCACACTAACTTACAGGACAAGATTGCAAACATTATTCAAACAGGTCATGACTTGGGGTTTTCCAGCAGTGGAATTGACACTAAATGTGAATTGTACTGTATGTGGAATGTCTTTAGAAAATGTTAAAGTCACGCCATCTATCTGTAAAACACACACAAATATATTGAGTTTATTTTGGTCAAACTTATCATTAGTTTAAAACATAGATTACGCTATTATTTAAGTTCAGACAAATTAGTCAAAAAATTGGTGCACAGTGCTGTAATTGACAAATTAAGACAAAATGCCTCTTAGATATGGATGAACAAGTCTGTAGGTTCCACCTTTGGTTTCCTATTCTCTGACTAGTAGACTACTGTCTGAAGTGTTAATCATACTTCAAGCTCAAAAGGTGTGACAAGATTTAATAATTAGACAGCCTAGTATACAAACAATTAGAATGACTTTTAGGTTCAAGTAGGCCTATTCTACAGAGAAAGTCATTATTAAGTTACGGTAATACAAGAAAGTATTATATGTGACAAACAAAATGCTGAAATTTTCTATTTTCAAAAGTTACCAGAAACTTTCCTGTCTTATCTTAGAGTCAATTATATTAATAATAATAATAAAAATTAAGTAAATAAATAAAGTACCCTTTTAAACATTGTTATCTATTGGACAGATGCTGTAAGGATCATCTGTTTTTGAGACCCATGGTCAACAATGTGGTTGACACAATGACTGACTGTCTTTACTTTTTCCCAAGTAATGTCAAGTACCAATAGAGTAGGGTGGATTCAAAATTCAAAATCCCAAACTTCATGTGGATTTGAACCCCAGACCCTTTAGCTTGGAAGCCAAGCATTTTATCACTCAGCCACCATTCCACATTTTTAATTTACATTATTTGCACATTTTTTTTAAAAGTAAAAGTCATTACCTGAAAGGTTGAATTGAATGCCAAGATCAAAGAATTGTTTGAATACCCAGAAGATGCCCATCTTCTGTCAGAGCGTGAATCTAAAATCACTTTGGCTGAATTGAACATCATAGTTCTGTTGAACCTTGGGTACGTTCTATTTCCATTCACACACATATTTGAATCTGTGTCAGATTCATCAGTAAAATTTGTTGGGCACTGACATAGAAAGAAGTCTATCATCACATCAGGGAGACCAGACCACAAGAGGAGTAGTTCACTAAAAAAAAAAGTTTAGAGCCCAATTTTCACATTGGAGTCACAAAAAGCTCAATTTAATTTGTAAATGTTTTAGCCCATTTGTTTACAAAAACATTACTTTTAGAATTAATTTTTTAATGTTGAGAAAGCTCAGTTTTGAAATGTAGGCTTAGTATATATACATTATGAAAATATTTTTAAAAATGTAATGTAGGCAACTTACTTTTTGGTAAGTACATCTGAGTAGTACTGAACATAGAATAGTTCAAAACTATTGTTTGGTTGAAGTACTGAAACAGAATGTGTTAAATATATTTTTTTTTATTTTTCTTTGGCTTTGGCTTCTTCATCAATGAATAAACCATCTACATTTTTCATCACAATATTGATTATGTGTTTCTAGATTTCTAAAAGGTTAAGCAAATAGATACAAGCAAGACAAAAGACACTACAACTCTGAGATATTGTAAATCAGGCCCAAACTATGTTTAAGTGTAAAGTATTTTGCTTTTCAGAACCCATCCCAGGATGTCTGCATTGTCATGCAGTGTGCATGCTAGACTATTGCTCGGTTGTCTCAGTCTGGGGTTCATACCCTACCCTCTGATGTCCCCCTGTGGTATGTATGGACAAGGAAAAAGATTATCTTATACTTTAAAGAAACAGTAAAACATTTTATATCTTTGAAAATATAGAACAGATTAGAAGTTTCAAGTAGAATTGCCATTAGAGAAGTCAGGACAACTCTGGTTGCATGTATGTTATGGCATGTGCAAGTCAAGGGTTTATTATGACAAAAGATTTCAATATCAGATTAGAATGTTACTTTGTAAAAAACTTTAGTGAAATAAATTTATTGCTGATAATGCTAACATACCAAATAATTTTTTAAACTCAAAAACTATTTTATGGTTGAATTAACAAAACATAAAAAAACAATCAATCTAATTCTCTTTGCAATCAAATCTATAAAAAATGTAAACATTTACCATCTCTGCTTCCAACGAAAACATCTTCAAATTGAAAACTTCCATTAGAGTTGAGCTTGATTTCTGTACTATTTGTAAAAATCCTAATTTTGTTATAAATCATCTGTTCAGAAAATGTTAATAATAATAATTAGGTAATGTCTTCAAATCCTTACATTAAGGAAGATTGCAGTATTTAATATCAAAACAAAACCTAGATGAGTATGAGATAAGATAATCCTTAGATTAAGGAAGATTGCAGTATTTCATGTCACTAAGAAGACATAGACATGCATTACCTATTTGATCACATCTTACGCAGATAAAGTCATTGTGTGCCAAGGGGGGATTTCAGTTCGTACACTTTTTGACAGACTTTGTCTTATCATATTGCAATAAGGATTTTTGAAATGGTGACTACACTTGCACATTTCAGAGGTTTCTTCAGAAATGAAGATTATTACATCATAGCCTAAACCTCCTGCAGGATGGTAGCGGAAGGTAAATGTGAGGGTTAGAACCTGGGACCATTATAATGACAGTCAAATCAGAATAACGGGGGTGCCATATATTTAAATATCATTTTTTGTTTTTAAAAACATATAAATTTCAAAATCATTTCTGGAAAAAAATAAGACTATATTTCTATTTATTAACATGTTAACTGTAGAAAATTTGTTAAAATATTAATTTTTCATCATTATATACCTAACCCAAATTAAAATATGTAACCTACATATGTTTAGCACAAGTCAACACCTCTGCAGTTTTTGTTTGTTCTGTATGTTACAACACAGGACTGTGTCCTGCCATTCGAGTAATCCAAACCATAGCCTGAAGTGAGATAAGTCAAGTATGGAGTGACAACAGAATAAATTACCTGAAGTGACACCATGACCAAACTTCCTCCATATGCTGTAAAACTTTGACATGTCTGGCCCAAGCAGAGTAAAGTTGTATTGACCACTCGCACATGAATAGGCTGACCACTAGTAGAAGTCATTTCAATTATGGAACTGAAATGAAATGTGAATAAGACAGGACAGCTTATTAAGTCTAAAAAATTGGGTGAATCTCTAGTAGCTCTATATGAGAAATTGTTACGGAAACAGCTAATGCCCAGGCACTCATCTCCATGGGATGATCCATAGTCGCTTCTTTGCGACTGAAGGAGGCCATTGCTAAATGAGAAATACAACAAAATAAAACAAAATAAAATGAAGGAGACTCAGGTTGCAACTCACTTCAAGCCAGTGGCGTAGCTAGGAATTTGCCATCATTTGAGGATGGGGGGGGGGGCTTGACCTCTTTAAGGGGGGCCTGCTTTTTGACATTCGACATCATGGCATTTGGAATAGCGTAATATTTAATATATAATGTAAAAGAAAAATTTCGAACACTCATTTAGGAGACCCCCCACACACACACACACACAACCACAGTTATGCCACTGCTGCAGGCTAATAAAAATTCGGACAATAAGAAAAACAAGGGCAAAAGTTTGTTTACTGCTGATTAAAGTATCATAGCCAAAACTTAATTTATGTCGCTCGGTGGTCTCTATGGTGCCGACAGGTTTGGACTAGGAACTTAGAAGTAAACTATCTTCAACTCTGAAGGAACATCCGAAACATGAAAAACATTTGACAACGAACAAAAATACACAATTCTATCAGGCTAAAAGGTGGTCGGCGTAACAGAGGTGCTCCACTGAAACGCTTTAAAGACCAGCTTAGACGCCAAATAAATGACATAGAAGAGAGCACCTGGTTGCAGGCGGCCTTGGAACGGGACAGCTGAAGATCACTTAAGAATGTCGCGAGATACACATTTGAGACCCACAAAAAAAAATCCACTGCCGAGGTCAGACGTAGACGGTGAAATCACAATCTACAATTTGCAAAGTTTCTTCCCCTGAAACAGGTTATTTCTACCACACCCATTCTCGGATCAAGTTTAAACTTTCAAGAATTATTTATTGTACATAAAAAAAACACGAATCAATAAAAAAAATAAGCGAAAATTACTTTTCCACTATATATTGACCTATGTGCGAATTTATTTCCCTTAGATAAAATGTGTTTTTGAAAAGGATCTTTGCTTGTTTGTGGATTTGATTCAATTTTATGAAAATCATCGATTGAGAAAACGAAACAATTTTCCAAATGAACATTAAATTGTACTTACCAATTTCGACAGTCTGCTACAAGCCAAAAAACCAAAGTGAAAACAGGGTCCACAGTTTTGTTTCTCTGAAAGTAACATGGCCGAGGGTCCACTACACTGCCATTACCAACAAGGGCCAGTTCCTTTTTAGAATTCATAAAAATTGTAGGGAGCGATCGGCTCTCATTCTTCATAGTACACGCAGCAGATGTGTTGACCAGTGTCCAGTCATTCAGTGGAAATTCAACAGGTGGTAAAGAAGTTCGACCATTGCAGATCAGATATTCATAGCAGACGTTCTCGCTCAAGCATGACGTGCTATTGAAGCTGGGCCGACATCCAAAGTCGTTGCAGGAAGGCGATTCCCGTATTTGTCCACGGCTGGCTAACCTATCGATTTGACTAACTGGGAAAACGAAAGTTCCTTCGGAAAGAAAGCCATTGGACATTATGTGTACGCAAATACACGCCAAGGAAGTGGTTAGCATCCAGGTCATGTTATCCATAAGTGATGTACAACGACACAGAATCAACTATCTTAGCCAGTCCTGTATTTCGCCACGCACTAAACTTGCTTGAAGACAGTTGCAGGAGTGAACAGGTGATTTCATGCTGGACTATGGGATTAATATCAGCTCAGGTTTACTTCTGAAAGAGTAATTTACAAAATACGAATTAAGATAAAAATACCTGTATTTAGAACACACAAAAAATGCTAGATTATAACCAATGCTGGCGTGTGTAAGGATTAATTAGGCAAGAATCATTTAGGGAAAATCTCTTCTAAAGGTCTAAAGGAGTCGTGTCAATTAACTCATACCCAACAAACATTTCATATTAGGTGTGGGATGTGTGGCCGAGAGGCTAAGTACGCTTGGCTTGGCTACCTATCAACGGGGCTCATGTCTCAAGGTTCGACACCCGACTCTAGAGCAGAGTTATGTTTACTGAAAGCAGCACGGAAAACCTTCGCCCACATACCCCCTCCCTCCTGTGGCCAGTAAACATGAGATTAGACCATAGCGCTCTATAAAAGCTATTTTTTTTTAAAGTAGATAATAATAATAATAACTTAATTCTCGTGAGGGAATTTTGTTTTACAATTGTGCATTTCAAAAAAAAAAAAAAGCATACATAATTAGAGCAAACAATTTGAACGATACCACACAAAATATACGTTTATACCCCAGATTCTCATATAAATTGCATGCGAAATGTACAAAAGTAAATTATGTTTTGTTCTACGATTGAATTGCCAAAGGAACAAAAGAGTTTGTTTATATTATAGTTATATAACTCGAGCTATAACCCAGCGAGCATTCTTGCCAACTGTTTGTAAGGACAATAGTTGTTGAAGGCACAATAGAGCACGGGCTATAGCTCATTGAATTTGTTCGAAGCCAGAAAGACGGGCTATACAAAATCTATTTATATTTCAAACGACCTCTTCTCTCTAAACACATCCAGTCCGTAGATTTTTCACTGTAGCCAATACACAGACAAAACGTTTTCTGCTCTACATTCAATTCTCAATGTTTGTGAAATAATTTTAACTTTATCATCACCGGACTGTCATAGAGGTACGTTATATCATACATGTATATTATTTTATTTTTTTAGGCAAATAATAAGAACAGCAGAAATTATTATTACTCAAAGTGGAATTGTTGTGTATTGTTTAGACATTTGAGAGAAAGTTCCATGGTCATAATTATTCTACAAGATTCACAAGTAAAAAGAAAAAAAGTGGCCCAAAGTTGAATGAATGAATTAAATGGACCGTTTCTTGTCATGAAACTCAGTGGCGTAGCTAAGGATTTAGGAGTCGAGGGGGCTGGCCTGTTTAGGGGCCCACGCAGTTTGACATTCGACATGACATGAGATTTATTAATATTTAATTAATGGAAAAACAAATTTCGGACACTCATTTGTCCCCCCCCCCTAAAGTGGTGGCCCCAGGGGATTTTCATATTTGGACCCCCCACACACACATCCTAGCTACGCCACGGATAAAACTACTGCAGCAACACAGGCCTTCCCCTTCTCCAAAGGTTTAAAGACAATGATAATAAAGTAAAAATTAAATTGCAAAAGCAAAGCAGTTTGTACTTTATGTTGTTTTTTGTGTTCCTCTTGGCTAAAAAAGTTCGTCCCAGTTGAGAAGTAAATACTTCCGGTTCAAAGGCATGTTACAATGACCCACGCTGTGTCGCTTCTTTCCACTAATAAAAAAGTGGGATACACTAATGACAAAGGAGGGGGGATAAGTGGATCAGACGGGATAAAGGAGAAAAGTACACGCACGGGGGCAGGGTGGCTGCTCTGTAGGTGAGAAATAGGTATTGAAGCAGCAGAGGGACAAAACCCGCCACTGCTTGCAGGGCCGACCTTACGAATTGCGAGGCCCCCTCTTCAAATTTTTGTTGTTTACAATAACTGTTGCTATTAATTAAATCATTATATCAACATGTATTATACAACATGCATGGGAAGCAACTCAAACGCAATAGGAGTCAGTGAGTAAATGTAAGTTACGTCAATCGTATCATACACTAAATAAGTTAACCCTTTAAATCCTACACCTCCAAAGACCTTTGATAATAGCCATGGCTTATTGTGATATACTAATAGTAAATTGCGGGGTCCTGCCAAGCACGGGGCCCAATTGGCAACAATCTGTCAAATCGGCCTAAGTCCAGCCCTGACTGCTTACCATACCCAGACGTAATCTTGTTTCCCGCCACCGAATTCATGTCATTATCGAACAAAAATAGGCGCGGTGGCTGAGCGGAAAAGCGCTTGGCTTCTGAACTGTGGTCCCGGGTTCGAATCCTGGGGAAGACTGGGATTTTTAATTTCGGGTTCTTTGGGCTCCTCTGAGTCCACCCAGCTCTAATGGGCACCTGACGTTAGTTGGGGAAAGTAAAGCCAATTGGACATTGTGCTGGCCACGTGGCACCCTCGTAAACCGTGGGCCACAGAAACAGATGACTTTTACATCATCCTGCCCTATAGACCACAAGTTCTGAAAGGGGAACTTTATGAACAAACGGTGCACCGCACAGCAGAGTTAAGTAACAACATGTTTTTCAAGCAGGAAATCCTGGGAGGGGCGTGGGGGAAGAGAAGTACTTAGATTTTAGAAAAAAAAAAATACTAAAAATGTAGCGAAGAATTTTAATAATTAATTTATAAATCATTAATAAATCTTTTTATAACTTGTTGCACCTCTCAGCACTGTAGAATAAGGACAATATAAACCACACATATTAAAAAGCATGAACCATATATTTTAGGAAAAAAACACATTATAGGAGACATGAATGACATATTTACGAACTATACCAGTACTACGTAAAAACGGGAAGTTTTACTTTACTGTTTGGAATCTCTTGGCACTTTTCAAACAGATAAGCTGGACAGCTTCACAATCTAGACTTCACACGTAGTGAGTCACACATTCTAATGCATGTAAGGGTCCCATAGGTCAAGTTTAGAAATCTAAACGTCTGAAGGAATTCAAACCTATTTTGTGTGTGTGTGTGTAGGCGCGGTTGGTGAATGATAAAGCTGACCCCGGGAGTCCCGAGTTTGAATCCTGGTGAAGACTAGGATTTTTTAATTTAGGGATTTTTAGGGCGCCTCTGAGTCCACCCAGCTCTAATGGGTACAGAAAAAGGGAGAATGAATATTAGTTCATTTATTTTATATCGGGTTCGAATCCTGGTGAAGGCTGGGATTTTAATTTCGGGATCTTCGGACATCTATGATTCCACCCAGCTCTAATGGGTACCTGACATTTGTTTTAAAAAAGTAAAGTCTGTTGGTCGTTGTGCAGTACACTCTCTCTCTCTCTCTGTATGGGTGTGTGTGTGAGTGTGTGTGTGTGTGTTTGCGTGTGTGTGTGATAAATGTTTTTGCAGAAAAAGGAAAAGTAAAGTATAAAAATATACGACGGCAAATAATTAATATTAATTGTTTTTTTTTATTTAGTTCAACTTTCATTCTTAAAGCAGGCTTAGTGCACTCTGTCCCAATCACTTTTGTGGACCAGTTGGGGGGGGGGGGGGGTATCTGGCAGAATTTTTACTCGCTGTATTTTCAAAAGCAATTTTTTTCTTAAAGTACATTCGAACTCGAGGACTCAAGCTTCCATCATGGAAGGCCGACACGCTAGCCACTGATCTACTCTCTTTCTCTCTCACAAACACACTCGCACGCACATACACACAAAAACACACACACACCACACACATATATATATATATATAAGCTATTAATTATGACTAATTGAATAGCTGATTGGTTATTTTTGTAATGTTCTATATGTTGTCATCGGCCAGAAATAATTGTGCCAAGTCTCAACTTTATAGTTGAATAGGAAGAGATAGAAAAAAACGTGTAAAATTTTTTTAATTAGACAGACAGACAGACCGACAGACGGAGTGAGTTTAATATAAGCTTTGTAAATAGAATGAAGAAAGCCAAAACACTGTTTTAAATCAGGAGTGATGTTATTTTGTAATAACATGGACATTTTATGCATTAAATGTTGTTTTTTAAGTTAATATATTCAAGCAACGCAGGTTGTCAAAGTATGTCTGTCTTGAGAAAGTTGTTTACAAAGAGAATACAGACTTTTCCCTTAGCGTTAAATTGTATAATAAAGCTTGTCTACGAGTCCGAAGATTAATGAGGAAAGCATTACGCGTAGGACGTAATCATCTTCTTTTTTGAAGTTGTATAATAAAGCGTGTCTACGAGTCCGAAGATTAATGAGGAAAGCATTACGCGTAGGACGTAATCATTTTTTTTTTTTTGAAGTAACGTCTGTATCATATAAGATAAGATATTTTGCCACATCCAGCGTTGTCCGCCTGTGGTCGATTGAGGTTCTCTATTCGTGTACGTCTGTCATCGGCAGCCCTCCGGTCTTTTGGTCTCGAATGTGTCTCCTGTGGTCTTTGTAGACCTCTCAAACTGTCTCGTTCTGAAGCCGCCTGCTGCCAGGTGTTCTTTTTTTTTATGCTAGTTAAAGCAACTTGGCGCCTAAAGTTGGTCGTCAAAGAGATTCGGGGAGGGGGGCGGACACCTCTGTTACGCCGATCTTTATCAGATCCCCAAAAATATTACAAAGAAGAATAATTACTGAAAAGAGAAATGCCGATTGCGATCCTATATAGTGTGGTTCAGCAAAGTTGCCATTGCCGGAAGTGGTCATGGATAAAAACACTCCGATACCTATTAAATGCTTCTTAATACCATGCGCTTCAAAAAGCCTCTGAAAACCAGTCCAACTCCTGGCCTTCACGTGTGGCTGAGATATTGAGTCCGGCAAAACTGTTTTCAGTAACAGAAGCGGCGAAGTCGAGAAACGGGAGCTTAAACCAGTCAGCTTCGGGCTGGAGGGGCTAGTTAGCCATGGTTGGCTACCCACCTAGGAGATGGGAAACTCTTAATTCAAACCTCTGTTGCCTTGCAGCTGTACCCAATCATGGAAAAGGCTTCGGGAGTTAACCAGGAGCCGACGACCTTCAGGTAGTTTGCGGCACTCTGTGCTACACCCTGGTAGAGCCTGCGAACCTGCTGATCCCAAACTGTATTGGCACTAGCCTTTTTTTTTTGGGGGGGGGGGGATACGCCTTGCTGACCCTAGCGTAAGATGCAGCCCGCGTATTAAAACTAAAATAGTCCTCGGGTCTAAATGGTTATGTTTACCATATAGATAGATAGATAGATAGATAGATAGATAGATAGATAGATAGATAGATAGATAGATAGATAGATTTCAATCAAATTATTTATCAGATAAATAAGATTAAATTGGTCCAACAGAATGTAAAAAAAAAAAAAACCTAACAAGTGGACACTGACTCATTGGCTTGATAAAAACAATACGTTCTTCTTGTACTATGCTATTGAACATTGACACTCTTCAATCTCATAAACATAACGCTAATAACAAAGACTGTTTTTGTCTGGCCATTGAATCAAATTTAAAACGTCAAGTCTCATTCATTAGTATACTATACTAAACGATTCACCACATTTTGAAAATTGTTTTTCATGTAAAAAAAAAAAAAAAAAAAATTAAGTATATTATTATAGTGGATGACAAAGTTGATTCACAAATAACACAGCGACAGTGTCAATAGAAGTGTTCTCAAACTGGGAGGCTTAAAGTTAGACAAGAAAGGTATACAATAAAACTATAGATGATGTAAATGTTTTTTAAAAAAAGCCTACTCCCCCATTTATCTGTTAATGTTTTTAAAGGATACTTCAATAGTATAAAATCCTCCCCCCCCCCTTATTTTTTTCTTATTTTGTATAAAAGTCTACGTCATTTAGTGTTTTTTTTTATTGTTTGAAGATTATGTTGGAGAACCCTTCTAAAGCTTTCAACCAGGGATAATGATATAGATATTACATAAGTATTGTTAAATTGAAACATTTTTACAACTCAATAAGAAAATAATCATTCCATAAACGTTTTAATTAACTTATAAGAAAATATCGACATCTTCCATGGTGATTTCAATATATCTGTAACAAAGGAAAAGCACACTTTGGCGCCGGACCTTTCGGTGCTGAATATGTTATCTAATTAGTTTCTGTAAATAATACTCACATGATAAAAATGTCTCTAAAATTAGCTATAAAACTAGAAAATTACTTTACGTAGGCCGAAAGTAACTAAACATTACGTTCGCTAGATGAATGTATTTTCTATGATAACTGTTCGCTAGATCAATGTATTTTCTATTATGACTGTTCGCTAGATCAATGTATTTTCTATGATAACTGTTCGCTAGATCAATGTATTTTCTATGATAACTGTTCGCTAGATCAATGTATTTTCTATGATGACTGCATCTCCACACTTCTTGCGAAAGTTGAACCTTAATTGTTTAACTCTCTAAGCCAGATAAGACATTTTTTTTCAGAAAACATGACAGACAAGCAGGGCCGCCCTTACATATTTGGAGGCCCTAGGTAAATTGAATTTGGTTCCACAAATGAAATAGAAAAATTGAATAAATGTGAAAAAATACAATTACTCAATTTTATTTAAATCCTAAAGAAATACAACAATATTCAAGTTTCACTATTTCTTTTCTATAAAAGTTGTTTTGAATTCTGTGTCAGAGACTCTACGAGGTTGCCTAGGTCGCCTATGCCCAAGGCAAGGGCCCCAGGTAAGACAGTTAAAAATATTTTATTATGGCTGAATTTAAATGCATCGCCAAATTCTATAATAGTTAAGATTATCGTGATATAGATCTATGCTTTTAAGTCAACTGTTCCAAACTGCGTAAAAGAGAGCTATTTGTTTAACTTGAAAAGAAATATGCGCAGATAACTGAGAAATGAATTTCTTCTAATGAGATGTCAGATATAAATAAAATACAGGATATGCAAAGACATCAACACTAGCAGATACATAGAAAGCCTGACAGTGTGAACCACGTAAAGATACCTTGATATAAGACTAAAGGCCAAGAAATGAATGGACAACGGGAATAACTCCACATTTACAACTATATCTTTTAATAATATAGAATATATATCCTTTTTTCGATATAAAAAAAAATTCCCAATAATTAATTGACTAATTGTTTATTTGTTTTTTAAATCAATGTATGTTTGTTATGTACAATCAATAGTAGTATAAAATTACAGCTTGACCCAACAATGGGTGTGGGAGAAATAACGCGCTCAAAAGTTGTACCAGACAGAGTAGATTTATGCTTAGTAAAAAGACTTAAACTCAGCCATATTTGTGAATACTAAAGGATTAGTTTCCCTTGCTGGTATCAAGCTAAATAATTAAAACCAGTTTTTAAATTGACTAATTGGTTACTTTTATTTATTGATTCATGTCTTGTCAATGCTATGGAATAATTGTGCGAAATTTCAACTTGATCTGAGAATGGGTGTCGGAGAAATAACGTGTGCACACTTTTTACCAGACAGACAGTGTGAGTTGGTATACGCTTTGTAACAAATGACAAAGAAAGAGAGATCATAAATTAATGTACAACGATCCACAGCAAAAAAAAAAAAAAAAAGAAAAAAAGTGTTACATTTAGAGAAATTGGCACAAGGAATGAAGTCAATTGTTTACATTATTACTTACTACTTAGACGGTAGCCCAACGTTGACCTACATACTCCGTGAAATGTCAACCGTGAATCTTCAGCAGGTATATTTATATTCCTAACTCGGGAGCTGACTTAAGTCCGAACAATCTGAGCCAGCTATGGGGGGATTCTGAAAGTTTGTAAATATAACGAGATGTTGATTCTGGTCCGCTGAAAGCCCCAGGGTACACATCGTGTTCAGCTACTGGCGAGGAGGGGGGGGGGTCTTTGTTTCTTGTGCAGGGCGTCCCCCGTTTAGTTAACACGAGGGGAATCGATCGAATCCAGGTGAGTTGAATATCGATCTCTGTTTGCTCAATGCCTTGCTCATCCCTTTCTTCACCCACCTCTGCCCCTTAACCTACGCTAAACTCACAGGTGAGAAATACAAATGGTCCACCCTTAAGTGTACACATGCATAATGGTTTCTTGTGTGTCACGACACAGGAGTGGTGTATTGTGTCATAACACTGAATGATGTCGTGTGTGTCAAGACGCAGAGGTGTCTTGTGTCATAACACTGAATTGTGTCTTGTATGTCACGACACAGGAGTGGTGTATTATGTCATAACACTGAGTGATGTCGTGTGTGTCAAGACAGTGGCGTCTTGTGTCATAACACTGAATGGTGTCGTGTGTTTCGCGACACAGAATGGTGTCCTGTGTCATAACACTGAATAGTGTCTTGTATGCCAGAACACAGAATTGTGTCGTGTGTGTCGTGATACAAAGAGGTGTCTTGTGTCTCACAACACAGTTTGGGATAGTGTCTTGTGTCACGTGCATAAGAACACTGGCGAACAAAAGGGTTCGATCCGGTACCCCTAGGTAGTTAAGCCAAGCGTTATCACTCGGCCTCCACGCCTCTATCTATTTTTTGTGATGCTTCATTATTGGAAAAAGTCTTTCCAGTGACCTTTGAACAATCATTTTTCTCTGTCTTGGATTATCGAAAATTACCCTTTGGCACTGACCATAAATTTTGATCAGTGGCTTTTTTCCCCCAAGTAGTTTAAGATTACCAAAAATATATCTCAAAACGTTACCGATGATGGCGTCATTGGGATTTATACATCCTGGTTAAATTCAGCCTATTCAAGTATAGAGGTAGTAATGTATAAACACAATATATCAACACACTTCACAGAGACGGATTGACAATTTTTTTTTTGGTCAGACAAAATTTTCCTAGAATATTCTTAACGCTTTAATTTTAGAAAGTAAAATTTAGATAAAAAAAACAAACAAACAAAGAGGAAACAATTTTTTTTTTAATCCAGGAGAATCATTGCATTGAGAAAACTCTAGTTAAAATGCTAATGTAGTTTCGAGATACGCGGAGATAGTGAGTTCTTTAAAAAAAAAACAAGATTACAAAGAGAGTTTGTGTTATCACACAAACTCAGAGGCATCCCCCATCAAATTAACCAATGGACGAGAAACATATTCAAGCCATAGTCTTGTTTTGATCGTTTAAAGATTTTTTTTTAATTTAGTGTTATTTTTCACATAAAAGCAAACAGTGCAACATGTCGTTTTTGATAAGAATAGAGTAGCGTTAAGTGATCACCTAAGATCAGCATGGAAACCTCCCGATACAGTGTGAGCTGATTACCTACTTTTATTGATTTTTACTCAAATGTAAAATCCCAATGTTAATTACATTTATTCAATTGTTATGCACATTTTACAATAATACTTAATTAAAATTTTATAAACAGAATTAATATATATTAACAGGTTTCTTTTGTTATACTTTAAATAGTATAACGTTGTGCTGTATCATTTACACTTAAACTACCATCTAAATGTGTCTAGGCATATTTGGGCATATATCTTGAGATTTTATTATCTTTTGCCATGTGTCTGCTTTACACACCTTAAAAACACCATTCGACAATGTCGACCCTGGGAAGGTACTGGGCTTTGTCCGGGAGGTGGGGCTGTCTACGAAGATCTGATTTTTGAATTGTGAACATATAATATTTACATAAGATTTTTACCAAATTATTACATTTTTACTACCTTTACTATTTTAACTGTGAATAGACCTTGATTTTAATGATTTAACTGTATAGTCTTTAGCTCTAGTTATGTAAAGGCAGAGTGATCCTTAAAGGATTACGGACACGACATGGCCTGAAAACATGCCTAGTAGAGATATCTCCCTGTGTCGTTTGAGTTGTTATGTTGCTTCATGTTGCGATTATATCAGAAGGGGATAAGGTAAAAAGAACAGTATTGTTAAAAAAACAAACAACAAACAAGCAGAACATAGAAAATACTTTAAAAACACAAAGCTTAAATAAGAAAAGAACCACAAAATCATTGGCATATATCTAAATGCTGCGAGATTCACCTCCCCTTTATATATATATATAAGAAAATTAATTCATTACCGAATCGTTTTTTTAATTGATTTATGTTTTGTCTTAGGACAACGAATGATTGTGCAAAATTTCAGCTTTATCCGGAAATCGGAAAACGTGTAAAGGAATCCCCTTAGATCAGAGGTTCTCAACCTGTGGGTCGCGACCCCTTTGGGGGTCGATTGACCATTTGCCAGGGGTGGCCTAAGACCATCGAAAATATGGATTGTTATTGTCTACTCTTCTATTGCTGTGTGTATGTGTGTCTGTGGGTGGGGGTCGCGGCAGAGTGGGGGATTGTTAACAGTGACCGCCGAACTTAAAAGGTTGAGAACCGCTGCCTCAGATGGACACAGGTTGGTTTTACAGTTACTAAAAGGAATGTAAAAACGTGTATTTAACACATGGAGATTGTTCAGGGCTTGTGTTACGTTTAGTCCAGTGGCGCTCTGGCATGGCCTTAAAACGACCCAACACTACATGGGTCTTCAAAGTAAACACAAATGGTGTGAGTCCTATTGAAGCAAGATTTCTTCTTCTTTACAACCGGAGGAATTCCAGCTCCCGTCGCCTCTTAGTGGCCCTCCGGAGGAAACGTCCGCCAAGGGAGTCGGATAGGCACATAGCTCTCAGTGGGCTACCACAGACACGGTCGAGAGATTGTACATTGCACGTGGTAGGGATGTAACAAAGGCTCGCTAACCCGTCCAACCCCCCACCGATTCGTTCCCGAACGGGGGCCATACGCGCTGTGATGGACCCTCGCACGGGTTCGGTGGGACATTATAGGCATACGAAAGGCCACCACGCGGCTCGGCCTCCGGCCTCGCACGGGAGAAGGAACTCGTGCTTGGCTCAAGGGGGCCGTGACTAGCGACACACCGGGTTTGGTGTGAATACATGATCACTTCGGATAACGCGGGACTTCGGACAGAGGGATTAGTGAAGAGCCGATGCCTCATCCTGGCCATGGATAAAAGCCTTTCCTTGGTCAAGAGGTCCATAATAGGGAACCGGACGTTCTCGGACATTCAGGACATCTGAATCTTCTTTACAATGCACTGTGGACAATAGTTTAAAAGGAGGGGGGGGGATGAGGTAGCATATCGACATGCTCGGGATATGACCCGATAGTCGTTGGTTCAGCATCACCAGTTTTAGTCTATTCTGCTCTTGTAGTCATTCATAATACCAAATGGTCCGTCTAGCAAAGTGTTGTGTGGTCTGTTCAGACCTAGGCAAGGTGATCTATGTCTGCTAGAACAGCTCTAAGTTTTTACCGTGACTCAATGTTTATTAACGAAGGCTTATTTACTTGTTAGACCAGCAATGTTAGAAGACCTTTAGGTAAAAAAGACGATACTTTATTTCGAGTCTGGTGAATCAAAAGGCCAACAAAAAGCAGATGGCTTTAGAAGAAGTGGTCAACGAATCGGTTAATGAATAAGATCCCGGAAGATACAGATTCAGGTGATCACTAGGAGAGTCAGCATATCGGCTTCCATTTGAAAGATCTAGTTATATCTTCAATGAGCAATAAGGATCGTGTCCTAAACATACTGGTTGATAATTGATTTCGACATAGATAATTTATTTTATTTTTTCTTTGTTGTTTTTATTTTTTTTTTAATTTTCATGTGGGGCCACCTAATTCACTTCGCCTAGGGCCTTCAATTACCTAAGGCCGGCCCTGGTTACTCGACCATTTATGTCTAATGCTTTCTACATTTACAAAATATATGAGTTTAAAACTGAAGAGCTTAGAAAATATAATTCTTTAGCTCTATAAAGTGGGGGGGGGGGGGATTTATTTAGGCCTGCCATTGAAAACACATCGCTAGTGAATTCTCCGTGTACACCAAAACGCTAGTGAATTCTCCGTGTACACCAAAACGCTAGTGAATTCTCCGTGTACACCAAAACGCTAGTGAATTCTCCGTGTACACCAAAACGCTAGTGAATTCTCCGTGTACACCAAAACGCTAGTGAATTCTCCGTGTACACCAAAACGCTAGATTTGTGTACTTTTCTCGTCGTGTACTAAAAGCCTTCATTTACAAAAAAAAAAAAATCTACAGTCACTAATTATGCAAACTTATAATTGTTTTAGTTTTGTGAGCATATGTGGTGTAGTTGGCTTACATTGACGCACTGGAATATGCATACGCCTAATAAGGCTTGCATTCGGGTCCGAAGATTAATGCATAATTTCTGTCAGAAATGTCAGTTCAAAATTGTGATAGGTTGTTATTCATCTTTCTGACCCCTCACCCCTTCCCCAAACCCAATTCTAATTTTAAACTGGTTGGACTGGAACCAGGGTCATCATCGCGAATTGAATTCCAAACCAGAATTGAGCAGAGGTTTTGGTGTTATCTCAAATCGTTTTAGTAACTTAAGTTATTGAATGACTGCATCAGCTGTGCGTATGCAATCAGTACACCGATGTCTCTATATTCCAAACGGCCCTTACTTCAAGTGTGTTTGCATAGACAGAAACTGAAAGTAGACCAAAGTAATATAAGTTGGGGTGAACATTAAAATGTACATATATACAAACTTTGAGCCGCAATCGATTAAAAAAAAAAATCAATAATCAATACCGGGTTAGGAAGCATTGATTGTCCACAGTATTCCGGTAAATTTAAGTGTTGTGAAGTATTAAGGAAGTATTTTCTGTGTGTGGTCTTCACAAATGTATTGTTATGTGTAACGCACAAGTGTATTAAACACATTTTATTTAGGGTAATATAGATTATTATTATTATTTTAATTATAAAATGAAGTAAAGTTCCCCATTCAGACCTCGCTACCTACAGGTCAGATAATGTAAAGGTCATCTTTTTATATGGTCCATGGTTAACGATGATGTCATGTGGCCAGCACAATGACCAACCGCTTTTACGTTTTCCACATCTCATGTCAGGTACCCATTAGAGCTGTGCGGACTCAAGAGGCGCCCAAAGATCCCAAAATTAAAATCCCTGTCCTCACCAGGATTCGAACCCGATGTAAAATAAATGAGCTAATATTCATTCTCTGGCACTGCTAGGGTTGAGCCTCATTATAGAGAAATCTAATTCATTGCGGTCTCTATAAAAGTGTTCATTGAGGATAAGTATATATATATATATTGCTTCTAAAGGCCAACGTGACATTTAAAAAAAGGGTCATTGACGTAGATTTGTTTATTTTGCTATAGATATATTAATATAATGAGGAAATAGCTTCCTGTACTTATCTTATAGAAAGTATACGTACTTGATACAAAAAAAA
>JAZGLO010001103.1:0-32500 GCA_036873155.1 Biomphalaria sudanica
GGGCCTCCAATTATCTAAGGCCGGCCCTGACACGAGTAACGAAGGCGAACTTTTCTTTTTGATCCATTTTTAGCACTGCAGAATCAAATGTTCTAAGGCCTTCCGTTTGTAGCTTTTATCTTGTTGGCAACATAGAAGTTCATTTTAGCGTCCTTGACATTATTTAGTTACCATGACAATTTCCAATGACATCATTTCCTGGACAGTAAGCTTCAACCACAGGCCTACACACATTGTGTAGGTCATCGTCTCTACTATTGACATGTCAGATTTAACCTTTCACTCGTTGTAACCCTTCTCCTTTGTTGTAATTTTAACCCTTCTCCCTAAACACACTAAACAAATATAATTCATCACTGATCAATAATAGAATTTATTTATAGATATGTTTTCTATAGTTAGTCCACAGTGAACGAAGTGGGGAACATTGTTGTAGATTAAAGTTTGACACCAAGATAGGAGGGTGAAAAAAAAAAGACAGATTTTACACACACGCACACAAAATAGGGCGTGGTGGTAGAGTGGTAAAGCGCTTGGCTTCCAATGGAGGGGTCGGGTTTGAATCGCGGCTAAGACGCAGATTTTGAATTTCGGGATTTTGAAGACGTCCTAAGTGTACAAACTTGAACACTGTTCATTGGGAAAGTAAAGGTGCTGTGCTGACCACATGCCACCCTTGTTAACCATCAGCCATCATCTACCTTCTTGATCGCAATGTCTGGGGTACTTAGCGTTTTAATTTTACACACACACTCGTCCCAATAACTACGTAGACATCAAACAGGAAATGAATCTTGGTGAAACGTTCTACAGGACTTAGTGACGTCAACCTAACCATCAGTTGTACTTTCAGATATTTATTTGTCCACATTGCTAACCCCCCCCCCCCCCAACCTTTTTCTTCACTTGTCGTCTCCCTTCGTTTTAGTCCAACACCTCAATCAAGAATCAAACACACACACACGAGGATAGAGATCACATATACAAACACACACCTACTAAGATGCAACAGCTCCTATCTAAAGCCAAGTTCGGTAATCGATCCGTGATGACGCCAAGTGTCTGAATGATCTCCCCTTTCTTTCGGACCAATCAACAGTTAATTTAATTATTGTTTTCATCCCTAGGCATTTCTAGCCCAAGTCCTGCGATCCTCCCATCTAAAGTACCCCCCCTCACTTTCTTCTGTTAGTCAGACAAAAGATTGGCGCTCGCTGGGTCCTCATGTTGAGTTGCTGTCTCTCAGGCAAATTCATATGTGATGAAACAAGAATTTGTTGAATGACAACATGAATATTAAAATCTATCTATCTATCTATCTATTGTTACAAAGTCTTCTATATTATATAACTACTTTTATGTAAAAGAGTGTGATTGTGTATTAAGAAATTATATTTCTTATGCAAAAAAAAATCCTATCTACATCTATCTTCTTTAACTATCTACCTTTATAGTGGATCAGTCATGTCATTACATTTGTACTAGATCTAGAACAACAATACATCTGTGCGATTAGAAATAGTTGTACCAATTGTTTTTGTGTAGCGCCATTGCATGATTTTAGTGTTTTTTTTCAATACGCTATGTTGTTATCACTTGTATGAACCAGTTGTTGGGCGGGGGGGGGGGGCAGAAAGAAAGGAATATCTGAGCGGATATTTTACCGTCATTGGTTTTTAAAAGCATTAACAAAAAAAAACACAAAAAAAAAGTCTGAATTCAAAATTGTGCCTCACACTTCCTCGGACCGACGTGCTAACCACTCTGCTCGTGAGGTATTTATGACTAGAGGAGATTGTATAGTTATGTATTGTTTGTTTCAATTTAGCACGGCGACCTAAAAAGGGGACTAATTCAACTTGTACCACTACTTTCTAGATATCAAAAAAGATAATTAATTACCAATAGTTAATCAACTAATTGTTTTTTTAATTGATTCTTGTATTATCAGGTCAAAGAAATAAATGTGCGAAATGTCAGTTTGATCTGAGATTGGGTGTGAGAGAAATAACGTGTACAAACTTTGTATCTGACAGAGTCAGTTGATGTGAGCTTTGTAATTATATGTTTGGTAATGAATCACTGATTACATTTTACAATGACCTGTCCAAATTGAACACATACTTTGACGCATTCCAAATTGAACACATACTTTGACGCATTCCAAATTGAACACATACTTTGACGCATTCCAAATTGAACACATACTTTGACGCATTCCAAATTGAACACATACTTTGACGCATTCCAAATTTATAACATTGCGCTCATTCTCAATAGATTGTTGAAAATAAAAAATCTACCTTCGGCAGATAAGATCTCTTATTTTTTTTAATTTTTTTTTTGAGGTTCACTTTCTGATTAAGTTTCTTATATATTTTAGCCCCCCCCCCCCTTTTTTTTTCAATCCTGAGCTGCCTGAACAAAATAAAAATCTCAAGATTGTATGAAATGAAAATCTTTTTATCTACACATTAATTTAGACAAAATGGTTTGAAACGTTCAGAAACGAACTCTCTGTAATGTGAAGTTTTAAAAAAAGTTTCAAATGCTCAAAAGTGTAATATTAATCTTCCAGCAATTTACGTCATACAATATTGCGCTTTCCGAGATCTTGAAATCTGCCCTGTGAAAAGAATGCACTGTTGGTAATCTGGCGATGTCCGTGTTTCAGTTGGAAAGTTCAGTTATAAGGGGACTGAGCAAGTGAGCATACCTTGTTTACAGTCAGTGCTTGTGTTTGAGACCTCCTGCCGATCAGACCCCTCACTTCTCTCAGACTGACTTAAGAGTCTAGGCACCTACCTCCCCGCCCCCACTCGGTGTAAATATCTTTACCTTTACCTACATTCTCCTGTGTAGTCCAGTAAATGTGCGTATATCGAATTTGTTAAGAACGAACACTTCAACTTTGACCTGCTTATACTTTAAGTGTCAGGCCACACCAGGGAGAGGAAGAAAGAAATGCAATGGAGCTATTTTGTTTTTTAAATAAAAGGTAAAAAATATTTTTAAAAACTCATGCGGGGTTAAAAAGCAATCTTATGTGTGTGTGTGTGTGTGTGCGGGGTGGTTAAAGTGGGTGTGTATGTCTCTAAAAAAAACATAGATCTATTCTATTTTTAAGACAAGGAACTCACGTCTTTCTTGCATTGTGACGCAGTTAAACATAGAACCAGACGTTTTCTTTTATTTATTTACAGTCAGACGTGTGAAGTGCCACCTCCAGCATCACACTCCCCCCCCTCCTCCTTGTACATCTTTCAGGAACCATCCTCCAGTGATGTAGGCAACTTACCTGGTATGACGTCACTCAGCGTCTAAAAATATTGATACTCCACGCAGAAACACGAGATCACGCACCATGATCCGAGATCACGCACTTTGATCAAATATCTCTTCGTTTTAAAAAATAATAACTACTTTAATGAACTAGACTTCTTCTTTTGTTCATGTTTAGATTTATTTCCAGTGCAGATTTATTTAACCTGTGGCTTTGTGATGCAATGGTAAGGAAGACATTTCTGGTGGAGGGTCTCAAAATAAAAGGACCTTGACAGAGATTAAAACGTTGACTGCCATTCCGAATGTCAGGTAGTTATTTTTCTCTTTTAGCTGGTGCCTTAATAATTAACATAAAATAATATCTTCATTGGTAAACAGTAACACTTGACGTTTTAGAAAGGTTCCCGTTGACTATATTGTGCATTTCAACATTTTTAGGGTAGTGTGTTCTATTAGCGCTGTATGTTCGTTGTCTGAGACTTCATACATTTGTGTGGACATTTCTTTGACAAATAGTTCATGTGTTTGACGGGGTATAGAAGTAGAATAATTAGATCTCTTATGATTATTTCACCTTTTTTTCAACAGATGGATGTCTTGCCTATTTGTCTAGGAAAATGCTAAAAGAAATTCATGAGACGTAAAATAAATCTACAGTATAAAATCAAGGCGTAGCTGGCCAAGGAAATGAAGTTCGCCACTCACCACAAAAGTGACCCAAATACGAAAAATAGCAACCACTTTTTAAAGATAGTATGGACTTCTCCAGTCGCGACACAATAGATCATCTCATGGAGATGGAATGGAATTAGTGCCTGGGCCACACAGCAGTTCTTTCTCTTCACGCAGCTGATCCATCCAAGGCAAGTGCCGATACAGTTTGGGATTAGCGGCAGGGTGTAGCACTGTGTGCTGCTGGTTAATGATCGTGTCGGATCCTGATTCTTCCTCGTGGTTGTTCCCTGAAGCCTTTCCCATGTTTGGGTTTCAATTCAGAGTTTTCTTCTTCTTGGTGGGATCAAAAAAACTTGTGATTTTCTGTTTAGCTAACAAAGAAATGTAATAAGCCGCCTGCACACTGCATGGGTTTGACCGTACTGCAAATACTGAAAGAGATTATTTCGTGTCGATTTAGCCTTCACATTGGACGGGATTTCGCCTTGCGGTATCTAGCTATTCAACATTTCTATTATTTCATTTAAAATTACTGCTTTGTGATTAGGTTTATCTTTTCATATCGTACGACTACACATCAAGAGTGAAAGCAAGCATTTAGTCACGTGCTGAATTCAAGGCGTCGTACAGCGATTATCGCGTTCTGTGGCAAGAAATGGCTGTTTCAAAGCGCCATACGGCTATTTTAAATTACGTTGCAACTTGAAAGCTACCATGCCTTCTTTGCTTGTTTTTTCGTAGTCAAAACCGTGCAGAGTGCAAGTTCTTAGTATGCTAATTGGTTTGACTAATAATTGTGTACTGCGTATACGTCTAGACTGATTTGTGACGACATTATCTGGACAATAGATAGATAAGCTGATTAGAAGTTGGCAATGATGTGGTTTATCGCGAGGAATCTTTCTAAGGTGCCATATGTCACGTCCTAGTGACACCTCATTGTCTACAAAATGAGGACATTGTACCTATCTCAAATCAGGTCAGCGTACCCACGCTTAAATGCCAAAAAGATGCCGATTAAAATTTAGCTCAAGGCTACAGCAGGGAAACAAAATTAACGTAGGTTAAATTACAAAATCAGTTCCTAGTGACACCTCATTGTTCACAAAATGAGGACATTGTACCTATCTCAAATCAGGTCAGCACACTCACGCTGTAATGCCAGAAAGACGCCGATTAAAACTTAGTTCAAGGCTACAACAGGGAAACATAATTAACGTAGGTTAAATTTAAAAACAATTAAAAGGAAAATTAAATGTAAACCGGCCAAGGAGTCAAGGATGGGTATTGAGATATCATGATTCTTTATCATAAAGAAAGGTATAAAAGGCGGAGTGTTAGCTTGAGACGAAAGAGAGAGCTAGAAAGTTAGACTTAGAAGTCGCTAGTTTTTAAAGTAAATATTTGCTCATTCTATTTATCATTTTCACTGAATCCTGTATCTGTTTTATATATCTTTGTACATACGTTTATTGTTTCAAGTTCAAGTTTTAAATAATTAAAACTCAAGAAAACCTATCAACACTTTGTTACTTCATTGATTATTAAAGTGTTTGAACTATAATCAAGGCACCTCCGAACCCACATATGTCACAAGTTTATAGCATCAAGATCTTCAAGTCAAGTAAACATAATAAACACGTGACACCTACAGTTTGTCGAACCAATTTCATGTAGACGTATAGATGACACTTTGCCAGTCAGTGACACATTGATAACAAAAATGTCAATGTCATGTTTTATTGGCATACTGACAGTCAGTGACATGTGCTGATGACATACGGTCAGCTATTGATACGTATTGATGGCATACTGCCATTCAATGTTATTGTTGATGACAAACTGTCAGTTACTGCCATGAGTGGATGGCATCATGTCAGTTATTGACATCTAATTCCTCCCCTTGAATAGAAACAATGTGAAATGCCTAACTACTGAATATTGATTCTTTAAAAAAAAAAAATTTGTAACTAATAATGTTTTTAGCATTGAATTTCACGAGCTGATATTTCACTTTCTTTTCTGACAATGTTACAGTCATTTTGATCAGATTGTTCAAATCAGCCAGATCTAATGTTAGGAGAAAGACATTCTCCTGGCTAGCCCACGCCTGAAACAACGGCTCTTGAGAATTAAACGTAAAGAATTTAGGACTGTCCATCTGTCATATAGGCATTGCACGTAGCAGACGATATTTTAAGCCTCCACCAACACGCGGGTTAAAATAACACTTACCCTCTCTCTCCCCCTCCCAGCCCACAATCTTTAATCTACATGGTATTTCGCTACCCACATACTCAATACGATATTATATATTATACACAGTCATCAAAATAAGACCATTCCCTAGACAAGTTGATTTTTTTTAATCAAGTTGCTTTAAAGTTGTATAGTACACTAAGTCACGAGGGGAGAGTCTACCTCACGACGCCATAACTTGCTTAAATATGCAAAGTACGTTCCCGCTTATCTCGAGATGCCATGCTAAGTACTTACCTGGATTTCTCCTGAGGCTGTTGTTCATCTAGCCAGCAGCCTTTCTAAATTTGAAACGCTGTTTTCGAATTAAATTAATTGGCTCTTCTTTATGATCTATGGCATAGTACATATAGAACTCTTAGAGGTCAAATCTGAAGTTTTGGTTCTAAGTGTTATAACATGTCCGGCATTTTTTCTCTTTCTATCAATTTCTATTTCTAGAATTCATCATCGGTATGGATTTCTAAACTATAATTTGATGGTTTTATCTTGAGAAAGAATTGTTTTAAAACAGGTATTTAAAAAAAAAGTCCGGAAATCATTAATGTCCGACAAAGTTGATATGCCCGATCTAGACCCTCCTGTTCTTCCTGTTCATGAATGCATCTCATTCTAACTGAATTTCAAATCTTCACGTCCATCTGACCGAGGTCCAGTGTAACTTTAGGATTGTTGAAGCTTCAGTGAGATGCTTTGCAATGAGGTCAGTCAATTATTTGCATGTTGGGCAACTTGTTGACTGTTACAGTGTGTGTGTGTGTGTGTGTGTGTTTGTGATATGGAAATGGAGTATTTATTGTTTGAGAGAGAGAGAGCATTAATTTAATGTTAGTCTTGTAGAATGATGAAAAATAAGCGGCGCTGTCGTAAGCTGTGTCGTAAGCTGTGTTTAGTACGCCAGACGACTCCAGGACCCAAGAGTGCCATCTCGGAACGTCTCAGGGCTTGTTAGTGACAGTTAGTTGACAATTAGAACCTGAAGTGTTTTAAGTCAATATTTAGTGGTTTATTATTCATTTGCGCAAATGATATTTTATTAAAAGCAGAAATATGCAAGTACACCTATTTATAGCTTCCAAACTTAGATGTTGCCGAAGGATAGATACAATTGTAGCATGTAGTCCGATTGATAGTGAGTTAGTTTTCTTTAAAATAGACATTAATTTCGTTTCATCTCAAGTTACATTTGTCTATAGATTGTAATAACAACTTCTATTTAGTTTTGTTGACAAAAAAAGTTATTTAAGGTTTTCTCAGTTAAAATATAGTAGGCCTACAGCAGTTTAGTAGTCTACCAGCCAGTTGGTGCTATAACATGCAGTCAGTGGAGTCAGCCATTTGAATTAGCGTGAAAAATTCTCTAACCTCGATGACTTGATACACATTCAAGCGGTTATAAGAATCAGACACTTGAAACAATGATGTACTTGATAACAGCCATGAACAGACTTGATCTCATTTGATGCGAGTTTTAAATGTGAATAAGATTTTCTCCGAAGTAGAGGAATCCCAGCGGTGTCAACGCTTAATACTAAGTATCAGAAAGAAACAATTTTTTAAAAACTTTTTAAATGGAATAAATTGAAAGCAGAAATATTTAAATAGAATGTTGGAAGGAAACAAGTGATCTTGTATTTTTGTGTGTCTGGATTTCCTATTCTTCATTGGATCATATTAGGAAAAGAAAAGATAGACTATTTTTTTTAACTTAATTCTTAATTAAAGCTTTTTAAAAATGCTTTTGGATTTTTCTACAATTATTTCCTCCAAGTCTGTGAGGCCTTACATACACACATCAACACACAAATACACACATATAACCAAGGACTCATGGATGTACGCTGTAAGTTATTGAAATCAGCAGAAGATCAGCCAATAATTCAGCAGACGTAGTAAACAACAGACGTCACATGACATTTACAAAATGTCAGATGAAACAATTTGTCCTTGTAGTTTAGCTTGTTTTTTTTTAACTAAAGTTTCTTAAAAGTTTTTTTTTGCTCTGTTTAAAATTGTGTGTTTGACGTCCGAGCAGTGTATGTCTTCATCTAGATCTATCACTCTCCAGGTCTCCTAGCATCCTCTTAGTGTAGCATACATCAAATGACTGTCAGTTAGGCATCTTACACTGAATCAGAGATGAAAGCTCTGCGGCCGCCCAATGCACTTCCGGTAGAGGTCTAGGAAGGGAGATAACTAAAGGATAACTTTTAAGGCTCTCGACTCAAAGACTCTTTGTGTCATTTAGATCGTGGACGAAATAAAAAATATGTCCAGCTCATTAGACTTCGCCATCAGTAGATCTCTGTCTTAGAGTCGGTCTGTCTGCATCATGCACATGTTGACTTTTATTGTTTCTGTGTGTACTAGAGCCTCCATTGACATGGTAAGGTGAAGGTGAGACAACAGATTCCCAAAATTAAGTAAAGACCATCATGAATAGAAAAAAAAAACTCATTAAAAAACTATTTTAGTTTCATTACATTTAGTAGAAACAATTTTAGGTTATAATGATAATAATAATAGTAAGGCTTGTCTTCGGGTCCGAAGATACTGTGGGATTTTTATTTCATTGCGTTTAGAATAAACATATTTATGTTATATGTAATTATCTAATTCAACACTACATAAATACTATGATTAGTTTGCCTCTATATTAATTGATTGATGAAGTATTACAAATGTGAGAACTACTCCCCTCAATATACTTGTTGACACCATAATAATACCATGTGCAGATATAAAAGATTGATTTCTAAACTTATTCTATTTAAAAATAAAATTATTTTGGGGTTGTGAAATTAGAATACATTTGATAAAAATTCAAATAAAATTTTATAGCAATATTTTTGAATCCATTTTTAATGAACATTCACTCTTTGTTTGTTAAAGATAATAAAATAAACTATGAAAAAAAAAATGAAATCGATGACCTAATTAAATATTGTTATTATTCACTTCTCAGCTTTATATTAGATATAAAATATTACTTGATATTATTATTTTTTAATTTATTTTTTTCCATGATATAACAAATTTGCAATAAGTAATGGCATATGTTTTATAACCTGTGGTTATTAAAATCGTCGCTTCTTTATCGTCAGCTAAATCAAGTCGTGTTCAATTCAACCAATCGTTGTCAAGTCATTTAAAGATAAAACATGTTTATGTTTAATGACATTTAATAGACAAAACAAATAACTTAATCGGCTAGAGAATTGTATAACTAAAACTTCCTATCTCTGCGAGTTAAAAACAGAACTACATTATATCGTAATGGATTGCTTAAAAAACTTTTTCATTTTTAATGTTGACTCACACAAATAAAAATGTCTGTATTTATTTTACTAAATAACTAATGTGACTCTTCTGATATCACTATAGTTTCTACTAAATAACTAATGTGACTCTTCTAATATCACTAGCGTTTCCTACTAAATAACTAATGTGACTCTCCTGATATCACTATAGTTTCTACTAAATAACTAATGTGACTCTTCTAATATCACTAGCGTTTCCTACAAAATAACTAATGTGACTCTCCTGATATCACTATAGTTTCTACTAAATAACTAATGTGACTCTCCTGATATCACTATAGTTGCCTACTAAATAACTAATATGACTCTTCTAATATCACTAGCGTTGCCTACTAAATAACTAATGTGACTCTCCTGATATCACTATATTTTCTACTAAATAACTAATGTGACTCTCCTGATATCACTATAGTTTCTACTAAATAACTAATGTGACTCTCCTGATATCACTATAGTTTCTACTAAATAACTAATGTGACTCTCCTGATATCACTATAGTTTCTACTAAATAACTAATGTGACTCTCCTGATATCACTATAGTTTCTACTAAATAACTAATGTGACTCTTCTAATATCACTATCGTTTCTACTAAATAACTAATGTGACTCTACTGATATCACTATAGTTTCTACTAAATAACTAATGTGACTCTTCTGATATCACTATAGTTTCTACTAAATAACTAATGTGACTCTCCTGATATCACTATAGTTGCCTACTAAATAACTAATATGACTCTTCTAATATCACTAGCGTTGCCTACTAAATAACTAATGTGACTCTCCTGATATCACTATAGTTTCTACTAAATAACTAATGTGACTCTCCTGATATCACTATAGTTTCTACTAAATAACTAATGTGACTCTCCTGATATCACTATAGTTTCTACTAAATAACTAATGTGACTCTCCTGATATCACTATAGTTTCTACTAAATAACTAATGTGACTCTCCTGATATCACTATAGTTTCTACTAAATAACTAATGTGACTCTCCTGATATCACTATAGTTTCTACTAAATAACTAATGTGACTCTCCTGATATCACTATAGTTTCTACTAAATAACTAATGTGACTCTCCTGATATCACTATAGTTTCTACTAAATAACTAATGTGACTCTCCTGATATCACTATAGTTTCTACTAAATAACTAATGTGACTCTCCTGATATCACTATAGTTTCTACTAAATAACTAATGTGACTCTTCTGATATCACTATAGTTTCTACTAAATAACTAATGTGACTCTTCTGATATCACTATCGTTTCCTACTAAATAACTAATGTGACTCTTCTGATATCACTATAGTTTCTACTAAATAACTAATGTGACTCTCCTGATATCACTATAGTTTCTACTAAATAACTAATATGACTCTCCTGATATCACTATAGTTGCCTACTAAATAACTAATGTGACTCTTCTGATATCACTATCGTTGCCTACTAAATAACTAATGTGACTCTCCTGATATCACTATAGTTTCTACTAAATAACTAATGTGACTCTCCTGATATCACTATAGTTTCTACTAAATAACTAATGTGACTCTCCTGATATCACTATAGTTTCTACTAAATAACTAATGTGACTCTCCTGATATCACTATAGTTTCTACTAAATAACTAATGTGACTCTCCTGATATCACTATAGTTTCTACTAAATAACTAATGTGACTCTCCTGATATCACTATAGTTTCTACTAAATAACTAATGTGACTCTCCTGATATCACTATAGTTTCTACTAAATAACTAATGTGACTCTTCTGATATCACTATAGTTTCTACTAAATAACTAATGTGACTCTCCTGATATCACTATAGTTTCTACTAAATAACTAATGTGACTCTCCTGATATCACTATAGTTTCTACTAAATAACTAATGTGACTCTTCTGATATCACTATCGTTGCCTACTAAATAACTAATGTGACTCTTCTGATATCACTATCGTTGCCTACTAAATAACTAATGTGACTCTCCTGATATCACTAGCGTTGCCTACTAAATAACTAATATGACTCTCCTGATATCACTAGCGTTGCCTACTAAATAACTAATGTGACTCTTCTGATATCACTATCGTTGCCTACTAAATAACTAATGTGACTCTCCTGATATCACTAGCGTTGCCTACTAAATAACTAATATGACTCTCCTGATATCACTAGCGTTGCCTACTAAATAACTAATATGACTCTTCTGATATCACTATCGTTTCCTACTAAATAACTAATGTGACTCTCCTGATATCACTAGCGTTGCCTACTAAATAACTAATATGACTCTTCTGATATCACTATCGTTTCCTACTAAATAACTAATGTGACTCTCCTGATATCACTAGCGTTGCCTACTAAATAACTAATGTGACTCTTCTGATATCACTATCGTTTCCTACTAAATAACTAATGTGACTCTCCTGATATCACTAGCGTTGCCTACTAAATAACTAATAAGACTCTTCTGATATCACTATCGTTTCCTACTAAATAACTAATGTGACTCTCCTGATATCACTAGCGTTGCCTACTAAATAACTAATAAGACTCTTCTGATATCACTAGCGTTGCCTACTAAATAACTAATAAGACTCTTCTGATATCACTATCGTTTCCTACTAAATAACTAATATGACTCTCCTGATATCACTATAGTTTCTACTAAATAACTAATGTGACTCTCCTGATATCACTATAGTTGCCTACTAAATAACTAATAAGACTCTTCTGATATCACTATCGTTGCCTACTAAATAACTAATATGACTCTCCTGATATCACTAGCGTTGCCTACTAAATAACTAATAAGACTCTTCTGATATCACTATCGTTTCCTACTAAATAACTAATATGACTCTCCTGATATCACTATAGTTTCCACTAAATAACTAATGTGACTCTCCTGATATCACTAGCGTTGACTACTGAATAACTAATGTGACTCTCCTGATATCACTAGCGTTGCCTACTAAATAACTAATGTGACTCTCCTGATATCACTAGCGTTGCCTACTAAATAACTAATGTGACTCTCCTGATATCACTAGCGTTGCCTACTAAATAACTAATGTGACTCTCCTGATATCACTAGCGTTGCCTACTAAATAACTAATGTGACTCTCCTGATATCACTAGCGTTGCCTACTAAATAACTAATGTGACTCTCCTGATATCGTTGCCAACTCTAACGAATGGTCTCGTGGTTTCATCAGAAGCTCTTCAGCATACACAACCAAACTATCCGCCCTCCTTTCCTCATGCTTCTGTAAGTAATTCACAAAGACCATGACACAGACGAAGGTGATCTGAACAGTTTCGGATCGAACAATTCCTTTTTTCTCAATTGAATTATTTTTTCTGCATAATCTTCTGTATGATCTATGGCATAGATGTAGATGTATGACATTCTGTGTGTTACCCTCAGAAGATCGAGATCTTCGTCAAATAATTATGCGATCACCCTTTAAAAACAATTTTATTAAGAAAGATTACATACAGATGAATCGGACATGTGGGAGCATTGGTGGAAGAAGTTTTAACTAATCTTAAAGGAGAGAATGAAAGCAATGAAAATGAAAAAAAAAATCAGACAGCCTTCAGACAGCCCTCAGACAACCCTCAGACAAACCTCATATGTAATATTTTGTATCCTTTGTCCTGGGTACTTGCATGTGTTAGTTCACTGTTCTTAACTTTATCTCAGAGAATGACTGACCTCGATGACTTGATACACATTCAAGCGGTTATAAGAACCAGACACTTGAAACAATGATGTACTTGATAACAGCCATGAACAATTCAAATGATGTCTACTTGATAACAGCCATGAACAATTCAAATGATGTCTACTTGATAACAGCCATGAACAATTCAAATGATGTCTACTTGATAACAGCCATGAACAATTCAAATGATGTCTACTTGATAACAGCCATGAACAATTCAAATGATGTCTAGTGTATAACAGCCATGAACAATTCAAATTTTGATGTTTATTTGCAATACGGGGGATGATCGTGCTGTCTGTAAATCTGTCGGTTTTAACTAGCAGCTCCTTCACTATCCTTCTTGCTTCAAGTCCAAGCAATGTTCTCTCCTATTCTGCAACGTCATTCGTCTGTCTGTCTACCAGTAGCGGCCCTAGGGGGTGGAAAGTGGGGCTACGGCCATATGAGGGAAGCCCCGCGATCGTAGATTTCCGTGTCACCTTCAGCTTGGCAATCCAGATCAGTAACCCTAACCCTAACTAGGACTTGTTAGTCGATATTTCGATACCAATTTGCATGTAAGTTTTTAACCTGATATTTTTGGTTTCAAATACCGTTCAGTTTAGGTAAAGACAGCATCGGTATTTCATTTCATATACGTACACTAACACTTTCCCATTGTCTTAATAAGCTTTACACACCAACTGCTTCTGACGTCACGACCTGTGGTGGGTCAACGAGCTATTGGTCACACAGGCTGCGACGTCGCAATTCTGTGTTAAAGCATTGTATAACGATTGGTATCGATTGAACCAGCTAATATGCTATACGGTTATTTCGGCTTATCAGCATCCAGAAACTTTGGCGATGCTGTATTCAATTTTTTCCATTAGGCTACTGTGCATATACATCGGGTGAGCGTGGAAAAACCCGTGCAAAAAAAAACAACACAAAAAACGCGGGAGTATTTTTTTCATTATTTATTTTGAAAACCCGTGAGATAACCCTTCCTCGAAAGTCAAATCTGCGAACGTCAAGGGGCAACTGTAGCTCCAATCGTACATGCATAATAGTATGACTAGACTAAAGCGACAAGCCAGGAAATTTTCGTGACTGAATCCGTCTGTGACCATCTAAGGAACTATTTGGTTATTGGCAGTTGTTCTGGTTCTCCACCGTAATTAATAGTTCCTTTCCGACTCCAGCTTAGCAGAAATTATTATTATCTAGTTTGTTGATTTTTCATGCAAAATGTTTCTGAATCATTATTTACGTTTATTAACCTTAAAAGGTGAAATCTTTCATGCAGAACAATTACAATACAGTATGTAATTAGTGAAAGGCCAATAGCAGGCCTACAGTACCTACGTAAGGTACTGTGTTTAGTAGCAAATAGGCTCAGGGCCCCGCAAATGACACTCCCCCAGGGCCCAGCGCTCTGCTAAGGCCGCCTCTGCTGGCTATGTCGCTACTTTCTACTGTCACTAAACACAATGCTCAATACATTTATTTACAAATTAACATACTCTCTAAGCTAAACTAGGTCACAACACACCGTATAAAACATTTTTATGACTTTAAAAACGTTCAAAACATTTCGAATCAAATACCAGCGTGCTAAATACTAAGTCTGTAGTTTGGAGAGAAGATAAATGCCAACATTGTCCCTTTTAATTGCTGATGTGTGTCGATGTTTGCGCGTGCGTGTGTGCACAGGATGTGCATATGTGATGAGGATAAAATTATAGTGTGCACAAAACAAAGAATGCCATCCTACATATTTCAAATAGACATAAGGCACTCAGCGACCGTGTCGTTATTCCATTTGCGTCAATGTGACGTATGATTGTGGTGCTCAAACATTGGGCCTCGGCCAGCCAATCTTACACGTGATTGATCTCGCCTTCTCTGCCACTCTGACATAATTGACTAAATTATGATGAATGTCTCAAGAGATTAACACAAAAATCTAGATGTCAGAGTCAGCCCCGAAATGACATCTATCATCTGACGCTCTATGCTCATAGTTTTTAAGCAAACGTTAATATTAAGATACGATTTTTTTTGAAGTTGGAGTTTTGCATAGTAGGCAGTTGCATTTAATAAACTCCATTTACAAATATTTTAGGGGTCAGTAAAGTTGGACTAACCTTTTAGATACATTTTACAAAATATATTCTTTTGTAGGTGACAACATTCGTTGAGTAATATTGACAGCTTTAAATATTCACATGTAGATCTATATTTAATTCCTTAAATGAATTCTGCCATGAATGAATTTCATTAGTTAGAAAACTTATTAATAAGAAATTAGCATGGAGAGGTGTAAATAAAGTGACCAAGTTCAAGGTTACTTCTACCAGCATCGTAACAATGTCACTACTAAAGTTGAAGGGTTTGGTTCAGACAGATGTAACAATGTTACTACTAAAGTTGAAGGGTTTGGTTCAGACAGATGTAACAATGTTACTACTAAAGTTGAAGGGTTTGGTTCAGACAGATGTAACAATGTTACTACTAAAGTTGAAGGGTTTGGTTCACACAGATGTAACAATGTTACTACTCAAGTTGAAGGGTTTGGTTCAGACAGATGTAACAATGTTACTACTAAAGTTAAAGGGTTTGGTTCACACAGATGTAACAATGTTACTACTAAAGTTGAAGGGTTTGGTTCACACAGATGTAACAATGTTACTACTAAAGTTGAAGGGTTTGGTTCACACAGATGTAACAATGTTACTACTAAAGTTGAAGGGTTTGGTTCACACAGATGTAACAATGTTACTACTAAAGTTGAAGGGTTTGGTTCACACAGATGTAACAATGTTACTACTAAAGTTGAAGGGTTTGGTTCACACAGATGTAACAATGTTACTACTACACTCTATATGGTGGTCATTTTGTTTTCATCTCTAGAGTTTGGCAGACGACAGTTTCAGATGGCAATCATCATTCATCACAGGATTGAAAATCTGGACAAATCTATCCAATCAGATTGACGGAGAGTAAACACACACACACACCACACCTAACACACACACACTTTACGGCTAAGTCAGTGGCGTTACTGATCTGTTGGTCTCTAGTTTGATATCTTTCTTGTTTATTTCTCCAGACCCCCGGGCAAAGTTTTCTTAGGAGGTCAAGGACGATCGCTTACGTACATACCTATTAAATATTAAATTATTTTAAATGATCCAGTAAATGAACAATAGAACCAGAGTCCTCATCCCCACTCCCCCCCCCAACCATTTAAGTGCCCTCAATTCCTTTTGACGCCACTTTCCACCCAGACGCGGTGATTCAATCAGATCAGCATTTTCTCCCCTTAGGGGCAAAACATAGCAATATAAGAATTAGTTGGGTAGAGAGTATTTGATTCAACTAAGTCTTCTCTCTTTCTCTCTCTGTTTTTTTTTCACTCTCTCTATTACTCTCTATTCTTGTTGTTTTTCTCTCTCTCTCTCTCTCTGTCTGTCTTTCTTTTTCTGTCTTTCTCTTGTTATAGTTCACCCCCCCCTCACTTTCTTTCATAGTTTATCTCTCTTTATCTCTTTCTTTAACTTTTTTGTTCTTGATTTTGTCTGCCTCTCTCTTTCTGGATGTGTCCGTGTCACTCATCTTTGTGTTTCTAATAGACTTTTTTATGTGCACTTGTTTATTGCTTGATTTATAAATGAAGTCAGAATCACTTGGTTGTAGTAGACATGCATAGCAGTCTCTCTTTCCCTCTCTCTATCTCTCTCTCTGTCTCTCTCTCTCTGTCTCTCTCTTCAACTCTCTCACGTGATTGAACAATGAGTACATGATCACATGTTCGACTCACCCTAAATATCAATGCTTTACTCCCTTCAGTCCCTAGAGTCGCGTGCACGCACGACCCAGAATTTAAAAAGTGAGCAAGGAAAGTCTATGTATTTATTTAGAGGCTCACACAGCCTGGGAGGGAACTCGGGCAGAGGAGAGGCAGAGGAGTGACAGAGAATGGGCCTGGGACAGTTGATTAAACAGTGTGGGATAGGGATGATGAGATTAAGAGAAGTAGACTTAAAGTCAGGGAGTGTTGGAAGTGAGCTTAAGAGAAGTAGACTTAAAAAGTGTTGGAAGTGAGCTTAAGAGAAGTAGACTTAAAAAGTGTTGGAAGTGAGCTTAAGAGAAGTAGACTTAAAAAGTGTTGGAAGTGAGATTAAGAGAAGTAGACTTAAAAAGTGTTGGAAGTGAGATTAAGAGAAGTAGACTTAAAAAGTGTTGGAAGTGAGCTTAAGAGAAGTAGACTTAAAGTCAGGGAGTGTTGGAAGTGAGCATAAGAGAAGTAGACTTAATGTTAGAAAGTGTTGGAAGTGAGCTTAAGAGAAGTAGACTTAAAGTCAGAAAGTGTTGGAAGTGAGCTTAAGAGAAGTAGACTTAAAGTCAGAAAGTGTTGGAAGTGAGATTAAGAGAAGTAGACTTAATGTCAGAAAGTGTTGGAAGTGAGATTAAGAGAAGTAGACTTAAAGTCAGGGAGTGTTGGAAGTGAGCATAAGAGAAGTAGACTTAATGTTAGAAAGTGTTGGAAGTGAGCTTAAGAGAAGTAGACTTAAAGTCAGAAAGTGTTGAAAGTGAGCTTAAGAGAAGTAGACTTAAAGTCAGAAAGTGTTGGAAGTGAGATTAAGAGAAGTAGACTTAATGTCAGAAAGTGTTGGAAGTGAGATTAAGAGAAGTAGACTTAAAGTCAGAAAGTGTTGGAAGTGAGCTTAAGAGAAGTAGACTTAAAGTCAGAAAGTGTTGGAAGTGAGATTAAGAGAAGTAGACTTAAAGTCAGAAAGTGTTGGAAGTGAGCTTAAGAGAAGTAGACTTAAAGTCAGAAAGTGTTGGAAGTGAGATTAAGAGAAGTAGACTTAAAGTCAGAAAGTGTTGGAAGTGAGATTAAGAGAAGTAGACTTAATGTCAGAAAGTGTTGGAAGTGAGCTTAAGAGAAGTAGACTTAAAAAGTGTTGGAAGTGAGATTAAGAGAAGTAGACTTAAAAAGTGTTGGAAGTGAGCTTAAGAGAAGTAGACTTAAAGTCAGGGAGTGTTGGAAGTGAGCTTAAGAGAAGTAGACTTAATGTTAGAAAGTGTTGGAAGTGAGCTTAAGAGAAGTAGACTTAAAGTCAGAAAGTGTTGGAAGTGAGCTTAAGAGAAGTAGACTTTAAGTCAGAAAGTGTTGGAAGTGAGATTAAGAGAAGTAGACTTAATGTCAGAAAGTGTTGGAAGTGAGATTAAGAGAAGTAGACTTAAAGTCAGAAAGTGTTGGAAGTGAGCTTAAGAGAAGTAGAC
Source organism: Biomphalaria sudanica (assembly GCA_036873155.1). Lineage (NCBI taxonomy): Eukaryota > Metazoa > Mollusca > Gastropoda > Planorbidae > Biomphalaria > Biomphalaria sudanica. Next base: position 18,557 of record JAZGLO010001103.1, read on the forward strand.
TTAAAGTCAGAAAGTGTTGGAAGTGAGCTTAAGAGAAGTAGAATTAAAAAGTGTTGGAAGTGAGATTAAGAGAAGTAGACTTAAAAAGTGTTGGAAGTGAGCTTAAGAGAAGTAGACTTTAAAAGTGTAGGAAGTGAGATTAAGAGAAGTAGACTAAATGTCAGAAAGTGTTGGCAGTGAGCTTAAGAGAAGTAGACTTAATGTTAGAAAGTGTTGGAAGTGAGCTTAAGAGAAGTAGACTTAAAAAGTGTTGGAAGTGAGATTAAGAGAAGTAGACTTAAAAAGTGTTGGAAGTGATTTTAAGAGAAGTAGACTTAAAAAGTGTTGGAAGTGAGATTAAGAGAAGTAGACTTAATGTCAGAAAGTGTTGGAAGTGAGCTTAAGAGAAGTAGACTTAATGTTAGAAAGTGTTGGAAGTGAGCTTAAGAGAAGTAGACTTAATGTTAGAAAGTGTTGGAAGTGAGCTTAAGAGAAGTAGACTTAAAAAGTGTTGGAAGTGAGATTAAGAGAAGTAGACTTAATGTTAGAAAGTGTTGGAAGTGAGCTTAAGAGAAGTAGACTTAAAAAGTGTTGGAAGTGACCTTAAGAGAAGTAGACTTAAAAAGTGTTGGAAGTGAGATTAACAGAAGTAGACTTAAAAAGTGTTGGAAGTGAGCTTAAGAGAAGTAGACTTAAAATGTTGGAAGTGAGATTAAGAGAAGTAGACTTAAAGTCAGGAAGTGTTTGAAGCTATGTCTTGAGTTCAGATTTTCAAACCATGCAGAAAACAAACCTATTAAAACGAACGTGTCTGTGTGTGGGTGTGTGTTTCAAATGTACAGCTGCCTCATCGAACAAGATAACTTTACAGTTCAGATAGTTCCTCTAAAAATGAGCCTTTCCGTCAACTTGTTGAGCTATTAGCTGCTGAGTCTTGTGTCTCATTATCAACTATTTCCTGGCTGTAAAGAGACGCTTGCTCAATACATTTGGACGTCTATCAGTCAAGCAATCTCAGAGCTGAGTTTCAGATTTCATTAGGTAGATGACCATTGATCTAGTCACACATTATCCTAGTGAACCGTTCGACGCAAACATTGACATCGTATTGTCAATTGTAAACGAAATACACGTAAAGCCTACGTACCAGAAATTAGAGACAGCATTACTGCACAGATTGGACCCCATGATGACCTGCTAGCTATCATAAAAAACACGCAAGCTAAAAATATATGGCCATATTACAAGGTCTTCATGGCTCGCAAAGACCTTCCTTCAGTGAACAGTACCAGGAAAAAGAAGAAGTGGCATTCAGAGAAAGTGATGGGAAGACAACATAAAAGAATGTAGATGCCTGCCATTGAAAGAGGTTCTAACTAAATTCAAAGAAAAAGAGGAATGGAGAAAGACGGTTCGATTAATCTTGCATGATGCCCCAACGGTCCAACAGACTAAGGGATAGGTAAGGGTAAGATATGGTATTGAGTAAAATAGACATATGGGTTATATAGATGTAACTTGACAAAACTCTGTTTATAAGTGCTTTACATGTAGGCTCAAATGACAAAAGTCTGATTCTACTCGTACATCGCTCACAGGTTAATATACTTGACATATACAAGTATTATTATATATATATTATCTCTTTACAGACGTCTGACATGCCTAGAACTCGATTCTTCAACTTTCATATATTGATTCATACAAAGGGAGCTAAAGAAAGATTGCTTTCAGATTAAAATGAGATACACACACACAGAAGAGAGAGAGAGAGAGGGGTATATGGAGAGGAGGAAGAAACGATCAGAGGATAAAAGAATAAAGAATAGAAACTATGTAAAACACGCACTCAGCTGAAAGCCGAAGAAAGATAATAGGGTTTAAAAAAAAATTGAAATAAAATGAAGTTTTCTTGAAATGTTGGCATGGAATTAAGGAACATTTTATGAAAAGACGACAATGTTTAGACATCATCTGATTACTGCAAGAAATCGGACAACATGCTCAATACAAAACGGAACAAAAAAATGTTTTTCAACGCATGTCTCAATATATGGAAATATGTTTCGTTTTCCGGTAATCTACGTGCCAGACTTGAAACATTTGTTTTTGATTGAACACTAGCGTCACTTGAAATGAACTCAAGAAAGCAATTAGGAAATCATCAACTTTGTCTTTTTGAATGAAACAAATTTTAATTGAGGAGTATATTAAAATAGGGAATATATTGTTTCTTAGATTCTAAAATATAATATTTGAAGTTTTCAAAGTTCAATGAATTGTAAATGAATACGTTTGTTAACTGATAACTAGATGTGACGCATCATTGCGAAAAAGTGACAACCTGTTCTTCCTCTTTCCGTTCAATCATCAATCAATATTATGTTATATATCTTCCCATTCAATCATCAATCGATGTTTTGTTATATATCTTCCCATTCATTCATCAATCAATATTAATGTTGTAAATCTTTTCATTCAATCAGCAATCAATACTTTGTTCTACATTTAGCCATTTAATTAGAGATCAATTCAAACGCTGCGTCCATCACAATGTTAATATTTCACTGTCTGTATCACAAACCCAATGCACCATGTCACTAAACAATACTTCACTAATTACACAAACCCAATGCACCATGTCACTAAACAATACTTCACTAAGTACACAAACCCAATGCACCATGTCACTAAACAATACTTTACTAAGTACACAAACCCAATGCACCACGTCACTAAACAATACTTCACTAAGTACACAAACCCAATGCACCACGTCACTAAACAATACTTCACTAAGTACACAAACCCAATGCACCATGTCACTAAACAATACTTCACTAAGCACACAAACCCAATGCACCATGTCACTAAACAATACTTCACTAAGTACACAAACCCATGCACCATGTCACTAAACAATACTTCACTAAGTACACAAACCCAATGCACCATGTCACTAAACGATACTTCACTAAGTACACAAACCCAATGCACCATGTCACTAAACGATACTTCAATAAGTACACAAACCCAATGCACCATGTCACTAAACAATACTTCACTAAGTAGACAAACCCAATGCACCATGTCACTAAACAATACTTCACTAAGTACACAAACCCAATGCACCATGTCACTAAACATTACTTCACTAAGTACACAAACCCATGCACCATGTCACTAAACAATACTTCACTTAGTACACACACCCAATGCACCATGTCACTAAACATTACTTCACTAAGTACACAAACCCAATGCACCATGTCACTAAAAAAAATAGGCCCCTAGGTACATGAACTAGAAACTCAAAGTTACCCAAACAATAGAAAATCTGCGATCTTTCATTGAACTATTCGCTGGATTGTTAATTCATTGCCCAAAGTTTGCTTGAAAGAGTCAAGAATAGCTTACAGCCAGTAACACAAATCTGAAACAAAATCAAGAGCACTACACCTGGAACTTGAACAGCTTATGATAGAACGCTCTATTCTGATGGGGTTTTATTCTTAAAAGTCAATTATTTATCAGAACGCCACGTTCACAGATGCTTGAACTTCTAATAGTATATTGTTTTCAATATTAAAAATGTCTTTTCCAATTTGTAAAGAAAACTAAAAACCTAAAATTTTGATAATTCAAACAAGATAAATCAAGATGGGTCCGTTTGCTCACAAGTTAAACTCAGACAGACACACTCGTGACACACGTACATCCTTAAAGCGAAGATTAGATTTGTGAAGTCTTTTTATTTCTGTATCATTCAGAGGCGTCTTTGTAATTTTATGATAGCATTAGCAGCAACATTTCCTGATCTCTATCTGATTCATTTATATTTCATCTTTTGTTCCTCGGGAGTGCCTTGAGGGGTGGGGAGAATGTGTAATAGGGGAACATGAAAAGGAGGAAGCGGGGAGTCCTTGAAATTATTGGCAGACATGTTTAACAGTGAACCCGGATCAAGATCTATCATGTGTTTTTTAAAGACGCCATCCACTCATCTGTTTCTTCCCTCCTATTGTGAATTTTCATTTTTCAATTACACAGAGTGGCTTCATACTTTGTATTTAGTTTGTTATCATAAACTTTTTTTTTTCTAATGGACTTCAATGTTCACATTAAGATTTCCCCAAGGATGTGCCCCTGTTGTTTTTTGTATAAAACTTTTGTTTGAGATCTAGATTGGAAATACTGAATGAAAGACAATCATCATTTCCAGTCGGTTTAAAACGTGTTCAACAAACATTATGTCGAAACTCATTGCACAGATTCCAATACACAATACCGGCATTTGTCTTAGCACTCAATCAGCGTATTGATAGAAGTAGGCAGTCTAGATTATTTCCACAATGACAGAAGCATTTAGTATAGGCATTTCAACATATTGCGGTGATTAAGAGACAAGACTGATTCTTTTTGCCTTGATGGTGATAGCGAGCTAAGATTGAGTCATTTTGTCTGTGATAGCGACCCCAGGCTGAGTCGATTTGTCTGTGATTGCGAACAAAGACTGAGTCCTTCAGCTGTTGCTGGGATCGAGAGAATATGTGTAGCACATGTTAACTTCTTCTAAGAAAATGTCCAGCTAGCTCTTCGTCTGGATGTCACCACGAGCTTCACAAGGAAGTCTTCTATTTCCCCTTGTTGTACTGACGAGCTCAGGTTTTAAGATTAGTCTCCCTTGGATCCTAGCTAAAACCTCCAGCATAAAATTGTAACCTAATATTTATAAAACAACACTGAAATGAATAGAAATTATGAATGGAATGTTGTTATTACGTTGAGCGCCAGTCTAGCACGCTCGTCTTACAACCGGCACTGTCTCATTCTGTCGTTATCACTAGCGCTACAAGTCTCATCTGTATCGAGAAGAAAAGAAGTCGCCATTAAAGTTTTCAACTCTGTTTCAGTGTGTGCATGTCAATGTCTAGGCCTAGAAACAAAACAAAGTCAAGACAATGTCTAGGATTACATTTTTCTAAACCAGTTGAACAGTTCGAATTCTTTTATTTCATTTAGATTTTCTCTGCACTAGAGCGAAGTTATTATGAGCATATTGTGATAGGAATTATTTGCTCACAATTTCTTTGTATTTTTCTCTACCCCAGCGCTTCTCAAAGCTTTTTTTCTCAATTGACCCTCTGACCTTTTTTTTTCTACTGGCTTTATAGCACAACTTTTAAAACACATTTATTTATTTTATTATTCTTGCAAAAGTGTGGACTCTTTAAGTATAACACACATTTCCGTTTAAAGGATTCACATAGTGCTCCATTCTAGCCCATAAATCAAACAGCGGCGCTAAAATTTAAATAAGATATTTCTTTGACAAGATGATAAATAAGATGTTTTATTGACATGATGTTAGTTAACTGGCGTAGAAACACGATGTAACATTAGATGTTTTAGTGACATGATAATTTGAAAGTTATTTTACTTTTAAACTCGTTTGTCATTCTTGAAACAAAAAATGTGTGTTACTAAATCATTCCTTGAGTTTCCCGTGAAATGTTATGTGTAGAAAAATGCAGGTTCAGCGAGTATTACATTTCTATTCTCAATCATTACCATATGCTTCCTATAATCAGTACAGTGCTGAAGAATTCAACTGATTTCATTGTAAACTGTTAGAATGGTATATATATATTCATTGGTTCTGTTCACATTTTATTTTCTCTCCAAACAAAATTTTATAATTGCGAGGCCTGGTTGGTTGGTATACGCTTTGGCCTGTCTTGACGATGGTCTCGGAGTCAACGTGACGGCAGTCAAAAGCTTATGTCACAAAGCCGAAAAAAGAGACCATTACCATCTAGACGACTGTCCATAGCGCATACCACACGGCCATGCAGACATTTGATGCTCAAGAATTCTAATGTTCCTTTAAAGATTACGATTTTTTAAGTCATTAAATTAGATTCTCCCCCCCCCCACATTACCCTCAACATGTTTAGAAATCTGGCCACATACTCTTTATTATGTCTGTGTTGTCATCAGCTTTCCTTCTGACAAGACTCAGTTCTGGAGATATCATCTAATTATCTTCAAACGGACCGACGCAAACAACAACAAAAAAAAAATCAGAGAATTAGATTGTAATCTGATGACGTCACTTTTGTTCTCCGTCTAGTTAAATACTCGGCGCTAGTCAGTAACGTTTGTTTGATTAGGAGACACAATATCGAATATGTTGACTAATCAAGAATAGCCCAAGGTGGGCTCTCGGGACAAACAAAATCGATTCCGACGGGATCGGAACAGAAGAAACTCGAGAGTTGTGTGTTGAAAAAGTAATTACGAACCTGATTTTTGACTAAGTTGCAAAATCTAGCAATGTCGTAAAACCTAATTGGCAATAGGATAGGCCTAGTTAGTTTTCTGCAGCAGCCAAAATCAGGCGGGAAGATTTGAATCTATTGTAGGAAATAAGGAGAGAAAATTGTTTTTATATGTGTGAATAACAGGAAGTGAATGAAAAAGTAGGCTAATTCTTTAATTATGTACAATATGTGATTGTGTACAATATGTGATTGTGTACAATATGTGATTGTGTACAATATGTGATTGTGCACAATATGTACAATGTGAGTGTGTACCATATGTGATTATGTACAATATATGATTTGGATAATATGTGATTGTGTACAATATGTGATTGTGTACAATATGTGATTGTGTACAAAATGTGAATTCGGAAAAGATTGTATTGTGGAAAAAAACGTAAGCGTGAAAGTTTTTCACTTCCATTACACCATTGCTTGTGGTATAATCCACTATGAATGACAAGGTTACAATTGCTTGTGGTATAATCCACTATGAATGACAAGGTTACAATTGCTTGTGGTATAATCCACTATGAATGACAAGGTTACAATTGCTTGTGGTATAATCCACTATGAATGACAAGGTTACAATTGCTTGTGGTATAATCCACTATGAATGACAAGGTTACAATTGCTTGTTGTATAATCCACTATGGATGACAAGGTTACAATTGCTTGTGGTATAATCCACTATGAATGACAAGGTTACAATTGCTAGTGGTATAATCCACTATGAATGACAAGGTTACAATTGATTGTGATATAATCCACTATGAATGACAAGGTTACAATTGCTAGTGGTATAATCCCTCTGCGTCACTAATACCTATTTCAAGACTAAACCGCAGCACAGAGTATCTTGGCGGGACCCTCGCTCCAAACACTGGCACCAACTAGACCTAATCGTGGTAAGACAAAAGTGCTTAAAATTTGTCTAGCTTACCAGGTCCTACCACAGTGCAGACTGCGACACAGATCACTCCTTGGTATGTTGTAAGATCAATCTCCTCCCCAAAAAAATCCACCATACCAAGCAGATTGGAAGACCCCAATCGGATGTAAGCAAGATGTGTCAACCTGATCTCCAGATACAGTTTGCGGAATCTTTTGAACGCGAGTATAAAAATATATCTGAGAATACAGCAACTGAAAAATGGGAACACCTCAAGTCCACCATAAAAAAGACTTCCCTGGAAATCTTTGGAAGAAAAATTACAAAACAAAATGATTGGTTCGACTCTAAAGCAGTTATTTTAGCACCTGTCATCAGAGCAAAGAGAGATGCACTCGCTACTTACAAGGCAAAACCTACCCAACACAACCTGCTAAACCTGAAAGAAGCTAGAGCCAATGCACAGAGGACAGCAAGGATCTGTGCCAATGAATACTGGGTAGAGCTCAGTGAGAGTATTCAGCTCGCAGCCCAAGTGGGCAACATAAGAGGGATGTACGAAGGAATCAACAAGGCTCTCGGACCCTCCCAAAACAAGACAGCACCTCTGAAATCAACCACTGGGGAAATTATCACAGACAAGTGCCAACAAATGCACAGATGGGTGGAACATTACTCCGAGCTCTACGCCACAACAAGCTCAGTCTGTGACTCAGCCCTTAAAGCCATCATACAACTACCCACAATGAACGAGCTAGATGAAACACCCACCCTTTCAGAGCTCAACAAAGCCATAGACAACATTGCTGCCCGCAAAGCACCCGGATGCGATGGTATCCCCCCAGATCTTCTAAAACAATGCAAAACTACTCTAATCCAACCTCTACACGAACTGCTTTGTAAATGTTGGCAAGAAGGTGCTGTGCCACAAGACCTGCGGGATGCTAAAATCATTACACTGTATAAGAACAAAGGTGACAGAAGCGACTGCAACAATTACAGGGGAATCTCCCTCTTAAGTATTGTAGGCAAAGTCTTTGCTCGAGTGATACTTCCCAGGCTACAAAAACTCGCTGATCGGGTCTACCCAGAATCACAATGCGGCTTCCGATCAGGGAGATCCACGATTGACATGATTTTCTCCATCCGCCAACTCCAGGAAAAGTGCAGAGAACAAAGGATGCCTTTATACATTGCGTTTATTGACCTGACAAAGGCCTTCGATCTAGTTAGCAGAGATGGCCTCTTTAAAATTTTACAGTTAATAGGCTGCCCACCCAAGCTACTAAATGTAATCATATCTTTCCACCAAAATATGATGGGCACAGTGCAATTCAACGGTGCCAGCTCTGAAAGTTTCAGTATAAACAGCGGAGTTAAACAAGGATGTGTCCTGGCCCCAACACTCTTTGGAATACTATTTTCACTGCTAATCCACAACGCGTTTGACAAATCCACTGAAGGCATCTATCTCCATTCCAGATTTGATGGCAAACTCCTAAATATTGCCAGACTGAGGGCCAAAACTAAAATCAGAGCCACACTCGTAAGAGATATGCTATTCGCGGATGACGCAGCGGTAGTGGCACACACACAAGAGGAACTTCAGTCACTAATGTCCCGCTTCTCTCAGGCCTGTAAAGAATATGGCTTGACTATTAGCACGAAGAAAACAAATGTTATGGGACCACCTACTACAGCACCACCCTCCATCCTCATTGACGATAACAAGCTGGACGCCGTAAACGAATTCTGCTATCTGGGATCCACAATTACAGATGACCTGTCCCTAGAAGAGGAGATGAAAAAACGCATAGGGAAGGCTGCCTCGACATTCGCTAGACTCAGACTAAGAGTTTGGGATAACCATAAGCTAACCACGGTGACCAAAATGGAAGTCTACAAGGCATGCGTTATGAGTACACTGCTATATGGCAGTGAATCATGGACCACCTACGCAAAGCAAGAGAGAAAACTAAACTCATTCCATTTGAGATGTCTCCGTAGGATCTTGAATGTCACATGGAAAGAAAAAGTGTGCAATACTGAGATCCTTGCGCGATCAGGTATTCCCAGCATTTTTACAGCCCTCAGACAACGCCGTTTGCGCTGGCTTGGACATGTTCGCCGGATGGAGGACAAGCGCATCCCGAAAGTCATCCTCTATGGTCAACTCGCGACTGGCACAAGAAAAACTGGTCGCCCCCATCTCCGTTACATAGATGTAATAAAACGCGACCTCAAATCAGTGAACATCAATACTGACAATTGGGAAGACATAGCTCTAGACCGCAACAGGTGGAGAGAGACAGTGACAAAGAAAGCTATGGACAGTGAAAGTACATGGGTCTCAGCCCAGGAAGAAAAACGCACAAACCGAAAAACGGCCAGCTCCTCTACCACCGAAGCAAAAGCCATCTGTGGACGGGAGTGTCTCTCCAAAATAGGGCTCCACAGCCACATGAGGAAGTGTGCTCTGAGATGAACCATAGTCGTCCTACGACTGAAGGAGGCCAATGAAGAATGAAGTAAAATAATCCACTATGAATGACAAGGTTACAATTACTAGTGGTATAATCCACTATGAATGAAAAGGTTACAAATGCTAGTGGTATAATCCACTATGAATGACAAGGTTACAATTGCTTGTGGTATAATCCACTATGAATGACAAGGTTACAATTGATTGTGGTATAATAAACTATGAATGACAAGGTTACATTTGCTTGTGGTATAATCCACTATGAATGAAAAGGTTACAAATGCTAGTGGTATAATCCACTTTGAATGACAAGGTTACAATTGCTTGTGGTATAATCCACTATGAATGACAAGGTTACAATTGCTTGTGGTATAATCCACTATGAATGACAAGGTTAAATCTGTTAAAAGAGACATTTTTTGTTTGGGAATGCGTCTGCTAAGTCTGTACCCTCTTACGATCTCAAGTTTTTGGTATTCGCCAAACAAAAGTAGTAGCGGGAATCTTTCACTTGACTGATTGTTGGATCCAAGTTGTTACATCTCATAAGTTGTTGTTTTACCTTTCTAGTAGATAACAAAATATGTTTCCCTTTTTTGTGTCTAGTTCCGTTGATTTGTTTCCACTACAGTGTCTGAGATAAAAGTCCACATTTAGAAGACATGATGATGAGTGCACAACGAAACTCTTAGATTTGAGTTGGGTCTGGGTTTTTTTTTCTTTCTACTTGGGACTTGTCTTACATGAAACTAGATTTCATTTGATTCACTGAGACTTTCAGTTTCCGGTTCTTTTGGTGTTACCTTTTTCAATGTCGTTGTCGGTTATCTCTTGGCTTTCATGGAAGAAACCTAGTGACGAATTGGTTAAATCCTAAGTCAGAGATAGTCCTATCAGTCCTAATTCAATCAAAGATAGTTCAGACTCAAATAACGTATCTTTGATATACTTTCATAAAAGGAGCTATCAAAGAATCGTTACTCTATTTTTCTTCTAAATTTCTTTTTTCTCTAGAAAAGGAAACATATTACACAAGGACCTTTAGAATTCCAATGAAGGTAGAAAGTTTTATAGTCTGCTTGTTCCTGGCGTTAGTGTCCAGATTTATTTGGTGAGTCTAAAAACTTGAACTCAGAACATATTGAAAACAAAATTACATAAACTAAAAGAGAAGGTTCAGGGTGGGAGAGAATGTCTACTAAAAAAAAAGCTGAAAATTCAAAATTGTCTGTTTCTTTTGCTGAACTCATCACTAACTAAGCTATGTGTTTATAGAGCTGGTGGCTGAGTGAACTCATCACTAACTAAGCTATGTTTATGGAGCTGGTGGCTGAGTGAACTCATCACTAACTAAGCTATGTTTAGGAGCTGGTGGCTGAGTGAACTCATTACTAACTAAGCTATGTTTATGGAGCTGGTGGCTGAGTGAACTCATCACTAACTAAGCTGTGTTTATAGAGCTGGTGGCTGAGTGAACTCATCACTAACTAAGCTAGGTTTATAGAGCTGGTGGCTGAGTAAACTCATCACTAACTAAGCTATGTGTTTATAGAGCTGGTGGCTGAGTGAACTCATCACTAACTAAGCTATGTTTATGGAGCTGGTGGCTGAGTGAACTCATCACTAACTAAGCTATGTTTAGGAGCTGGTGGCTGAGTGAACTCATTACTAACTAAGCTATGTTTATGGAGCTGGTGGCTGAGTGAACTCATCACTAACTAAGCTATGTGTTTATAGAGCTGGTGGCTGAGTGAACTCATCACTAACTAAGCTATGTGTTTATAGAGCTGGTGGCTGAGTAAACTCATCACTAACTAAGCTATGTGTTTATGGAGCTGGTGGCTGGGTGAACTCATCACTAAGCTATGTTTATGGAGCTGGTGGCTGAGTGAACTCATCACTAACTAAGCTTTGTGCTTATAGAGCTGGTGGCTGAATAAACTCATCACTAACTAAGCTATGTGTTTATAGAGCTGGTGGTTGAGTAAACTCATCACTAACTAAGCTATGTTTATGGTGCTGGTGGCTGAGTGAACTCATCACTAACTAAGCTATGTTTATGGAGCTGGTGGCTGAGTGAACTCATCACTAACTAAGCTATGTGTTTATAAAGCTGGTGGCTGAGTGAACTCATCACTAACTAAGCTATGTGTTTATGAAGCTGGTGCTGGGTGAACTCATCCCTTAGCTATGTTTATGGAGCTGGTGGCTGAGTGAACTCATCACTAACTAAGCTATGTGCTTATAGAGCTGGTGGCTGAGTGAACTCATCACTAACTAAGCTATGTGTTTATAGAGCTGGTGGCTGAGTGAACTCATCACTAACTAAGCTATGTTTATGGAGCTGGTGGCTGAGTGAACTCATCACTAACTAAGCTATGTTTATGGAGCTGGTGGCTGGGTGAACTCATAACTAAGCTATGTTTATGGAGCTGGTGGCTGAGTGAACTCATCACTAACTAAGCTATGTGTTTATGAGCTGGTGGCTGAGTGAACTCATCACTAACTAAGCTATGTGTTTATAGAGCTGGTGGCTGAGTGAACTCATCACTAACTAAGCTATGTTTATGGAGCTGGTGGCTGAGTGAACTCATCACTAACTAAGCTATGTGTTTATGGAGCTGGTGGCTGGGTGAACTCATCACTAAGCTATGTTTATGGAGCTGGTGGCTGAGTGAACTCATCACTAACTAAGCTTTGTGCTTATAGAGCTGGTGGCTGAGTAAACTCATCACTAACTAAGCTATGTGTTTATAGAGCTGGTGGCTGAGTGAACTCATCACTAACTAAGCTATGTTTATGGAGCTGGTGGCTGAGTGAACTCATCACTAACTAAGCTATGTTTATGGAGCTGGTGGCTCAGTGAACTCATCACTAACTAAGCTATGTGTTTATAAAGCTGGTGGCTGAGTGAACTCATCACTAACTAAGCTATGTGTTTATGGAGCTGGTGCTGGGTGAACTCATCCCTTAGCTATGTTTATGGAGCTGGTGGCTGAGTGAACTCATCACTAACTAAGCTATGTGCTTATAGAGCTGGTGGCTGAGTGAACTCATCACTAACTAAGCTATGTGTTTATAGAGCTGGTGGCTGAGTGAACTCATCACTAACTAAGCTATGTTTATGGAGCTGGTGGCTGAGTGAACTCATCACTAACTAAGCTATGTTTATGGAGCTGGTGGCTGAGTGAACTCATCACTAACTAAGCTATGTTTATGGAGCTGGTGGCTGAGTGAACTCATCACTAACTAAGCTATGTTTATGAGCTGGTGGCTGAGTGAACTTATCACTAACTAAGCTATGTGTTTATAGAGCTGGTGGCTGAGTGAACTCACTAACTAAGCTATGTTTATGGAGCTGGTGGCTGAGTGAACTCATCACTAACTAAGCTATGTGTTTATGGAGCTGGTGGCTGGTTGAACTCATCACTAAGCTATGTTTATGGATCTGGTGGCTGAGTGAACTCATCACTAACTAAGCTATGTGTTTATAAAGCTGGTGGCTGAGTGAACTCATCACTAACTAAGCTATGTGTTTATGGAGCTGGTGCTGGGTGAACTCATCCCTTAGCTATGTTTATGGAGCTGGTGGCTGAGTGAACTCATCACTAACTAAGCTATGTTTATGGAGCTGGTGGCTGAGTGAACTCATCATTAACTAAGCTATGTGTTTATAGAGCTGGTGGCTGAGTGAACTCATCACTAACTAAGCTATGTGTTTATGGAGCTGGTGGCTGGGTGAACTCATCACTAAGCTATGTTTATGGAGCTGGTGGCTGAGTGAACTCATCACTAACTAAGCTATGTGCTTATAGAGCTGGTGGCTGAGTGAACTCATCACTAACTAAGCTATGTTTATGGAGCTGGTGGCTGAGTGAACTCATCACTAACTAAGCTATGTTTAAGGAGCTGGTGGCTGAGTGAACTCATCACTAACTAAGTTATGTTTATGAAGCTGGTGGTGGCTGACTGATAAAACACTTTGACATTCATAACGAAGGTAAAGCGTTCGAGTTTCATTATTGTTGAGATTTTTTTTTTAGGTCGTAGCTGATTCCAGCCAGGTGTAATGGTTACCCAACGTTTGCCTATGAAATAAAAGGAGATAAGTATTTGAGCCTGTTCTCTATCTCAGTCATTAACTGTTGGCCACTATAGAAAGTAGAATATGATCCAATAACACTTGAGCTCTTCACTGTTTATGTATAACGTAGCATCGGTTGTCTTTTTGGCTTTTAGTGGAATTTAGTCATTGTGTTACACTC